>OU862906.1:76449187-77049187 GCA_917880885.1 Limnephilus marmoratus
AGAATTTCCAAACAACAAAATATCATCTAGAAATATACGAACGTTACGAAGTCTACCTACTGCCGCCTGAATAACTTGCATAAATATAGCCGGGCTTGTGGTCAAACCGAAAGGCAATACTTTATACCTGAATAAACCTACGTGCGTACTTATCACACATAATTTTCTCGACTTCTCGTTTAACGAAATCTGACCAAAAGCATTACGCAAATCTATTTTCGTAAAAAATTTCGCACCATTTAAAGATGAAATTAAATCTTCTATACGAGGCAATGGATATTTCAACTTCGCTAACATAGGGTTTAATGTGGTTTTAAAATCGGTACAAATTCTAATTGAACCGTCTTTCTTTTTTACAACAACAATCGGACTAGCCATATCACTTATTTCTACCTTTTCAATTATATCTTCACGTAACATCTTATTTAATTCCTCCTCTACCTTTCCACGTAAACTAAAAGGTAACGGTCTTGGATTTACAAACTTTGGCCTGAACTCCGAAATAACTTCGATGTTAGCTTCATAACCTATAAGCCTACCCAATTTTTCTGAAAACACATGAGCATATTTTTTCTTTAAACTATCACGAAAATTTAATTGATTATCACAACTAGTCTCACTGGTATTTACCGAATTTATTCCACTTAATCCGATACCGAAAACTTGTAAAAAATTTCTACCAACAATCGTAGAATTACCGTTTTTAATTATTATAAACTGCGTATCTACACTTTTATTTAAAAATAACACACTTAAATTAACTTTACCTACAATATTTAACCGTTTCCCGTCATATCCTGACGATTGAATATCGCATCTTTCCAATTCATAAGAAACAAAATCTTTTAAATACACTTCATATGGAATTGCATTAATTTCAGCGCCGGTGTCAACAATCGCTCGCAGAACAGTGTTACCAATAATGAGATCTACGAATATCGGTTCCGGCCCCGTGCCGTCATGCAACATAAAAACCGAATTTAATCGTTTATTCTTATTACCTACATTAATTTTACTGTTTTTACACACATTACTAGGATGACCCGATTTATTGCATCGATTACAAAAAATATTCTTCCAACAATCTTTCTGCAAATGATTCGTTTTTCCGCACAAAAAACATTTTTTTAATGCAATATTTACTGGCGTCTTACTACGCACTGCACTTTTAAATCTGATCGGACTATCCGACCTGGATTTACGGACAACATTACTATCCTTATGCACAACATTTAAATTCGTATCAACTTTCTTAAAATTAACAACATGTTCCCATGAAGCTGCTAACTGAATGCATTCCGAAAAAGAAGTATTTACCCCCTCAACGAACAACTTATGTTTCAATTTTTCATTGAAAATTCCAATAATGAATATGTCTTTTAAACAAGGTTCCAGCCTCAATTCAAAATTGCACGTCAAACTAAGTCCTCTCAACCTAGCAGCGTAATCTTTAATAGATTCGTTAGCTAGCTGTTTACACTTATAAAACAACTCACGCGACTCGAAAATATTTTGAATAGGTTTGCAATGTGAATCAAATAATTTACATAAATCATCAAAGGAACAAACAGAAACCTTTTTAGGGAAACATAGATCACATAATAAAGAGAAAGTTTCTTCGGTGAGGCAACTCAGCAAAAATGCTCTTTTGCGTTCTTGTGATAACACTTTGTCATCATGTAATATGAGGACCTGATCCAGTCGTTCCTTGAACACTGACCAGTTTCCCGTTCTGCAACAGAACGTCCCCAAATTTTTACAAACACCCTCCATTGGGGGAAGAGCTGAAACAAAATAATCTAGACTACTTATCTCAGCACTTCCAAGAAGGCTACACTCCGAGGTCCACGTTCCACGTTCCACGTGCACGCCACCCAGAGCCGTAGATCACCGTCCCCGTCTGGCTCCGTCTCCCGACAGCTGCGGATCCAATCCCTCTCCGAGGTCTTCCTTCCCAGACTGCAGCGACGGAAACCACGTCCCGGTTTCCGGCTAATCCACTCGATGATCCGATCCTGACCTTGACCCGATCCTTGATCCTCGTACCCCGTTACACGGTGTACCCTTGTGTATCCTTGACACGATCCTGTACCCCGTTACACGGTGTACCCAACGACAATAATCTTGCAAATTGACGTACCCACACACGCGTATATTTGCGTGTGGCTGCTCCAAATTCTTCTTAACGCGATCGCTCCTGCGATCGGCCAAATTCCTGACAATCCTTTCCGATTTCAATGGAATCTACCGCGTAGATTCTTCCGTATTTTACGTATTCCGTATTCCGTACCGAGCTGCGCCAACTGTGGTATCTTCTATCGGGTATTAATAACATCTATTAATGTTACAATGTTTATTGATTGCCAGGTTAACATGGAGAGAGCGCTCAATAGCGGGTACATCCCTTTTATACTTCCCATACTCGCTATCTCGCTCTCATGCCGTCACCCTCATACACATACGTCACAGCACCCTAAACAAGTCCTGAAAGAATCGCTTAGGTCCCTGCTCATGCACTCTACACCTCCTTCCTTGACTGGACTATAAATAGATTTTGTTTATGTTGTGAAAGACCTCGTCAGAGTGAAGACTTCCATAAATTTCGGCTCAGTTGTTCGAAATAAAGAACTTCAGACTCTTTTTTTTAAAAGTAAAAACTTCTTTAGCACCGTTGTGATTTGAAACTTAAACATATACATCTACAGGATTTAGCCTACGAGAGAATGAGATAGCAATAAAATATTTAATTAATTCACGGTTACTCGGTTCCAATATAATACGACAAACCCGCAGTCCCTCGCAAAACTGCTTTGGTGTAGTGGTATAAAGCGCCTGACGAACCTCTGCGGCCAGCCATTTAGCGGACCAAGGATCGAATCCTGCAAAATCCAGAAAAAAAAATTGTACATTGTCACGAAATCAATAATTTGATAAAACATATATCAAATTTTTAGTTGTGCTTTTTATTTAGCGAGTTAAAATAGCAATTCTTTTGTATTTAATTAAATGAAGACAATATTAGCGAAACTCAATCGAAAATTTAGAGACAGAAAAAAGGGTCGTCCATTAATCACGTGAGGCTCGAAAGGGGGCGGGGGGTTCGGAAAAAATCACGAAATATCACCAGGGGGAGGTATAATGAGATATCACGTGTATTTATTTTTCATGATAATATTCTGAAAATTTCAAAAAACTTTGAACTAAAAAAATACACGTGATTTGGGGGGGGGGGGGGGGGGGTTAGTCTACAACCTCACCACATATCACCACGGGAGGGGGGGGGGTTAAAAAGTTGCTAAAAAACATCACGTGATTAATGGACGACCCCAAATCAGAAAAGGATATTGGCTCCACTGGGACTCAAACCCAGGACCTTTTGCTTCATGACAAGTGCTCTACCAACTGAGCTACGGAACCTACATCCAATTCGGTCTCTTTTAACCAGTAGAGTAGCGTGCCTTGGAGGGGCCCTGTATCAAAATTATTGGGGGGCCCAAATGAAGGTAACAAAAGGCCTCTGTAGCCCGGGGGCCCGTATCATTGATACGGCTGATACGGTGGTAGCTACCCCTCCACACAGCATCCCAGATGACATAGGCCCTGAGTGAAATTATTTTCCTCAGGGCCTCCTGCGTGGAGTTAACGTAAAAAAAAAATATTGAATTTAATATTGAATATTTCGACGACCTCCATAGTCCAGTGGCTAAGACTCTTGACTCACATTCCGGAGGTCGCGGGTTCGAACCCGGCATGCGCAAATAAATTTTATTTGATTAATTTGTGTTATTTCACAATTAATTCATTTAAAATAATATATAGTATATTTGCGGCATGTTCCAGAGTGGAAGATACTATTAGTATCGCCCTGGTGTAAGACCACCATTCAGAATTGAAACGTTGCTTGAAAATGGCTTTAGCCGTGTTTAGTGACCAGATCTGAATAGCCAGGTACTTCCCAACCTTCCTCTTCCCCACCTCCTTCCCCTCCCCACTACCTTCAGCCTCACAACATACCCCAATTGGGGATGCCATAGTCCCACTGGCTCCAGACGGGAGCAGTTGAGATTCTTGTGTGGTAATCACTGTAAAAAAAAAAAAAAAAAAAAAAAATTGAAAAATAAAATTTTCAATTACAAGTTAGATTATGCTATTTTCTTTTGAAACCATTTTTCAATTTTTTCCTACTCTTTCAAGCCAGAACGAATGAAAATCCGGGAATTGCTAAATACTAAAAATAAATGTTGAATTTTGTATAATTTTGGAGGTAGAATTATAAAGGAACTTGGGAAATTGTTCTCCCCGACTTGGGGATTTTGAACAACTATTGTGGGTAGTTTAGAACATTGGCAACCCTCGTCATCGTCAAACGTGAAGTCACAATTCACAATTGCTCGATTGCCCGTGGCGGGACGGCCGACTGACGACTGCCGACGTGCCGACTGCAGTGTTGCCAGATGCATAATTTTTACCATGTTTCCAATGTTATTTTCTTCATACCTCCATTAGTCCAGTAAACGAATGGTCCAAAAGGAGGTGTAGAGTGCGTGAGCAGGGACCTAAGCGATTCTTTCAGGACTGGTTTAGGATGCTTAGGGTGTGAACATACTAAAAGTCCTGACGTCTAGGTGTTGAGCTAGGGGGGGGGAGGGGGGGGGGGGAAGGTCCCGATTTTCGGGTTTCCGTTTATATCTCAAAAACGGTGCGTCGCAGAGGAAAACTTTTTTAGAATAAGTAAAACCTCATAAGATTATCAACAACTTTTATTCTACACATAATTTTGAAAATCCCAGCCGTTTTTTAGTTATACGCTCCACAAATGTCAATATTTTCTAAAAAAATCATTTTTCCTCACATTTTTCATCAAACATTCCTTCATATCGTCTAAAATATTCATCCAAGAAAGAAATTTGTTCAAGAGAAGTTGTAAATAATTTAATTACCTTTTAGAATATATATATATACATGTCTAAATAAATCTCCAACCAGTAAATATTTACAGCAATTTTAAGTTTTTTCGTAAAATGTCGTCATTTTCAGAAAAGCTGTTTTTTCTTACCAAAATGTCAGATGGGTTTTTCTTCATGGGAAATTCCTTATTAATTTTTGCACACAAGAAAGCAGGTAAGTTGTTCTCGAACAGATGATTAGTGAAATTCATTTTATAATCATTATTATTGTGATGGGTAATTAGGTTAGTCGTCGGAGATGCTACAATAACGTGCTACGATGCTGTTCGAGTTGGTGAAAAGGCAATGAATGCGATAGTGGGCTTGACATTCTCAGACATCAAGTTGTCCCGCAAAGATCGGGCATTCCCAATGTCTTCTGTCAGCTCGTCGATAAAAATTCACTATGAAAAGGTTGCAGTTGACCCAACATTGCTGTTTCAGCGGATGTGTATAAACAAACGATCAGATGAGGATTTGATGAAATTCTTTGAGTATGAGTTGGCCCCATTTCCCTTGGCACTGTTCTTAATAACATCATGTTACACTCTCAACTTTATATGGATTAAAGTTTTCAAATCCTCTTTGGACGTGAGGGTCCTGGCAAGCGTCGTTCATCCATGGCATCGTCATTCTCAGTGGTGGATGTTCTTGCTGAAAGGGCTCTACGTCATCTTCATCGTCGTCCTCGGCAACAGGCAAGCTATTGAGGCATCTCCCTTGGCAATGAAGGCACGCTGCAGAACAGGTCAGCATTGCTTTTCGGCATCCGCATTTGCCAATTGCACAATCCTTGGTGTAGCGGCAAAATATCATTTCAGAAGGACCTCCGGTGCTGGAGGATCTTCTGTTGTAATTGGCGCCAGGGTGTCTCCTTCGTGTTTCCAACCCCATTCTTCAGGGGACAGCTCAATTCCGAGCCACTGCTGAACTTGGTGGTATGTCCTATTTCATATCCTATGTCCTATGTCATATTTGCCACGGACCTTGTGAACGACTGGAAGTGGTACTGGTTAAGGGAGGTCTGTCTTTTTGGCGCAGCATACCATTTCAGGAAGCATTTATTTCCAGCTTCTTCAACCTCGTCGTGAGTAGAGGAGGGGTTGTCAAAGATCATTGCCGCTTGCTTGATCATTTCTGACTCCAAGTACAATTTTGGAAAGCCCACCTTGCTTCTCCTGAAATTTGCAGACGTTGTATCGCATCTGGTAAATGAATGTAAAAATATGATGTGTTCAAATCCACGATGCTGCATCTCTTGGGTGGACAGTGCCAATGTTTTGGTTTTCCCTCGTCCGGGTTTCAGCAACAGAATATCTTAGGTGGGAGGAGTGGAAGCAATCAAAAGTGAGGTCTACATCCTCACCAAAGACAGCCACAGAGTTGTGAAAGGATAGTTCTACAGCAGTCTTCACGATAAGGACGTCAGCATCATCGGTGGCCTGATGAGTCTGTATCCCATTCTCCCGAAACTTAGTCTGTAGTAAGGAGATTAAATTACTTTTGTTGGTAGGATAGGATAAAAAATCTTCCTGTTTATCGGCAGACCTTCTCAGTCTGTATCGTCGCATCTGTTCTTGTGATTTCGTACTTTTGACTGGATTTGCGTACCCAGCAAATACCACAATGCGAGTCATTCCAGGATAGTGGTGGTTGACATAGGTGATATAACGATCACAAATTGCGGCAACGGAGGCATCTTTTTTTCAAATTACTCTGTATAATATAGATAATATGTATAATATGATAGAAATCCTCCGTTCTCAACTATGTTCATCTGAGACAGTAGAACAGTTTTTTTGAAAGGCTCGAATAAGCTATACAGAACAGACTTATTTGTCTTTCGCATCCCACTTTCATTGAACAGTGCCAAATGAAATGGGGCCAACTCATACTCAAAGAATTTCATCAAATCCTCATCTGATCGTTTGTTTATACACATCCGCTGAAACAGCAATGTTGGGTCAACTGCAACCTTTTTATCGTGAATTTTTATCGACGAGCTGACAGAAGACATTGGGAATGCCCGATCTTTGCGGGACAACTTGATGTCTGAGAATGTCAAGCCCACTATCGCATTCATTGCCTTTTCACCAACTCGAACAGCATCGTAGCACGTTATTGTAGCATCTCCGACGACTAACCTAATTACCCATCACAATAATAATGATTATAAAATGGATTTCACTAATCATCTGTTCGAGAACAACTTACCTGCTTTCTTGTGTGCAAAAATTAATAAGGAATTTCCCATGAAGAAAAAAACCCGTCTTAACATTTTGGTAAGAAAAAACAGCTTTTCTGAAAATGACGACATTTTACGAAAAAACTTAAAATTGCTGTAAATATTTACTGGTTGGAGATTTATTTAGACATGTATATATATTCTAAAAGGTAATTAAATTATTTACAACTTCTTTTGAATAAATTTCTTTCTTGGATGAATATTTTAGACGATATGAAGGAATGTTTGATAAAAAATGTGAGGAAAAATGATTTTTTTAGAAAATATTGACATTTGTGGAGCGTATAACTCAAAAACGGCAGGGTTTTTCAAAATTATGTATAGAATAAAAGTTGTTGATAATCTTATGAGCTTTTACTTATTTTAAAAAAGTTTTCCTCTGCGACGCACCGTTTTTGAGATATAAACGGAAACCCAAAAATCGGGACCTTCCCCCCCCCCTCCCCTCCCTAGCTCACCACTTAGACGTCAGGACTTTTAGTATGTTCACACCCCAAGCATCCTAAACAAGTCCTGAAAGAATCGCTTAGGTCCCTGCTCACGCACTCTACAACTCCTTCCTTTACTGGACTACATGGTTTTTTACCAGTCACAGAAATGTGTATTTTTAGTGAGATACGATTTTTTTAGCATGGGTCGCGTGGGTGAAATCCAGAAACCCGGAATGTAGTTTTTGAATTTCAGTACGAGTTCATAATGTCTCTTTACATTTGTCAATAAATAATACGAATATATTATGAAGTGAAATGAACATATCATGTGTCTTATCTATACTAATTAATGTAAAATATATGTTTTTGAAGTAAAACTTCTTTACGCACGCTTGACTTGGGGAGTAAGCTGGTGAATGCGTGACGAGAGCGGTACTAAAAGTGTGATCGGGTGAGAACGGTCGGGCGAGGCGAACGGAAGTTGGGAGAGAGATATAAGTTAGTGAAGTTTTACTTCAGTCGTGTGGTCGTGTGGTCTAAAGCACACTTGTTTTTTTTTTTAATTATGTGAATTGTGATAGTCTTAGATTCACAGATATATAATTTAATTTGAAATGAGTTCTACCAATTTTACTTGATAACGGTAAAAAAATAAAATGATGCTTTTTCATTTGTGTTTGCGTGGCGTTATTTTGTTTAAACATATTTTTTTCTATTGTTCGAAGGTAAATTGTAAAACCATTGTTTTTGATAAACCGTTATTTATAATTTTCTTAGGAACCGTTGTTTTCTTTTATAAATTCATAATAAAAACCTTACGAAAAACATGGGTATTCTACCTCTCAAAACATGTTTTTTTTTACCCCTGAAACGTGGTTTTTGTTATTTTTGGGATATGGCATCACTGGTTGACTGTCAAAGTCAAACCGTCGATCGCTGTCAATGTGTCAATAATTTATTTTATGGTGTTGCCTATAAAATTATCGGGCTCGGTTGTCGGAAGTAATCGGCGTCAGTGTTTTTATTTATCGCGAGTTCCTGTGAGTTAATATACAATGAATGAATTTTCATTCTCAATTACAATATTATTCCGATTACTTTCTTGCGGCAGCGACAGTTTGCGCAAGTTTGCGTAAATTCCACCGCCAGTCACGGCCTATTCGCTATTCGCGGCCGCCTTTGAAATTAAAATAAATTAAATCTCTCCTTTTCAGGGCTGCAGGTACGATGGAAGTCGTCAATAGGAAAATCGGTCAACCTCACCAAAAGAATTTGATCGAAGAAAATGAAGATCTTATCAATAAGAGTAGAGACAATGTTTACAGGCCTGTGGTAAATGGACACTTTGAGGTTAGTCTGCCGTAAACATTGCGAGATTTTTTTTATCTGTATTCTGTCTATATCTTTCCTATGATGTTATGTTCATTGTTCATTGGGGCGTATGACTAATTTTATAGATAATTTCTTGGGCACGCCTTGTACTGAAGAATTCTGAGAAAACGCGCATACATATTGTAGAGAATGACAGCGAATCCTCTTTCTATCGTTTTTGAAGGGACCTCTAAAAAAAATTATTAATTTTTGGGGATCGTTGGAAACGGTTAATACGCACTTTTTTTTAAAAATATCTTTTGATTCACCTTAATTACATTAAAAGACAACTATTTGCATTGGGGGAAGTGGAAAATATTTCATTTTAAATTTCGATTACGTAAAATTAAAATTAGCTTTCGTCTTGTGAGATTGTACACCATTATGGTTATTAGCTCATTCGCTGTCACTTTGGCATCACTTTGGTATGTTGGTATTCCTGATACACTTGAATGTATAACGAACGGCTAGAAGATTTTGAAGGTACCACGAAATCTGGAAAGGTGAGTACTAAATTATCGGAGTTTTGGGAATAAAATGACGGAAAAAAACATGTTTTTAATTTCGGTAATTATTTTTTATAAATAATACATTCACTTTTGTATCAAAAACCGTATTACACAAACCTAGCGTAGCCGTTAAACTACTTGAAAACTGGGATGTTTTTCTTGCCTTGACGCAAGTAGGCGTTATGAAGGGGCACTTTCTTTTGTATCACAAACCATGTTACACAAACCTAGCGTAGCCGCTAAACTACTTGAAAACTGGGATGTTTTTTTGCCGTGACGCGAGTAGGCGCTACGAAGGGGGCACTTTCTTTTCTATCACAAACCATGTTACACAAACCTAGCGTACCCGCTAAACTACTTGAAAACTGGGATGTTTTTTTGCCGTGACGCGAGTAGGCGCTACGAAGGGGGCACTTTCTTTTCTATCACAAACCATGTTACACAAACCTAGCGTAGCCGCTAAACTACTTGAAAACTGGGATGTTTTTTTGCCGTGACGCGAGTAGGCACTACGAAGGGGGCACTTTCTTTTCTATCACAAACCATGTTACACAAACCAAGCGTAGCCGCTAAACTACTTGAAAACTGGGATGTTTTTTTGCCGTGACGCGAGTAGGCGTTATAAAGGGGCACTTTCTTTTGTATCACAAACCATATCACATAAAATTAGCGTACGTAGCCGCTCAACATCGCAGAAATAGTTGACTTATAAAAATAAAATTTTAAAGTCAAAAAAAATTTAAGCTAATAAATTTTAATCAACGCACGCAATACATGTGTATTAGGTAAGTACCTACTAATTAGGCGGAATTTCAGTTTTATAACATTAAAAAACTCCCGCGCGATTTTGTCTCTAGCCGTTGGTTTTACGAGCCGAATTCCCATGAAGTCTGCTACGATTTGCTCTAGCATCTTTTCGTACAGTAACAAGAATACCAACATTACAAAAAAATGACATTTGAAAATAATGTTTGAAAATGGACGGTCTCGTTTCACAGAATGAAAGCTAATTTTAATTTTACGTAATCGAAATTTAGAATGAAATATTTTCCACTTCCCCCAATGCAAATAGTTGTCTTTTAATGTAATTAAGGTGAATCAAAAGATATTTTCAAAAAAAAGTGCGTATTAACCGTTTCCAGCGATCCCCAAAATTTACCAAATGGGTAAATATTTCCCTATCGAGTCCACGCTCAAAACACACTTTAAAAAATTAAAACAAATTGTACTAGGTAGATTACAGTTAGTAATAAGTAATTCAGTAACCGGAATTGAAAAATATTGCTTTTTAATGGTTATTTTGTTATCTTTAAAAGCGCGAAATGTCATTTCTCAAGGAACGCCATGTTGTTATTTACGACGGCAAACGTCTCGCGTGATTTTTCGTGTTTATGAAACCGAACAAAATAATGATTATTACGCATTATTTATCATTTACGAAGATTGAAATTCGTACTTATTATTGTCTAACTGACAGAAAGTGATTTTTTCTTTTAAAAATGCATATTTCATCGTCATAATTAACGTGGCGGTCCTTGAAAAATGACATTTCGCATTTTTTAAATTAACAAAAAAAAACATTAAAACGCAATATTTTTTAATTTCGGTTACTGAATTACTTATAACTAACCATTATCTACCTAGTACAATTTGTTTTAATTTTTTAAAGTATGTTTTGAGCGTGGGCTCGATAGAGAAATATTTACCAAAAAATGGCAGCAAAGAAAACTTTCTATACGGGGAAATTTTGAACTTTGATTGGATAAAAATGGCCTTTTAACACATCTTTTAACATCTATCCAAATTTTATTAGTTGTTTCTTGAAGTAATTAAATTGAAAAGTGGTGTAATTTCCAAAAAAGTGCTGCGGTTTTTGGTACATTTACTGTTATCTACAAATAATAAAATATTTCGTTGTTTTACTCTCTGCCTCTTAACGCGATTTGGCATTTCATCTTTATGTAAATTTGTTTGTTAGTTTGTTGGTTCAAGATGGTGGAGTTTTGGATAGCTCCTTTTTACCCCGCCAGAGTTTGCATGATCATGGTTCTTAGTTCTTACTAGGAGCTATCAAATTGAAATAATCAAGAATAGAGAACTCCAGTCCAATTTTTAAATTTTTTTTTTAATGAATTTCCTCTAACTTAAATAACTGCATATATTTTTTTTAACTTTTGATAGTTAAAATAACTGTCAAAGTTTTAATTTTTCAAGAACCCCGAAAACCACCATATGTATATGAATATGTGTTTGAATCTTTAGTATTGTGCTTTAGTATTGTCAAAAGAGATTAACGAAAATCTTCGTAACATCCAAGCCATAAATATACAAACCACCCACTAGATCGATAACTTCAGGCTTTTGTTCGAGAAAAATTTGGTCACTATTTCACCATCAAAATGCAATAATTTTTCGAATGATGATGATGATGACGGGGATTTGTGATGTCACACACCATAGACGAAGATAGAGTAAGCAACAATAAAAAAGGCGCGACCATAGACAATATAATTTTCTTTCGGGGCCTACCCAGTACAAAATATTAGCCCAAATTATTAGCCTTAAATATTATTTTAAAAATAAAACTCGTAATTACATGATAAGAATTTTATTAAAAACATGAAATACAAACAGGAAATACATATAATTAATATATGATTGCGCGTTCCTACAAAACTACTGAATTTTAAAATTTTTCATTTTATAACAGAAAAATGAAAAACTCAGAATTACATGTACATATTTTAAACAAGAATACAATGTAAGCAGGTTATATTTCTGTAGCAAATTGCCACATGAAGGAATTGTTTTAAAGATAAATTACTTAACGTACCTATTATATCTTCAGTCAGGTCTAAAATAAATTTACCATATTGCCAAAATATAACCAAGGTCCATGGAGACATTAGTTTGCATAAGATGTTGATGTTTCATTCGGGGCTCAAATATGTATAATATTTATTAATTTGGAGTTTAGTTTAGTTCAGTTCATCATATTTTTCCTGAAATCATTAAAATTAATGTAACAAATGTACATTGAAAATTAAAACTCTTCAAAACAAAAACAAAAAATATTACTTAAGAAGTTATATTTTATAAAAACTATATTGGTTCACTTGTGGAAATTAGTTAAAAAATGGAATTTTTATTTTATTTGTGTCCATGTATATGGTACATGTATGGTATGGTACATGTACATGGCATGGTACATGTATTGTGTATATGGAAATTAGTTAAAAAATGGAATTTTTATTTTATTTGTGTACATGTACATATCTATGTGTGTATGTAGTTACATTTCCTCCCAAGTCTTTTAATTTATGATTACTCTCATACTAAACCAAGTTCTGGGATACCTACTTACTTATATAAAGAAACCTACTCAAATGCAATAAATTTGTCTGACGTTATTAAGTTTTTGTAAAATGAAAGTAAGTAATAAAAATAATAATTACCTCTGCATCATGCACCATGACTGATATTATTTCACTTAACCTCATCTAACCATCTCCAGAAACATAAGCGAATGTATTGGGATGTGGATATAAAATGTTATATTGTAAACAAGTAAAGTTTTGTCGGTTCAGATTCCACTGAAAAATAGGAATACATTTATTAAATACTGATAAAAATATTTAAAAAATGCTATAAATAAGAACAGAAAGTGCAAGCGTAGTGATAAATGTGTTGTTTTTATCATCAGGGTTGATGTGTAAAACGGCACAATACCCCCAAAAAAATCTCTTTAATACTTTTTGCCGTGAAAATCTAAAATCATACTTGAATAATAGGTATTTTATCAAACCTAACTCCTATATGCTAATTGTTCAAATCTATTTCATATAATAAAAAAAAACATAAGCACTATTGTCAAAATCCAGAGAGGAAATTGGGGAAGATTAAATTAATGAGATAGGTCGATGCAAGATAGAAAACATGTATACCTTTTTAAGATGTAATCGTGATGTTCGACTGCGTCAATTATTAGATTCCGGGTGGATAAATATGTTCTGAAAACGGAAACATGTACAACACCGATTAAAATACAACTTAAATAACATACCTACTTTAGGAACACTGAAATATCAACCAAAGGAAGTTTCCCACCTGTAATTTTGTTCCAATTACGGGTCCTGTTCTTCCATTTTTCATTCGATGGCGAATTCCCAAAATCCATACACTTATTGCCATCTTATTGCGTCGGAAATGTGAATGCATTGTAAATGTCAAACGAAAATAAAGCGGAGAAATGCAACCAAAATCCAAACTTCCTATTGGTGGAGGTAGTAGCTGGGGACCATAAACAAATCGAAGGGGACTTATGATATCACCAAAGATTCGGTTCACTTTTTGGATCGGAGTTATACCCGCCTGATCCAAGCTGAAGAAGTAAAGAAGAGAAAACCTAGGATCATTCTAAAAGGACTACATGAAGATATTCAAGATGATGATATTGTACCAAACCTAATTGCACAGAACCCGGACCTGGAGGAAATGTTAAAAATGAATCCTGACTTAGACTCCCTTAAAATGTTAAAAACATTTAAAACTAAATATTCAAAAAATTGTGTCCTGGAAACTAGTGGCAGCATGAGACAATTACTACTGTATAAACAAAAAGTTAACATCAGCTACCAGCGGATTAAGGTGGAGGAAGCCAAAGTACTCACGCAATGTTTCCATTGCTTTCGATTCGGTCACACTTCGCTCCGATGTCTGGATAAAACAAATGCTGCTACATGTAGCCACTGTTCTGGAAACCACAACTTTCAACAATGTACCAACAAGAACTCCGATCCTATATGTAATAATTGTTCTTTTCAAAACAAAAACTACAAACTAAGTTATGACACTAATCACAATGCATCCAGCATTAAATGTCTATATCGTGCTAAAATGCTTAGAATCGCTCAAGACAAAATCGATTATTCGTAAAGTAAGTAGAAGTATGATACATAAGTAACTATTCACGTACTATTCACGTACTAATTACCCGCATTATATATTTTACACTGCATAAATGATTTTAAAATGCAAACTAAAATAAATATTATTGCTACATACATTAAATACATCTTACTATTATTACGAAAATATTTGACCATGTCAAATACAACTGTTACAGGTCGTTCTATGAATATTTATTTCACTAACTGTAAATCTAAGATAAATATGTATTTTATATTGAGAGTTTTTGTTAATACTTTCTATTACTGTTTAATATGTATAACTCGACGAACACTTTTTCTCCTAAAATAATTTTTTCTCCTTCAATTACATTCTCAACAATACGATAATGTCAAAATCAATTTTTTATTATTCTATACTCTTAAAATACTCTTATGTCTGACTCATTATTTGAAGATATAGATTCATCTTTCAAGATTTCGGAAGATATTTGTTTATCTAGTGTCGAATGTAATAACATACTATTAGAAATGAATCTCTCAAAATCTTTAACAATCCTTCACTTAAATATCAGAAGTGTCTGTAAAAATTTTGATCATTTTACAATCGCATTAAATGAACTTGCCCATAAACCGGATTGTATTGTGTTATCAGAAGCCAGAATTAGCGGCTACTCAGGTACCTATAATTTACCTGGATACAATAATTTTGTTACAACTTACAAAATAAATCAAAATAGCGGAATCATTGTTTTTATAAAATGTATTCATGACAATATTTCCGTTAATGAAATACATATCGATCTTGTAAACTGTCTTCATATTCAAATTAATATAAAAAACACTTTATTTGATATAATAGCGTTATATAGAACACATAACTCAAGCATTAGTAATTTCACCGAGAATCTGAAATCTATTATAAATACAAATTGTTCTCGAAATGCATTTGTTGTGGGCGATATCAATATCGATATATCTGATGAATTTGAAAACAATAGAAATAAAGAAAAAACTGATTATATCAACACATTAACGGAACTAAACTTTAAACCATGTGTAAAAAAATATACGAGAGAATGTCTTGGACAAAGGTCATCATGCATTGATCATATCTGGTGTAATACTAATGAAACTGAACAAATAAAATCAATTATTTGGAAAAATAATATTACTGATCATCACACATGCATTGTAGCCTTTAAAACTGACAAAATAGATGTGAAAAATTGCTCCCACAATAATTTTCCAAAAACTATTATTAATTACGAAAAATTACAACAAAATCTTAACACTGAAAATTGGGAAACTGTTCTATCCTCTAATAACACCGATTTATGTTTACTTAATTTTGAATCAATCTTAAATAAGCATATAAAATCCTCCTCTTCCATTTTAAAATACTCTCCAAATACTAAATTTAAAAAATTAAAACCGTGGATCACCCAAGGAATCATAATCTCAATTAGACATAAAGAAAAAATTTATAAGGAACATAAAAAATTTCCAGAAAACTATAAACTATACGAATATTTTAAAAAATTCAGAAATAAACTGTGTTACATTATCCGGAAAACCAAAGAAGATTTCTATAAAGAAAAAATCAATATTGCTGGCAACAATAATAAAAAGGTATGGCTAACTATCAATGAAATTATCAATAAAAAACCTAAAAAATCTAACATAAACAAAATTACAGATATTGATAACAAAATTTATGATGTAAACACGGATCCAATGAAATGTGCAAATATTTTCAACAATTATTTTGGATCAGTTGGTGAAAAATTAGCACTTAAAATTAAAAACATCGAAAATAATGAACTATATACATCGCCTTCAAATCCTTTTAATACCTTAACACAATTCCAACGAACTGACGCTGATGAAATCAAACACACTATTAATCAATTAAAAGGTAATTCTTCCCCCGGTTATGACAATATTTCGGTAGAAATTCTTAAAAAAAATTCTGATTCACTTTGTAAACCATTGGCACACATCATAAATACAAGTTTCGAAAATGGCAACTTCCCAGTAAATTACAAAAAAAACTATTATTACTCCTATTTTTAAATCCGGTGACCCCTTTCTTAGTAATAATTATAGGCCAATTTCTCTTACCTCAAATATTGCAAAAATATTTGAAAAAATTGTAAAAAAACAGATGTTCAAATTTATAAAAGAAAATAATATATTAAATTCACATCAATATGGTTTTAGAGAAAATTTGAGCACTCAAGATGCTATCGTAGACCTAACATCTGAAATATATAAATCTTTAGATAACAAAAAAAAATGTATTGGAATATTTGTCGACTTACGAAAAGCTTTTGACAGTATATCACATTCGAATCTTATCTCTAAACTAAAGAAAATTGGTATAACCAATAATGCCCTAACGTGGATCGAAAATTACCTATTTCATAGAGAGCAATTTGTCAAATTAAATGGTTTTCTCAGCGATTCTCAAATCAGTAAATTTGGAATCCCGCAGGGAACAGTATTGGGACCAATTCTCTTTATCATTTATGTTAATGATATTTTTAAACTCACCATTAAATCCAAAATAATATCTTATGCTGATGACACAGCAATTTTAGCTGAGGGATCAACGTGGAATGAAACTCAGAGAACGGCGGAATCAGATATAAATTTAATTAAAAAATGGTTTGATCAAAATTTACTATCTCTAAATACAGATAAAACTTTTGTAATTCCTTTCACTCTGACTAAAAAGGCTACCCCTGAAAATCTAAATATATGTATACACTCATATAATTGTAATTCAAATTCATATATATGTAAACCTGATTGCTCTGTACTCACTATTAAAACCAATGTTAAATACCTTGGGGTAACTATAGACAATAACATAAAGTGGAAGATGCAAATCAGCACAACAGTTGAGAGACTAAGAAAATTAGTGTACATTTTCATTAGAATTCGAAACATTTTAAATATTAGTATGTTAAGAACTATTTACTTTTCCTTAATCCAATCAGTGCTACAGTATGGAATTGTTGGTTGGGGCGGTGCATTCAAAACTTCTCTTTTACCACTGGAATAATTTTAAAAAAGCCATATGATTACCCCACTATCAAATTATTTCAAGATTTTAAAGTACCTTCACTTCATGTTATTTATAATTACAATTCTACAAATACACAAAGATTGCTTCAATAATGAGAGCTTCACTCCTAGCCCAGTCATTCCGTAGTTAAAAAGGCCTTTGGCTTGCAAAAGGTCATGTAGTAGCGATTTTGATATATGTTGTTAAGATTGGGACTCTAAAGAAAAAAAAAAGTTTTCGACCTCGGGAGGGTCGAGCTTGATCCGCCATCTTGGATTGAAGGTCCCAAAATTCGGTTTTTTCAAAATAATTATGAGATGGTTGATTTTACAACCAAGTTGTTCAAGGTGAACTTAAAGAAAACTAAATTACGTACATTTTATGTCTGAAAATTTTTTTTGTAAGTCTAATAGGTAACGAGTTACAGTGGCGGAAATGTGAATATTTTTCTAAAAAATGATGAAATTCCCAATTTGTGTTATTTTTTCGGGTTATTCATTACATAACTAGCTGTTAAAAACCCGCTCCGTAGGGTTTTACTGCTAGGCCCTGTAGGCAGCTTTTGGTTTGGCTTCGCCCAGTTAGTGTTGGTGACCATTTTATACATAATTATATTATATAATATATTTTTATGATATAATTATAATAATTTTGTTAACTCATTTCTACACCACCATGAGGTAGAGAACATGGCGCATTTTTTATTGTGGTATCCCTGTAGGTCTACTCCACAGATATACCAGCGATGGTAGATTTCGAAATTATTTTATATATTGACTATTGCGTAATGATATTTTTTTGTTGATGCCGGTTGGTTGATATCGACATCTTAATAACAGTCTTCATCAATGTCATCATCTAATTCATTGCCTGTGGTACTGAGATTCTGGGCTTCCATTGACAAAATCTCTTCATCTTCTTCCTCGACATCGATATGAACCTCTGGCGAATTTCGGCATGTTTGACCATTACAGCACCCACACACAATAGAACAATTCAATCCAGCTTTCCTGCAGCCACATGCAACGCCGCATCCTTTTTTACAATTACATGAAATGAATTTCAATAAAGTCTCGGGTGCTGGTTTCTTAGTCATTCTTACTGGAACAAGCCCGTTGGTGCCACAGTACTGGTTTCCAGCCCCAGTTTTCTGGATTTTTTTGGATTCCATATCATTTTTGGACTTGGTGGTACGTCCTAAATGCATGGTACCGTGCAGCGTCGTTCGTTGGTGGCAAAGAGGCAAGATTGAATTTGCTTTTTGTTGTTGACTTTGCGAAACGTTGGTAGCGGACTTCTTCCAAGGTTTCCTTATCCATGTCACCCCCGTACAAAACAACAATAAAGCGTGTTCCTGCATCTGCTATGTCTTCTGGTTTTGCATCATGTTGTTTGAATATTCCTATTAAGGCATTGAGTCTTGTGTCGTTCTGTACAAGTGAACAAAATTTTGTTTTTCCTTGGTTGAAGAAGGACGATGTTGTATCGCAGCCACTAAAGGCATGGAGAAACAGAATATTCTCAGCCGCTTCTTTGTATTTCACACTATTCGCGGAATACAGTCTTTCAAAAGTTTTGCCTCTCCCGGGTTTGCGAAGATATATACTTCTTTCGGGTGGTGCCAATGCTGTTAGCAGAACTAGGAGATCAACGTCTTCGCCAATAACGAATACAGCGTCAAATGATGAACACAAGGAAATCGCAGTATTGACAATCAACTCATCAGCATCTTCTTCAGCCTGCTTAACTATAAAATCAGCCTGTATAAATTGCTTTGTAAGCATCGAAATCAGACGGACTTTGTTATTTTCATTGGCTAAAAAAAGTTCTTGTGAAACTTGAACTGGCATTGTTTCATCGAAATGAACATCTGCAGACATATGCGAAGTCTTTCTGCGGTTTTGTATTTTTTTCACCATCATCTAGCCGATCTAGCGGATATCCATCGAAAACAATAACTGCATGTGATCCATAGTGATGTCTTACATAGTGAACGTTCTTCTCGCAAATTGACCCAAAAAATCATTACGATTCCATACAACTTTATGTAAAAGGTATCCTCCATCCACAACATTAATTTTGCTACCTTCAAGTTGCACGCCTTCTGGAAGTTGTTCAAAAACACCATAAAATTATGATTTCGTACCTTTGCGCATTCCTTCTTCAGAGAAAAGCGACAAAGGAAATGGGGCGAGTTCGAATTTAAGGTAATCCTTCAATTCTTCGTCGGATTTCTTCAAAATACACATTCTCTGGAACAACATTAGCGGGTTGTAAGATGTCGATATCAACCAACCGGCATCAACAAAAAAAATATCATTACGCAATAGCCAATATATAAAATAATTTCGAAATCTACCATCGCTGGTATATCTGTGGAGTAGACCTACAGGGGATACCACAATAAAAAAATGCGCCATGTTCTCTACCTCATGGTGATGTAGAAATGAGTTAACAAAATTATTATAATTATATGATAAAAAATATATTATATAATATAATTATGTATAAAATGGTCACCAACACTAACTGGGCGAAGCCAAACCAAAAGCTGCCTACAGGGCCTAGCAGTAAAATCCTACGGAGCGGGTTTTTAACAGCTAGTTATGTAATGAATAACCCGAAAAAATAACACAGATTGGGAATTTCATCATTTTTTAGAAAAATATTCACATTTCCGCCACTGTAACTCGTTACCTATTAGACTTACAAAAAAAAATTTCAGACATAAAATGTACGTAATTTAGTTTTCTTTAAGTTCACCTTGAACAACTTGGTTGTAAAATCAACCATTTCATAATTATTTTGAAAAAACCGAATTTTGGGACCTTCAATCCAAGATGGCGGATCGAGCTCGACCCTCCCGAGGTCGAAAACTTTTTTTTTTCTTTAGAGTCCCAATCTTAACAACATATATCAAAATCGCTACTACATGACCTTTTGCAAGGTAAAACTACGGAATGACTGGGCTATCCTTTTTCAAGCAGCATTAGAACAAATATCCTGGGCTCTATGACTGTCCCGCGTTGTAACACCACCACAGCTCAACAATACTATAAATATATTGGAGTTAAATGGTTTAACCAATTACCAGTTAATTTAAGATTGGAAACAAATTATAAAAAAATCAAAAAATCAATTAAAGCTCTTTAAATATAACTTATCACAATCACTACATCTTATAATATTTTATTTATAAACACAATTGTAATATCTGATATCCTTTTTCTTTCTTTAATTTTCACCTTTCTTTTTTATATCCTCTTCATTCTGCTTATGTTTTATATATTATATAAAACTATAGATGCATATTATTATATATACGATTTTTTTTTCTTTGTATAATGTTAATTATCCATCAATTGATCTATATGTATATAAAAAAAAATTATATATTATTTAAACTTATATAAAAATTAATATCTACATTCGTTGTCTCCGCCTTTTTAACACGAGCTTTGCTCAAAAAAAAGGTGTAAGACGTATTAAATAATGTATATTTTTTTTTTCAAAAAACTTTATTTATACACAAAAACATGAAATTTTTGTAAAATTTATTAAATAAAAAAAAAAAAAAAAAAAAAAAAAATCATATGACATCATCACTCCTGAAAAGTTACTATAAGATCGGGCAATCAGCTGATCAACTGCCGCCATTTTAAAACTCGGTGTTCGAAGTATTCTCCCTAGAGTAGCATTACTATTTTTTTGTGCAGTGATTTTTAATATTTTTAATAATAGAGATAAACTAATAAGAGTTACCTTTATTTTTGAAACTGAATTATTTAGGCCTAAATAATGTTTCAATAAACACAACAACTAAATCTCTATAAACAGTATGTAAATAAAAAGATATCCTTTTTCTTTCTTTATTTTTCTCCTTTCTCTTTTTATCTCCTCTTCATTCTGTTAAATTCCTTATTATATGTAAAGGAAATATATTCCATTTAAATTTGAATCCTGTAGGTCAGTTAGAATGTAATTATCAATTGTCACTTCTTTTGTTTTTGCTATTATTTGATTGTTAGAAGAAACCATTCAAAGAAAAGTGATATAAATAAACATAAATGTCGTTTCTTTGTTAAAAAACTTTGCAACACAAGTGTTTTATTTATAAATTAATAGAAAGGGATTAAACCTATCAACTTATTATAAAACGACATTTCATTTTAAACCAAAAATGGAGAAACTTCAATTCGAATTTACGCCATTACCTGGAGGCGATGGCAGGTCAAATATTATTAGCATTACAAAAATAGTCACAAATGATGAAAAAGTGTTTACAATACCAGAAATGCTACAATCCGCCAGCCATCACGAGGAGATAATGAAAAGTGGTGCTTTTGGAAAAATAAAAAATAGTTTGAATAAAAGATACCAGGTTAGAAGAATCTGGGTAACCACCATGACAGAAGAACTAAAAAAAACATATGTAGACGAAGATGGAAACCTACAGTTCGGAGACCAATACCTCGAAGAATTGGACGAAAAAAGTTTACAAGTACATCAAAAAGAAGATGCATTAGGAAAATTGATTGAAAAGTTAATGGAAGATAAGCAACAGAGCTTAACCCATGGTTGGCCAGAGCCGCGCGGATGCGCGCGGAACAATGGTCGAATTTCTGATTTTGAAAAATTTGATTTTGACCCTTATTTATAAAGAAACTGTACCAAGGAAAAGGTATAAAAGGATATTTAAATCTAAAGTCGGGAAGGTCATTTCCGCGCGATTTTTCCAAATACGCCTGGCAAATGACAGGTTAAAAAACATTACTGAGAAGTTTTTTATAGAAAAATTCTGTACTAAAAATACAAATGCAAGCCAGTGGATAGAAGTGTTTGAAAAAGAATGTTTGCGGTTTGATGTGACCATGGATGGAAAAAAAATAGAAATACTCAGATTGTTCATGGATAAATCTTGTATAGACTGGTACAGTTCCATGATTATAAAACTAACAATGAACTCAGAGTGGTCAACATGGAAAAACAAATTTTGTGAATCATTTGCAAGCAAAGGATGGAACCCTGTCACATACGCACTATCATTTAGATACAAAGATGGTTCTCTGTTGGATTATGCTATGAGAAAAGAAAAACTTCTATTGGATATGAGAAGATCAATTGACACCGGTACTTTGATAGATCTTGTTGCTTCCGGACTACCAGAATTCATACTTAACAAGATCGATAGAGAAGGATTACAAGATACTGTAGATTTGTTTAATGAAGTAAACAAGTATGAACATATGGTCAACAAACAAAGATTTATGAATAAGAGAACATTTGGAAATGCAGAACATAATAAAAATGGGGGTAAAAATCCATGTAAAATTTGTGAAAAATTGAATAAGGGCATTCGTTACCACCCTGAAGCTACATGCTGGTTCAAAACAAAAGAGGATGAAAAATTTAAGAAAAATGCCATTAAACATGTAAACAATTCGGTGATAGAGACTGAGTTAAATGAAAATGATCAAAAAAACTAATAGTAACACCATTAATAAAAGTCAAACTATTACTAAATGATAAATTAAAAATATACGGAATTTATGATTCGGGTTCAAATGTTTCTCTAATTAATTCTAAGTTATTGAAAATAAAAGGAAAGGAAACAATTTGAATGAAGCAAATTTAGTAACGATTAATGGTGTTAAAAAGACGAGTGGTTTGACAACGTTAAAGATAAAAAAATTTGAATTGGAGAAAAATGTTGATGAGTTCATTATTGATGAACACAATTTCAAGTATGATTTTTTGATTGGATTAGACATGATAAAAGACTTCAAACTTATCCAAAGTGAAGACTTACAAATATCACAGAAAATCTGCCTGAATAATACAAATAAAAAAGAAAAAGATTCTACGGATATGAAAACGAATACTGAATTTAAACATATAGAAAAACACAGAATTAATTTTAACAAACATGTTAGAGAAGAAGATTTCAAAATAACAATAAATCATTTATATAATGATCAAAAAACAGAAATAAATGAACTAATAGACAAATACACATCGGTGTTTGCGAAGAGTAAATATGATGTTGGCACTGTTAATGGATATGAAGCGAAGATAGACTTATTAGTGGATAAATATTGTAGTAAGAGGCCTTACAGATGCAGTGTAGAAGATAAAAAGGAAATAGAAGAGCAAATAGCAAAATTATTAGACAATAAACTGATAGAAGAGTCGTACAGTCCATTTGCTGCACCGGTTACTCTAGCATTTAAAAAAGAAGAAAACAAAAGATCCAGATTATGCATAGACTTCAGAGACTTAAATAAAATAGTAATACCTCAAGCTCAACCATTTCCATTGATTGAAGACCTAATGACAAAGACCAGAAATTGCAAATTTTTTTCAACGCTGGATGTAAACTCAGCCTTTTGGTCTATTCCGTTGCGGATTGAAGACAAAAAAAAAAAACAGGATTTGTAACACAGGAGGGACATTATCAATGGACCTGCCTGCCTTTTGGTTTGAAGACTTCTCCGGCAATTTTTCAGAGGATATTAAGCAATATATTGAGAAAATATAAACTAAACGAATTTGCTGTCAATTACATAGATGACATTCTTATTTTTTCAAAAACTTTTGCTGAACACGTAGATCATCTGACAAAGCTGCTGAATGCAATCAAAGCAGAAGGTTTTAGATTAAAATTTACAAAATGCACCTTTGCATCAGACATGGTAAAACATCTAGGTCATATAATTCAGAATAATTCAGTCAAGCCAGTAAAGGATAATTTGATTTCAATAAAGAATTTTCCTATTCCAAAAACACAGAAGAATGTGAGACAATTTCTAGGAAAAATCAACTTTTATCATGAGTACATTCCGAAGAGCGCAATAATACTAGATTCTTTGCATAATTTATTAAGGAAAAATCAAAAGTTTATTTGGACTGATAAATGCCAAAATGCTTTTGAAATGATGAAAAACCTAATATGCTCACAACCGATCTTGGAAATTTTTGATCAAGATTTACCAATTAATATATATACAGATGCTGCTCTAGAAGGTGTTGGAGCTATTTTAAAACAGACACAATCTGATGGAAAAGAAAAACCTGTTGCTTACTTTTCGAAAAAATTAAATGGCGCACAGAAAAAGAAAAAAACAATTTACTTAGAATGCTTAGCTATAAAAGAAGCAGTGAGATACTGGCAATATTGGTTGATAGGTAAACCATTTACAGTTTATTCAGATCACAAACCACTGGAAAATATGAATCTCAAATCTAGAACCGATGAAGAGCTGGGTGACTTAACATATTACCTATCCCAATATGATTTTCAAATTAAATATTCTCCAGGAAAATATAATATTGAAGCTGATTGTCTAAGCAGAAACCCAGTCTTAGAACCAGATGAGAACCAAGATGAGCAATTAAAGGTTGTCAACTTAATAAAATTAGAAGATATCTTAAAAGATCAGGTCAAAAATGAGAAGATACAGTGCAGGAGAGATAAATTGATATCGAAGAATAATGTTTATTACAAGAAAGTAAAAAAAAAGGAAAAAATAATTCTATCAGAAAAATTCGGCATAGACTTCATCAAAAATGTTCATTCAAACCTAGGTCACATAGGAATTAATCAAATGCAAAAAATGATAAGCTCATGGTACACATCAGAAAACATGACAAATAATATAAAGAGAACCTGCGAAAGTTGTGCAGTATGTTTAAAGAACAAATCAAGAGGTCAAAATAAATATGGATTGATGTCCTACTTGGGTCCCGCAACAAAACCTTTTGAAATATGTTCCATTGATACGATACTGTTTTTGTGGAGAATGGAAACAAACTTAATAGGAAGAAGCTCGACGAATTGAGAATCGGACCCCACAAAATCATAGAAAAATGATCAAACTCAATTTACAAGATAAACACTGGTCGACAAAAATTATTATCAAATTTTTTCCACATCTCGAAGTTAATTCCAGCACCTGCATTGATGAACCATGAAGAGGATATCGAAGATGAATGAAAATTTTTGCAATAATTTTCATTCCCGGGGGGGGAGATGTAAAGGAAATATATTCCATTTAAATTTGAATCCTGTAGGTCAGTTAGAATGTAATTATCAATTGTCACTTGTTTTGTTTTTGCTATTATTTGATTGTTAGAAGAAACCATTCAAAGAAAAGTGATATAAATAAACATAAATGTTGTTTCTTTGTTAAAAAACTTTGCAACACAAGTGTTTTATTTATAAATTAATAGGAAGGGATTAAACCTCTCAACTTATTATATATATAAAACTATAGATGCATATTATATGATATATCCAATTTTTTCTTCGTTTACTGTTAATTATATTATCTATTATTTGATTATTAAAAAAAATTTATATATTATTTAACCTTAAATAAAAATTGTTATCTACATTCGTTGTCTCCGCCTTCTTAAGACTGTCATACCAGCAAATCATAATTTCGGTTCCGACTATAGCGCTCACACATCAGCGGTCGTGAGCGGACGTTTTTGGAACTAGATTTCGTTCCGCAGCAAGCTTGGTTTCGCGTATCTACTAGGACCATAACACGCGGAGCTAGGGCTGGCTACAGTATGGGTCAGGTGAAGATGTTGAATTCTCGTTTCCAGAATTTTAATTAGTAGTAGGCAGTTATTTGTAATTTGTACATCGAAGTACATAAACATAAATATATACAAATGAAATGCGTAAACACAGTAGGTATAAAGTAGATGATATAATATAGACATGAATAAAAAAATTGTTATAATTTTTAAATATTTTGTTTTTTAATTGTACTTTAACCAAATTAACCGAGTAATATTCAGTTGGATTGTAAAAAATGTCTCATTTTGAAATATTTATTCGTGTGCACAATGGCATTATTAATAGATTAAAACGGAAAATAATATGAAATATATTGATAATAGACTAATATAATAGTGACTTAGTCATTAGAACAGAAATTATTAACAACAACACAATTTGAATTACACAATCACAAATTAAAACTGTCATTTTGACGGGAATTTCAAGCGCATGATGTCTGGCCTCTCTTTCGCAGTCCGTTTGACATTTTTTATTAGTAATAGTTCAAAACAGAAATTTTACAGTATTTATTGAATGTGTAACTATTTTTTGATAATTTTTTACAACGTGCTTACACCATATACCTATTTTTTAAATTTTTTTTTCCGGTTTAGGCAAATATTCTAAGACATTCTGTATTTTTTTTATCGTATTTTTGAAACCCTGCGGATTTTTTGAAAATTTCAATCCGAAAAATCAGACCTTTTTTTATAAACCGGAAAGACGGGACATAATTTTATGGGTGCGAAAAATTGATAATTACATGGTCGAAAAACATTTAAAAAAAAATAACGTTTTCCACAAGAAATGGCACAGGAGAATAACGAGGCATACCAAAAATATTACATCTCATAAATATTTTTTTCCTTGATACATCTTATTGATCATAAATCAATTATAATGTTCAACGTCTATATTACTAAATACAATGTAATATACTTGTACTTGTAAATTATAATAATAATAAGAAAATTATAAAATTTGATTTTATTAAAATCAGCACCACTACCATTATACCTCTAAAACACGTACAGACAGCGTAAAATTTACAGGGTTCTCTTCATAACATCTGTCAAATCAAATGATAAGTTCGCAGAGAACAAACAATAAATCTAGAGAACGTTAAATGTCAAATTCAAAAAAATCGCCTGAAATCCCATATAAAAAAAAATCAGTATGAAATTTTACAAAATTAATATGAACATTTTCGGAAACGGGACATTTTCATGTAGTGATGTCACGGGCCCAAATAATGGATTTATTTATTTTAAAATAAAAAAACTGTACATTTCTAAACAATTTTACTAACATTTCCTTAATCTTAGTAAAAAGATCTATCCACATGATTTTTTCCAAGTCGTTATGAAATCCATGCAAGTGGCCTATTATCACTTGATTCATAATCACATAATCATTAACCATTAACAACTAAATATTATAAATGGAACATAACTGGTTTAAATTATATTCACTATTTTATGTACAATTACTTTATACACAACTGTATGCTTCCTAAATATACATAAATAAAATAAAATAAAAAACACTGTTTAACAGGAAGTAACTTCTAACCAGTGTATAAAAAGTGTTTTAATTTTTTTTAAATGTAGATTTGGATTCACCGGTCGTCTCAATATAAAACACGATCATTAGCTTTCAAAAACATACATGTATTATCATTTTTTATTAAATATTATTTTTTTTGACAAATTAGAGAGGAGTCAGTAATTTACATTTCGAATTAACGCCGTTAGTAAGCTCGAAAATCATCTATCAAAAATTTAAATAAAGCAAGTACACATTTCTAATATATAATTATTACTGAAACAAGTGTTTTAAATTAATCTTAGGGTAAAAAATAAGTCAACAATCTAGAAAAGTAGAAAATGACAAATGAATGCTTGCTAAAAGCAAATAAAGATCTTATAAAAATATAATGTGAATGGATGTGGGTTAACTTTCGAAATCACTGGACACGCATAGGAATATTTTTGTAAAAGACAACCTTTTTTGTTCGGGACGAAGGAAAATACTCCAATCAAAATTTCAATCACGTAAAATGAAAATTTGTTTTCGCCGTACGAGATCGTGACTTTTGACTGGATCATCAGTCCAATGATTTCGAAAGTTTAGTTGGATGTGTAGGCGTAGGCGTTTACTTCAATATGCAATACAATACAATCACCCAGCGAATAGTTTTCTTTTGCAGCCAGACGTTTTCTTAAGTAAAGACCTTTTTTCCATTTCATCTACTATATATTTGGGATCTCTAATTTGCATATTCCTTGAATGCCTTGGATCCACTATTTCTGGCAAAACGCAATCTGTATAAAAGCACTTCAATTGTTGTAACATTTTATCACGCCAAAACACATCGTCTTTTTCTATTAAAACTGTATGCAACGGTTTCTCGGGACCTGTCCATACTGCAAATAAACAGGTACATTTTTCTGCAATATGTAACTGCCCTTGTACTTGATAATACCAATCATGGTTTTTGTTGATTGTTACTTCATTTTTTTCATTGATTTTAAGAAAACTAATTTTCTTCCTCCGAATTGCATCTTCTATATCAAGGCCAGATGCTGACGAAGGGCATTTAATTTCAATGAGTAAGTTATTTGATATTCCATCTGGCGTAGCACCCATGTAATTGTATTCACAATCAATAAAAAGTCCACATTTAGAAATTTCGATAGACATTTGTTTGGCAAGTTGGCGAATAGCTGTCTCTTCATTATCTTTTCCATATTTTATAGATCGTACATGTCCCAGATTTTTTCCATACAACAATGTTCGAATTAAAGGAGCGCAACTAATATTTCTTCTTCTTTTACAAATTTTACCAAAAAATGAAGCTGTGATCATTTTTCTGCGTAACTCGAGCCATTTTCCACAATCCGCTTGCAAAATAGTGTCTCTTTCAATTCCGAACCTTTGCACATCTGTCAAAGACAAAGATTCCATAAATGTCTTCTTCGCTTCTATGAAAACATCTGCATCCATATCAGGAAGTTGTACGTTACTGCCATAATCTGGATCATTATTTGTTTCACAGTTATTTGCTTTGACTCTGTCGTACGTTCTTTTTGATCGCTTTTTTCTCAAACGCTTAATTTCTAAATGTTTAATTCTTTGACCAGGACTCTGACCAAAAATGGTTTTATGCAAATGGTAATGTGGCCGCTTTGTATTAAAAGTTATTACAGCAACTGCACATCTTCCCGAATAAGATTGTTTAGTGCTGTAATTAATTCTTTTCCCCCCAACAAATTTTGCTACAATACTATTGTACCTTTCAACAACATTACTATCCACATTTACTAGCAAACTCCTCGAATGGGACGCTAACTGATTTGTGAATTGTAGGATTCTTTCCATCATACCAGATGCAACGAGTTCAGGTACATAGTTTATATCTTCTGTATCTGAATGCTCACCAAATACGTGTTTGGAACTATTTGAAATATCCCCATAAAGTAATTTAATTTTCTCACTGTTAGAATAATTTTCCGATAGTCTATAATTTACCGCACATCTTACCGCAGTTCTTAATCTCAGTAATCGACCGGTCAAAAGGCGGCGCTGACTTATTGGGAACCTCGTATCCGCTGTCAAATTACGAAGTTTTGTGCAGTAATTACGTAATAAATGGTTTTTGCATTCTACTTTCTCAACTGTGATGTCCGCATATGGCCGAGCATCTAATATTTTTTTGTAGGTACTTGAATCCCCATCTGAAATTAGCCTTGAATATATCAGACCGTACATATCTATTGATTTTTTAAAACCTTCCACGAGAATACTGGACTCCATACTCGTAGAACTTCCGGAATGATTTTTGAAACAACGATGTTCCTGCGATGTTACTCCCTTCTTTACTGCACTTGCGCACGTCATACAAAATTTATTTCGCACCTGCATGTATAAAACCTCACCAAAGTGATGTCCTACTATTGCAGCTACGCCTGACAAGGCAGAGTAATTGGTACGATATGATCTTTTTGACCAACAACCATCGGCGACAACTGTTATTATAGGAATTCCATCTTTTGAGACGTTTCCCAGAGATCTAGCATATTCTGCTTCACGTTTTTCAGCAATTTCCATTTGGTCTGTGGCACCTTTTGACCACCAATCACAAACAGTTTCATGTACTTTAGCATAAGTTTTAACATTTATACATGGAACATCGATGACGGACATAAACTCCTCTAAATTAGAAAAACCACCACCAATGCTCATGATTCCTGAAACGATTGCGTGATTTATATCGATTTTATCAATATCTTTACGTTCAGAACATATTGTAAATGTTACATTGCACTTATTACATTTGACTGAATATTTACTAAAAAAACCTTGACGCGTTTCTGACATAAAACATAAATTTAAAATTGAGCACCCAAATGTTTGACCATGTGTGGCTATTTTCTTGAGCTGTTCAAAGATGAAGGCCATATCAACGATTCGTCGTCCACTCATTGTAAAGTTTGGAATTTTTTTTTCTTCATTTTGCATTTCCCGTTGCTGTCTTATATCAGATTGTGGCAGGTAATTTTCATCAATCGATTCTGCTGCACCAATCTATGAAATAAACAATTAACAATATAAGTAAATATACCTAGGCAATAAGCCCGCCCATAAAGGCAAATGTCGTATCATTTTCCACGCTGATGTGCACCCTTAGTCCAGTCAAGGAAGGAAGTGTAGAGTGTGTGAGCAGGAACCTAAGGGATTCTTTCAGAAACTTGTTCAGGGTGCTTAGGTTGTGAACATACTAAAGGTCCTGACGTCTAGTTTGTGAGCTAAGGGGATGGGGGGGAAGGTCCCAATTTTCGGATTTCCGCTTATACCTCGAAAACGGTGGGTCACAGAGAATTTTTTTCTGAAACTAAGTACTTTTACTTATACTACTTGTAAAATTATCTAAAACTTTTATTTTATATGTAATTTTCGAAATTCCAGCCGTTTTTTAGTTACACGCTCCACAAACGTTGATATTTTCGAAAAATCATTTAACCTTATATTTTTCATCAAACATTCCTTCATATCTTCTAAATTATTCATCAAAAAAAGAAAATTATTTGAAAGAAGATATAAAGAATTTAATTCCCTTTTAGAATATATATGCTAGCTTTTGCCCCTGGCTTCATACGCGCCACTCGCCCCCCCCCCCCCCTTCTCTCCCCCCCCCCTCACCTGCCCCTTTCCCCCTTTCCCCCTCTCCACACCCTCCTCAATCCACCACCCAGCCCTTAAATTCATTTTTCTAACAGCTCTATTAAAATGTAACAATCAAACACGCGCAGTAAATTTTAAGTATCAAAGGAATCTCCATAGTAACCTATAAAAATAACAAATTGACAGCGCACGTCAAACAATTACTTAGCAACGCTTTGCTTTTCATCTGGACAATAAACGTATAATAAATAATTGAATAACGCCAGAGCTTACCAATATATGTATGGGGTGTTTCAGATTGTTTTTCGTTTTTGATACTTAAAAATAAAACACCAGAATTATTTCAAAATTGTTATAATTACTGTTAAATTAAAGAGCATGTTTTAAAATTTTATTTATGAAAAATAACCATTTGTAAGTGCGCACCGTCCACTTCTTCACACTCATTTAGCCTGGCACTAAAATTTGAATAGCGTTAATTTCGTCTGTGATTCTTTGCTTTAAAACATCCAGGTTGGGTGGCAATGAGTTGTAAACTTTACTTTTTAAGTAGCCACGTAGGAAAAAATCGATCGTCTTCAAAAAAGTAAGGCCGATAATTCCTTGCCTTGCGAACGCGGTCGGCATTGTTCCCAGTCTGTTCAAACTTGCGCACCCAATGCTTGATTAAATTCGCACTTGGCACATTTCTCAGTGGTTAAATGATAATGTGTCCTGTAGAGACGACGAAAAATAGTGTACGAATTGTTGTTTTTATAAAACGCTCGCAAGCAAAATGCGTGCCGCGGTTCCGTGAAGCGATCCATTACTACTAATTTAAACAAGCCCGCCAAGCGTTTGAGACCACTCCCCCCCCCCCCGCTATCTGTGTTTGGCGCGTAAAGGTCAAACAAAAAACGAAAAATTAAAATTAAGAATTTTTAAAATGCATTCTTTAGTTTTTGTTTTTGTTGCTTTTCATATATATATATATGTTGAATATTTTAGACGACATGAAGGAATGTTTGATGAAAAATGTGAGATAATTTTTTTTTTTTTAAATATCTACCTTTGTAGAACGTGTAACTTAAAAACGGCTGGGATTTCGAAAATTACATAAAGGATAAAAATTGTAGATAATTTTATGAGCTTTTACTTATTTACAGAAAATTTTCCTCTGCAATGCACCGTTTTTGAGATATAAGCGGAAACCTGAAAATTGGGACCTACCCCTCCCCTAGCTCATCACCTAGACGTCAGGACTTTTAGTATGTTCACACCCTACGCACCCTAAACAAGTTTCTGAAGGAATCGCTTAGGTTCCTGCTCACGCACTCTACACCTTCTCTTGGACCATTCATTGACTGGACTAACTTGTCTTATGCAAAGTAGATTCAGAATCAAATTGAATTTGAGGACGACTTACGCAGATGATTGTTTCTTTATGAATATGTTCGTAAAACGAAAAATAAATAAGTTAAGAATAGATTAAAAAGTATGGTAAAAAGCATCTCTTCCCGTGGTGAAATTTGAGTCCTCAGTTTTTCGCTTCTACCACGAATTTCCTGACACCGTGTATACAGTGGCGTAGCTAGCATGGGTGGCACCCGCGGCGGATCACTTGGTGACACCACCCCCCTTCACCCCCAATTTCGACTTCACAAATGGTCCGTACTGGGTTGGGGTGGGAGGGGGGGGGGGGTAGAAATTTCAGAAATAGACTATTTTCGTCAATAAAAAGACCTTCAGGCACAAAATTCTCCCCGTTTCGGGACATTCCACGGGAGTAATATAGCTACGAAAATATTAATAACATAGTATTCAATATTTTTGCGACAATATCCTGCGTATTTTTTTAACGGTCGGGTGTAGTGTCACCCCCTTCGTCGGGTGGCACCTGGGGCGGTCCCCCCCCCCCTCCCCCGCACCCTTTGTTCATAATTACGTCACCGTAATGTACCGTGTACACAAGTCAATGCTGTATGCGTGACATAAGCCAACGTGTATATAAGGCAGTGGTGTATGCGTGTAACTCGCGCAACGCCGGGCAGGCTAGTAAATTATTGTTTATAATTAACACGGCAATCACAATTAAATTGAGTAATGTACCACGTATTTCCCGACACCGTGTATATGTCGCAGGCCAATCGTAAAATCAGGTGTAGATCATGATGCGCCGCACATCACGATCTGCCGCCATTTCACGGCGCGGCAGATCATGATGTGGCTAGCCATTTACAGTGATCAAATATACTTGGTCGAAGCCCATTTTCATAATAATATAAAATATCTAGAAATAATTTACATGGCAGAACAACGTTTGTCAGGTCAGCTAGTAATGTAATAAAAATTTGAATTGCACATACCGATGAAACTTCACAGTCATTATTAACTTTAGAATGTTGATTCTTTTCTCTGGAAATTAAACAACATATTATTATAAAAAATGTACAATAAATCTGACAGATTCGTTCCAACGACCCTGTAGCATATAAGTTATGTAAAACGTAAATTGATTATTTAATATTTCTAACCTTCGTTTTTTCTCGTTATATTTCTCCCAGATATGTTTTTGGTGTAGTGATTTTTTTTTTTTGAAAGTTTTGTCTACACGTATTTTTCTCCCCATTTTGAGCGGATGAATAAATTTAAAACGTTATAAACTGGACCGGCGCGGACGACACGACCGCTCGCTGCCGTGAATCGACAGAGACAGAAACACAGATAATAACAGTTTTGGTTGGCGCTGCGCGCGTCAAAATACAGAATAATATATTGACAAAGGCGTGCTGCAAATTCAATAGAATTATATAAATAAAAAAATACTTTTGGTCACAAATTATTTCTAATATTTCAATAACGTCCAAGTTAAATTTCTGTGTTAAAAAATTCTGAGAGAAATGAGAGCGTGCGCAAAACAAATCAACAAAGTTTTTAGGTAATCGGATGAATGGTATAATAGAATATATGTATATATAATTTCATAACGCCGTAACCACTTTCTCCAGATCCGACCTGCCATGCAGCTGGTGGGCAGACGCATCCGCCGCCAAGACCTAAACAAACCTTCCCAATAAACCCAGGCACCCCTGCTAGTCACCAAACCTTGCGAACCACTTGGGATGACCTATGGCAGACGTGTTGGTTATCTAATAAATGGTTCCCGGGGTGGTGGTACCCATACTCGATTCTCGTGTTTGTTATTTTTGTAATACGAAAAATGGATATAAAAAAGGTCTACCCGCCCACCCCCTCTCAACCACCCCCCCCCCCTCATACCCTCCCTCCAATCCCCGCCTCCTTTACCTCCCCCTCAGCCACCCCCTCCACCTCATCCCAACTCTTCTTCAACCTCCCTCCCTTGGGAGCTGTTGGACTCTTGTGTGATATAAACATAAAAATTATTTACAATAAAAAAAAATCTCATCCCCATCCCCATCCTCATCCCCATCCCCATCCCCATCCCCATCCCCATCCCCATCCCCATCCCCATCCCCATCCCCATCCCCATCCCCATCCCCATCCCCATCCCCATCCCCATCCCCATCCCCATCCCCATCCCCATCCCCATCCCCATCCCCATCCCCATCCCCATCCCCATCCCCATCCCCATCCCCATCCCCATCCCCATCCCCATCCCCATCCCCATCCCCATCCCCATCCCCATCCCCATCCCCATCCCCATCCCCATCCCCATCCCCATCCCCATCCCCATCCCCATCCCCATCCCCATCCCCATCCCCATCCCCATCCCCATCCCCATCCCCATCCCCATCCCCATCCCCATCCCCATCCCCATCCCTATCCCCATCCCCCATCCCCAGCCTTGCAACGCATGCTTATATTTCTCCCAGATATGTTTTTGGTGTAGTGATTTTTTTTTTTTGAAAGTTTTGTCTACACGTATTTTTCTCCCCATTTTGAGCGGATGAATAAATTTAAAACGTTATAAACTGGACCGGCGCGGACGACACGACCGCTCGCTGCCGTGAATCGACAGAGACAGAAACACAGATAATAACAGTTTTGGTTGGCGCTGCGCGCGTCAAAATACAGAATAATATATTGACAAAGGCGTGTTGCAAATTCAATAGAATTATATAAATAAAAAAATACTTTTGGTCACAAATTATTTCTATTCCCATCCCCATCCCCATCCCTATCCCCATCCCCCATCCCCAGCCTTGCAACGCATGCCGGGTACCCGCTGTATATAATTTATTTATTTATTTACGGACAAATAGTCCATTAACAATATAACAATAACACGAATAACAAGCGAGCCTAAAGGCCCGACCCGCCTAGCAATTGATCACTGTTCGCATCGATTACCGTTCGCATGTCATTTTTTGTAACCAGCACCACTTTTCGTAACAATCACCACTTTTCGTAACGATTCACCAGTTAACCCCATGTGTCGAGCATGCGTAAAGAAGTTTTACTTTAAAAAAATGGGGCATTTGGGACTCTTGTTTTTTGTATCGTATAATAAGGGACAAATAAAAACATTTATTTTTAAATATAAAACTTTTTGCATAAAAATATTCAATGAAAATGAAATTCGGTCAACCCTGTAGATTTTACGAATGTGAAACAAGGAATTCGTATGTATTTACAATTTCGTTTCCAAAATATTATTTCAAACTGTTGTGATTCAGAGCGACGTGGTCACGTCCTCGTCTGGCCACGTTTCGGACCGTAATGAACTGCGAAATTTTGTGTTTCGGCGCTATGATAAAATCGTGAAATGCGAAGCTGTTAATTAATTAAAATTAAATGCTTCCCAAAATTATTTTTCGGTCAAACTTATTTATGATTTGTCAATAATGTCTTAGCACAATAAGTATGTAAAAAAATATGAAATATATTAGTTTATAAGTGCGCAAATAAATACACAAATGGACCAATTTTCGTCAAGAAACACATGTACGTACATATTTTTTAATGATTTTATTGAAACTAAAATTAAAATTCTAAGACATAACTTTGCTAGATAATGTATTGATTTGTTTTACTGCATGATTATATTATTTGAAATGGGTGTGGTATAATACAAAAACTTTTTTGAAAATTTAACAAATCTGCCAACGACCTATGGAATAACCTTATTATACTAAAAATTAAAAAAAATTCTAAAAATTTATTACATAACTATGCTAGATAAAAGAACAATCTTTCGAAATCCATTTATAATTTTTTGTGGAAAAGAGTCAATACGTCTAAAAACTTTTTTGAAAATGACATATTTCTGGTTTTCTCTACCTATGTCCTCTTAACACGAGCTTTGTTAAAAAAAAAGGTATAAGACATATTAAATAATATATATATTTTTTTAAAAAACTTTATAGAATACATAATAACATGAAATTTTTGTAACATTTACTAAATAAAAAAAAAAATAAAAAAAACCAGTAAATTAATATGATGGCTTGTGTCATACCTACATTCCCATACAATGACTTTACGGTGACGTCACGACACGATGAGCAGTGACGTCACCACTAAACATTTCAATAATGCCAACTTGACGGCGTGTTTCTACGACCCGATTAAAAATGGACTTTTTAATATTTTTTTTTAAAACTCTGCGTTTAATATCATTTAATCCAAAGTACTCATAAACGGACCCGACCCCAGACGGACCAGGAAACTACTCGATATGGACAGAAACTCGCTGAGGGAACTGGTAGGCCTACTAACGGGACACTGCCATCTCAGGAAACACATGCAGCTATTGGGAGTGGAAAGCACCAGTAGATGTAGAAAATGTGAAGAGGATGAAGAGACTCCAATTCACTTATGGTGCCAATGTCCTGCCCTGGTGGGAATTAGGCTCAGATACCTGGGGAGACATGTTGTAGAACCAGAAGACCTAGCCACATATCCGATAACAACTCTGGTGAACTTTATTAAAGGGACTGGGTTATTGTTAAAGGATTGAGGTAAAATGGGAGAAAGTACAATGGGCCCATGGCCTAAGTACTCACGGGAACCAATGGTAAACCGTCTCCGCTTTAAAAAAAAAAAATATATATCATTTAATAAAACTTATATATTCAGAATCAGCGTTTATTGGTCTATTTGAACATATTTTTTTAGAGCCATAATATTTTTCACTGGAGTTCCTTATTGTCATTGAGATGGTGACATCACTTTGGACTAAATTTTATAATTCTTTATTTGAAATAAAAAAAAAATGTTACATAAAATATTTTTGTGGTTTACACAATCAAGGTTTGAAAATTTAGAAAATGCGTTTAACAAGGTTAGCTCACACTGGTCTTTTTTGAAAAAAAAACTCATCGAGCCGCTTTCGAAAATCATTTCAAACGCATGACGTAGTTTGAAGTCCTGAAACAAATGATATTATTTTTATTTTTAATGCTACGATAAGTGGTGTGTGGTTGGAAGAGGACGCGTCTGGTTTGCTCCTGACTCCTTTTTCAAATAACTTCTGTTCTGTTCATGTTACAAATCTGAATTTTGTCATACGCACGCATAACAATCTACATAATTAGCCACATTTCGCGAAATAAATTTATCTATCCTATAAAAGAAGTTACGTTTGATTGAAAGTTTGTGTTGTAAAAAACTATCCAATCCCTTTGTTCGAATTATTCAAAAATGGTCCGTGCCTAAAGCGTTAGTGTATTTATAATGAACCGAGGGACAACGTCAATTATGGTGTTAAGTGATTTGTGACCTCAGACTAAACAAAATTGGAGCGGTGCGACCCGAGACGCCACTTGAAACTCAAGATAAGATATATTTATTATTCAATAACCCGATTTTTTGTCAAACAAATTTATTGATTTCAGGTTTATTCGATTTTGTTTATTTACAAGTTCATTCCTTTTGAATCATTTCAATATTATTTCGTGAATGTACTTACGTCATAGTTAAATGAGTTAACGGATGTTCAGACACGGCTGTGAAATGTAAAGGATCAATCCCTTGATACCGTTCACACCATAGATGTATACAGTTCACACCTAGGCGGTGTGACCGCAGATCGGCCATGGGCGGTACACATCTTACGCCGTAGCCGCTCCTAGACGATACGCGAGAAGTTGAGCGCCCCCTTCTCCGACGAAAACGGGAGAGGGGGTCATTTTAATATTTTAATTACGGAGCTGCCTGGACCGGTGGATGACAGATGTCATGTTGACAGATTCAGTACAGAAGGTGTACATTCCGTGGCCGCTCGCTGACTCATCTGATCCTCACTCCTACCATAGAAAGAGATATTTGATAGCGTGAACTATGCTAGACATGGGCGCTCGCGGTTCAACAGATATCTGCTCTGTCTGAACACCCCTAAAGAATACACTTGAAGCAGTTATTGATTATGACTAACAAATTCTTTAATTTTTTAATTGAATGAGGACAATTTTGGCGAAACTCAATCCAGGGACTGCAGACGGAGGCGTAAGAAGGGGATATTGGCACCTCTGGGACTCTCCTTTATTTCATTTATTAATTTGTATATGTGTGGTTGGAATAAGCCGCTTCTACACTCTTGTTTTTCAAATAACTATTGTTTTGTTTAAGCTACCTTTCTCAAAATGATCATAGACACGCGTAATAATCAATAATATCAGCTAAATTTCGCGAAATAATCTTACGTCTTTCAGGAACGAAATTACGCTCAATTTTACTTACATGTTTTGAAACTTAATCCGTGTTCTTTGTGTGATGTTGTAAACAGACAGTTTTCTACATCTCAAGTGGTGTTAACCAACCATCAAGGAAACAAGGAATGCATCACAACGATAAGATAGTATACTCGTATATTCTCTTATTTATTGGTTGAAGAGTTTTGCTAATTTTGTTGATTTTTTTGATGTGAAGATTTTTTATTTTCATAATACACTGACCTCGCAATAGCGATCTCAAAACATCATTTATAATAGAGAGCACTGTTTTAAAGATATTTTTCTGAATTGTTTATGTCTTTACTTATTAACATTTCAGAGAAGTGTCATTTGGTTCGCACATGGAATTTGTGTACAGATAAAGAATTTTTTTATTTTTTTTTATATTTCACGGAAACTGAAAGATTCAGGGGGAAGAAATCGGATTATTTCAGAAGCCATTACCACTGGGTAAAAGTAATGAGAAAGTGAATGGTTGGGAGTGGGGTGGGGTTGCGTGGCGGAACAAAGTGGCTAGTTCCAATCCAAAGCTAGATCTAAGAAGAGTACATTGAAGTACCCACCACTGTCCCACCCCGGTATAGGCAACTTATGGTCGCCCCTTCGGAGTTCTCACAAGAATCTAATTTTTTTGAATAAACGGCTCTACATTTAATGTAACGAATCTAGACCTTCAATGTCCCCTCATACTGTGTTAGGTGGCGGTATGCGGTCGCGCCTACAGGACTGTACTGTAATGGTCATTTCTACAATTCTAAAGCCCATGGAGGTAATCACCGCCAAAGCAGTGAGCCTCGTGGACAGTCAAACAAGTGGTTAGTAACATCGACATAAAAAAGTAAAATGAACAAAATAGACAGCAGCCGTCATGAGTAATCAGCTCATGACAGCGAAAGACCATACGCAATCCCGCGGGCGGCACCGAGCACTGTTCATAAAAAAAAAGCAACAAAAGTAAAATAACATTTGTACAGAATAGAACTGATGTTACCGCAAACTGGCTACCGGCGGTCCCCGAGACAGTGAAGGAGGCTGATTGTCCGGCCTCCCGACAACCGGCAGCGTCGTCCGTAAGCCAGCTAGCCGGTGGTGCCTAGACGAGAGTAATTGGAAATCATAGAAGAAGACCCTAGGGAGAGAAGCGTCGGATCGCCGGAGGCGGGACGGACAGCCTCCAGATGTCGTTCAGCCTTCTCCCCAGCCTCTTCATGTCACAGGGGGTGGTGCGGCAGACAGGTGCAGCTCCACCAGTTCCAGAAGACCGGCCATGGTACGTAGGCGGGGACACGGTCCAGGGTCCAACCCCTTATATGGGGAGAAGGACGGCACAAAACGAGCAACTGAGTTCAGTTAAAAAACATAACTAAAAAGAAAAATTTATTGATAACATAGTAAATCGCAAAAAAGAAAAAAATAAACAAGAGCGTGTGGAAATCAGCGCTGGGCATGTGAATGCACCATATAACCAAACTAAAGATCATAAACATGTAAAATAAAATGGCGATTTAGAAAGAAAAAGAAAAAACATAAAGTAGACATGAGCGTTAAATTACGCAGGGCATCTGTAAACAGTAGACCATGAACATAAAAATGTAAAAGCATAAAAACATAAAAATGTTAAGGTGTAAATAATAAACTTAAAAATGTAAAAAAAAAAAATATATATATGTATAAATACTGTAAAAGCAAAAAAACATAAAAATGTAAAAGTGTAAATAATAAACATAAAATGTAAAATAAAATATAAAGCTGAACATCCTGGGCAATATTGGTAAGAGAGTAAGAAGCAAAGAAAGTCCATGGTTAGTCAGGAACAAGTACACCTGGTGCCAAAATCTACTAATCCGCGACTCTAAGCTCAGGCCATCTCTCAACCCAGATCCTTGTAAAATTCCTCAAGCACTCGAAGTTCGTCTTGTTCGAAACCAGATCAGTGTTCCACACTGGTCTGATAGGTACGTCCAAACCATCGAGCAGTTAATTCAAATCTCCCAGTGGATCATGGACTTCAAGCTATGTGACGAATCTTTAGCCAATCACTGCTCTACATCCTCGATGAGCTAACCTTGTTAAACACATTTTCTACAAACCTGGTTTATAATAATAAGGAACTAATTTATTAATAATAAGGAACTCCAGTGAAAAATATTATGGCTTTAAAAAAATATGTTCATACAGACCAATGAACGCTGATTCTGAATATATAAGTTTTATTTCATAATATTAAACTTAGTATTCTTAAAAAATTATTAAAAAGTGCATTTTTAAAGGTCTCGTTAAAACACACTGTAAAGTTGGTATTATTGAATGGTTAGTGCTGACATCACGCCTCACCAGTATTGAAATGTAGGTATGACACAAGCCATCGGTATTAACAACATTTCATGTTATTCGTTATTTCATTCGTTATTTCATTCGTTGTGTTTGTTGAAACAATATTTAAGCCTAAATAATTCAGTATCAAAAATAGAGGTATCTCTATTAGTTTATCTCTATTATTTAAAATATTGAAAATTTTTAAACTGTATGAAAAAATTGTATATTTATGCTATATCATAATGCTTCCTGGATTCGGGGAAAGCGGCTCAGTTGAACGAGCTGCTCACTAGGTCTCGTTCAATGAAAAGATCCGGTTCAGTGAACCGGCTCAATTGAACGACTGAATTAAGCTACGGACACACTTGCTCATTAGAAGCCAAAGAGCATGCTACCAAGTAGCTTGTGTGTCAGTGACGTTGCTAGTAATGAGCAAGCTCATTTGAAGTTGAATGAGCATGCTCACAAATCTTAATAATTAAATCTTAATTATCTTATGCATCCGTATGAAGATCCGGGTCGCTGAGACGACTCGTTCGCGAACAACTCACTTCTACTGCGAGCTTCGAAATCAAAATGGCCGTCATCGATCAGCTCCAGCTGTATCTTATTTGCCTACAACTGTGCAGTGTGCAGGTGATGCTTCGTTTGAGATAATATTGATTTTAAAAACTGAAAAAATAATAATTTCAAAACAATTTCTATACCATTCTCCCATATTGTTGAAAAATATAATAAATAAATAATTCCTCCTAAATAATGTTTTAACTTATCGAATAGTACCACACTTTCTTCCATATAACTGTTATACAAAATGAACACCTGTTGAAAAAAAGGTGTTCAAAACTTAAATAAGCACACATCTCACCACTATCAATTACACTCCTGCCCTGATGATGGACACTGTAAACGTTGGCTAAAGAAGGAGGTATAAAATAAAAATCTTTATTCTTATTTTATAGTTGAATTGAACTCTGTGGCCACCAAACCACAGTGCTACCCGAATAAATTGGCAAAAAAGGAGGGCATTGTCGTCTACGACATAACAATAATAAGATAATAGTTGTGGTTGCCAGATTAAAATTAAGTCATCTCTTACCAAAAAGTTTTATATCTAACAGGAAAATGATGTGGCGAGTCGCGCAACCCCCATTGACTGGTCCGGCCTCGACACCTCCAAGGAATCCTTCGAGGAATGCTCGCTGATCACCTCTGCCATGACTTCCCTCGGCTTCTACATCCTCATGCTTCTGGGCTTCATCAACCAGACCCTCTTCACCCCCAAGGTCACCAGCGAATATGATCGAGAGGTATGTTTAATTAATACTTTCATGATTGCTTATCAACATCCATTGATAAAATGTTAAGTATCAAATTTGTCATTTCTCCAGGGCTACCCTCGCCTCTACAATCCATTCGACCAATTCTATTCCCGCTACGTTTACCGGCGCGTGCGGGACTGCTGGAACCGCCCTATCTGCTCCGCCCCCGGGGCCTACCTCACTCTCAAGGACCGTACCTCCAACGACTATTGCTGGACCTTCCAGTACACCGGCACCGAGACCCGCTGCGTCAACCTCGGCTCCTACAACTACCTGGGCTTTGCAGAGGCAATGGGAGAATGCGCAGACGCTGCCGAGAAAGCCATCCGCACTTTTGGCATGACTCTGGGAAGCCCGCGCCAAGAGCTCGGCACTTCGCAGCTGCACGGCCAGCTGGAAGAACTGACGGCGCGCTTCCTCGGAGTGGAGGCTGCGATGGTAGTAGGGATGGGTTTTGCCACCAATTCTCTGGGACTCCCGGCTATATTAGGACCGGGCTGCCTCGCCATAAGTGACGAGCGCAATCACGCCTCCCTCATCCTCGGCCTGCGCCTGTCCAATGCCACCGTCAAAGTGTTCCGCCACAACGACATGCCGCACCTGGAGGAGGTTGTTCGTTCGTCCATCGTGGCGGGCAGAGGCAAGGCCGGCGAACCGTGGCTGCCGTGGAAGAAGATCTTCATCGTGGTGGAGGGTGTGTACTCCATGGAGGGCAGTGTGGTGAACCTGCCGCAGGTGATGGCCGTGAAGCGCAAGTACAACTGCTACCTATACCTGGACGAGGCGCACTCCGTGGGGGCCATGGGCAAGCGGGGCCGCGGGGTGACGGACTACTACGGGGTGGACCCGCTGGACGTGGATGTGCTGATGGGCACCTTCACCAAGAGCTTCGGATCGGCAGGTGGTTATATCGCAGGATCTCAGGTATGTCATTTGAATAAGTGCAATTCCTTAATTCTGCTGAAAGTTTTAATATACTTGAGTCCATTGTTTTTAGAGTTTCAGAACACGAAGATAGATTCACAAAGACGATACATGTTTATTTTTGTTGTTTTCAACGTCGTTGGACTGGTTATTATTTGTTTTTAACACTCCAATACACGCATGTCATCTCACAGATGACCAGTTCTGTTTTTTCGTCATAAGTTTGATGAAGGGAGGGGAGCCTGGTCCCCCGCCCTAGTATTCCCCAAGCTCGCCTAGCTCGACATTCCTGCAAAATTGTGAAAAAACAATTATACTATTCACTTTTGACAAATAAGTGAGCAGTCATCTGACAGATGACACGCGTGTATTTATGTCTCACTAGGGGGCGCGTGTATTGGAGTGTTAAAGTAGCTATAAAGCTATAAATATCCTTTTAAAATTAATACACACCTTTTCACTAAACACAACTTGTTCTTTAACCTTTTAAAGAATTTGAGATACCTGTGGACTAATATTTCAAATTCTCACAAATATGCGTCATGCAAGGGCGGATGGGGGGCACGTGCCCCCCCCAGACTTATTTTTGTGTACTGTGGAGATTCCATCACAGTACATACTTAGAAGCCAAAACTGTCTTTATTAAACATTTAATTTTTCTATTGTTTTGACACTTTCATAAACCTTCCCATACATACTTGAACTTGAAGAAATAAACTTGAAGTATGATACTTCAAGTTTATTTCTAACAGAAATTGATGACTTTTTTGCCCGTCCGCCCCTTGTGCCCCCCCCCAGATAAAAATCCTAACAGTAATTATTGATTTTTTTGCCCGTCCGCCCCTTGTGCCCCCCCAGAAAAAAATCCTAACAGTAATTGTTGATTTTTTTGCCCGTTCGCCCCTTGTGCCCCCCCCAGAAAAAAATCCTGGATCCGCCCTTGGCGTCATGTATATATGACGCTCGTCTTTTAGGCACGCGATCGGTCGGCATGTGTACATGACACTCATCTAAAAAGGATTAATAAGCAGTCCCGTTTAGGAGTTCAGAATTCGATCTGTCTGACTGCTAGCCGAGCGTCCTACCCGACTCCCCTCTGTGGACCACCTCAAATTATTATATTATCTGACAATGATTATCTATGAACTTGGCGGTTATGTTTGTTTGCAGAAGTTGATCAACTGCATCAAGAAGAACGGGCACGCGGGCGTGTACGCTAAGAGCATGTCCCCGCCGGTGGTGCAGCAGATCATCAGCAGCATGAGCATCATCATGGGGCTGCAGGGGGGCGACCAGGGGGCCACGCGCATCGCTGCTCTGGCGCGCAACACCAGGTAACTAACACCAACTCCACTTTACGGCCATTACGGTCTTTGAATTGCAATGTAACTCCCATTTTAAAGTGAGAACTTCTTTAGCACTGTTAGGATTTGAAACTCTATGAAAAGAAAATTAACAGAGAAAATTAACATAAAAAGAGACAAACACATACATCAATAGGATTTAAATTGTGAGAGAATGAGATAGTTAATCGGTCTCCTCTTTGTGTGGTGCTCTGTAGCCTATCGGTCTTCTCTTTTGTTTGCATATTTAAGCGAGCTGCCGAGCGATTCTATATCTTTTGTGGGATCTATTTTGTGAGATCTCCTGTCAAATTTGTGTGATTTTCTATGGCTGACTATTGCTTTTTCTATGGGTATCAGGCTAGCTTCGCAGATTTGTGACAGCTCACACTTGAAATCTAACATTGGCACATAGAAAAGCAAATAAAAGCCATAGAAAATTACACAATTTGACAGAAGATCTCACAAAAAAAAATCCCACAAAAGATATAGAATCGCTCGGCAGGTTGTCTTCATATTTTGTTAAAATGAAAAAGTATGAAATAATATTACTTTTCATGAGAAATCCACTTTTTGCTTTCTGAACTCTCTTTTTGAACTCTCTTTGTTTGCTTATGAGAAGAACGTGGTTTACCGTTATAGATACTTCCGGAGGCGGCTTCACCAGATGGGGGTCATCTGCTACGGACACCAGGATTCTCCCGTGGTGCCTATGCTGGTCTACTTGTACTCCAAGATTGGGTTAGTCCATTTGTACATTTAAACAGAGTCTCCGACTCCATTAAGACAACAAGAAGAAGCTAAACAATGAACATTATTAACCTTATTTTTGCGGCTATCGCACATGTGAGCCGTCGGCAGCTATTCCCATAAGCATATATATAAGTGTGATCTATCTAAAACACATTTATTGTGTCAAAATGTACCGCTTGATGGTATAAAGTAAAACCGAGCAGAATTTGTGTGCTCGTCATAATAGAGCATTCGAAAGGAACATTGATGGGTGGCAATGACCATTCTTCTATAATTGACGGGACCTTTACAATATATTCTTCTATATATGTATATAAAAGTCTTGTGTCACGGTGTTTGTGTTTGTGGCTCGACTGATTTTTATGAAATTTTTTATGTATATTTGGTAAGTGTGAAGCCTGGTACAGACTGCTGTAACGTAACACGCAATTTAACATGAAAGGACCATTTCATAAGTGTGGACGCAGCGCGCGCACGAACCGAGCATGTACCTACTCGCATCTGTTTCCGGCGAGCGTGCGGTGAACATAGCTCAGTCTGTCCTCCATTGTTCGCGCGCGTTCTGCAGTATAGACACAAACAACCCGTCCACACTGACACTCCGTGCACACTGCGCGGAGTTTGTGTTCGACGAAAAACCAATACTTGGCGGATTGCGGCGCGCACGAGTTGAAATGCTCTGTTTGTGCGCATAGTGAGCACGGTTCGTGCGCGCAAGGCATCCAAACTATGGGAATTCTGTTACACTGCATGATACATATACAAATTCTTTCATTGCGTGTTACATTTCTTAAGTCTGTACCCGGCTTGAGAATAGGTCGTAAAGTATATTTCATACCTCTAGGTGATTAGGGTGTACCTATCCAGATTTTTTTTTGTTTTTTTGTATTTTTTTTATCTGGCAACAAAAAATACCTATAACCCCAAATTTTCACCCTCCTTCCCCCACCCACTCATTTTTAATCATGATTTTAGTATTTTTGTGTGAACAAATTTAATCATCTTTCGTATTTCAAACAGAACGAAATTATTTATGTTGTTGAATGACAGATGGTGCTACGTCCGCCTCATCGAACTTTCATCCACACATGCGCAAGTCATTCGCGGAAAGCGTCACGTCATTATGTCCGTTACTTTAATGGAATATATTAAATTGAGAAAATGAATGGTTGGTGTTTTTTGTTTTTATCGGCGGTCATCATCTACAACACTCCATTCCTCTTTTTGTCGTAGATCCCATCCCCATACACTTACAATACATTAGTTATCTTTTATTTTAACCAAAATATTCACTCCAAATAATTTATATGGCAGAACAATGTTTGCCGGGTCAGCTATAGGGTCTTTCATTAAGCACTTCCTATCTTTAAATTTAAAAAAACAAAGTGTGTGTGAGATATCGTCGATTTTTTTTTTTCGTTTGAAATGCCTATGGATTAGCGTGTGTCAATTATTTCAACTTTTGAGTTCAGAAACGCCCGGAGTCTCAAAAGTTGCGTCTTGCAAAGAAAATGAGAACTGCATTTAAATTTATTTTTTTAAAAATGGTTATTAGCCCGCTAAAATGCTTTGAAAATCAGAAAACAAACCTAAAATTTTTTTTTTTTTAATTTTTAATATTTTTTTTTTCAGTAATCTAACCTTTTAACGTTTGTTTATTATTAAAAAATGCGTATAGCTGACAAAAATGAAAAAAAAGTTCAACTTTATGAATACAAGTAAGTCTGATTCTAATTCTGATTTTCCCCTTTTATTTTTTTTAACCAACACATCCCTTATGTTTAAAAAAAATTTTTTTTTTGGTTCTTTGTACTGCAGTTATGTAATGAAAAATAAGTTTGGTACAAAATATAAAATATGAACCCTTTGTTTTATTTTTTTTCCAAATCACGAAATCTATTTTTTTTCGAAACTTCCGGCCATTTTAGCGGGCTAATAGTGAACAATAATTTCATTTTTTTTTACGTTTTCGAATAGCTACAGATCATACGAAACTTTTGAGACCCCGGGCGTTTAAATATAAGGCCATTTGTTTTCTCCCTATGGAGAGCGACACACGCTACTATGGATGCCATTATGAATGGAATATAATATCGGTCAAATGTCCGCCGCGGCTTCTCTGGGTGGCGCACATCAAAAATGTCTAATTTTCCGTGACTGGCGCATTAATTAAGGGCCGCTGTGGTTTTCGGCTTATTTGTATAGACCTGCGACTTACGAAAACCCCACAAGAAAATGTCTAATGGGGTCAAATCGCACGATCTTGGTGGCCAGTTCACATCACTTTCACGTGAAATGACCTTGCCCTCAAATCGCTCGTGGAGGATGTCCGTTGTGAAATGAGCTGTCCAATGAGGCGTCCACATCATCCAATTCAGGCCAAAAGAAGTTGGTAATCATCAACCTATAGCGCTCGCCATTGATGGTGATGGCCTGGCCAACGTCGTTTTCAGAGAAACATTTATTTATTTATTTAAACGCCGTAGAATGGCTTTTACATCCAAGTGAAAGGTACATGATATTATAAGTAAACAGTGGTACACAGGAGATTATCAATAATAACAAAATAAGAATGAACATTTAACAAAGTGTGTATGATAAAAGCAAGTATTTAGGTATAGGATACTATTATATGTTACTAAACTACTGTTACTATACTAAAAAAATAATAACAATGTCATAATAACAGAGACCGTGAAACACGGACCAATGATGCCGCCAGCCCAAAATCCACACCAAAAGTGAATTTTTCGGAATGCATTGAATGCTCTTGGATCTCTTAAGTTGCAGGTCAATGCGAATAAGCCACAAACCACAGTCCTCAAAGCCAACATAACCCATGCCATCGGTCAAATTCAGCGTGATTTATGCACCAGAGTCATGGAAAATGGGACATTTCACCCAGAGAAGCCGCGGCGGACATTTGAAGGATAACATATATTCCATACATAATGGTATCGATAGGCATTTATTTGAATTTAAAGATAGGAAGCGCTTAACGAAGGACCCTGTATTATATTTTTATTAACAACATGGTTCCAATAAGTACCAACATCGATGATTCAGATGTTTATGAAGTGTATTTATGAAAATATATATATATACATAAATTGTATCGAAACCAAATAAAATTAGACATTTTCCAAATAATTAACAAAAAATTTGTTAAATAACGTTTTCGCAATCAGAAAACAGGCAGGTATGTATATTCATTTTTTTTTGCTTGTTTTTATAACTGGCAATATGTACCATAATAATTATGGAGTTTTACCAACCATTAAAACTCTTAGGATGGTGTTTCAAAAAATTTGAACAAATCATCAAATATTGAAGTTAATTTTCACGTTCTGTGAAAGTTCTATGATTATTTCTGATTTAGGAGTATTAGGATATTATATTAGGAATTTTAGGATACTGGCCTATAATGATATAATAACAGAACATGAAAATTAGCAATTAATATTTGATGAATTGTTAGAATTTTTTGAAACAACCCATCCTTATTATGTTGCCTTCCTCATCCAGAATATATTTATGTATGTGAGAGACGACACGTCGATTCTTGCCCTAGTCGTTTAATTTGACTACCTTTTTCATTGTTTTGGTAACCCTGGGATGACATCGACTGTCTAAAGAAACTTACTTTCGCGAAATATCTTAACCACTTAGACCCATAAGCTTTTTTTTCACAATAATATAACTTTACCAAACATATGTATGGTGTATCTGACTTATTAAAACAATATTAAAAACATTTTTCATTCTAGTATATTCTGTTTTTTTTTCATTTTCATACACTTGTGAGATTTTTATAAAGGACTTTTAGGACCATCGTGGATGGCTCTCGTATGATCTCTCCGTGGGACTAGTATAGATTGCGTTTAATAGGTTAAAATGAGTATTTGTTGTGTTTAGGTGCGTGGTACGAGAGCTTTCTGCCTCCGGAGTGGCCGTGGTGGGCGTGGGATTCCCGGCCACTCCGCTGCTGATGGGCCGCATCCGCTTCTGCCTGTCTGCCGCTCACTCCCGCGAGGAGTTGGACTCCTGCCTCGACGCCATCCAGGCCATGGCCGATCGCGTCGGCCTCGCCTACTCCAGCAAGCCCCGCTACCAGGGACAGATACCCTACGAGTAGAATTTATTTACTCTACTGGAGGATATTTTATACTTTCCTATCTTATCTGTGTATCACTTTCCACTAGAACATTTATCACTCTACTATACCATGTATCTCTTTCTACTAGAATTCTTACGCCCTTTTGCTTGAATATGCATCTCTTTCTAACCAGATTGCGTTCTTGCAAAGTACGATTATTTCAGGTTATTTAGTAGAATTGGGATACATTGTTGCACGCGTGCGCAATAATTACACTGCCTGAGGATTTGTGCACAAGTCTGAACTTTACCAAAGATTTCTGGATTAATTTTCAATCGTGTTGTTATTATAACAACAAGATACTTTTATTATGTCTGTCATTGACAACGGTCTACGGTAAATAATTGGCTTGATGTAGAGAGCAAAGTTAGCCGATTGTAAATGGATAGTCACCATCATAAATAATTGGTAATTATTACATAATAATGTATCTTTCAAATATAATATTTTAAATCCTTTTTGTACTACATAATTTTATCAATACATGTAAGCACATTAAATTTACTTAAAAAAATCCATAAGATATTATAAAACATAATATATCTTCATTGCGCTTGCAAGGCCGGCTGTGTGGGTTTTACCAAATTTTACGGGAGAAGCAAAAAACTTCATTTTTTTATTCAGATGTGTACAACAAACGTACAAATATCTCTTCATAGTTGCCACAATTTGGCCAGTGAACACTCGAGGGTGTTTGCAAATTGGTCAAAATGTGGCCAGAAACGCTCCAGTGATTATTTACTATTATCGCTTGATATTCCATAAGTTGAGATACGTCAATTTCTCTCACATTTGCATATTTTCATCTGATGGTTTTTTGTAATCGTTTTGAAATACTTGTAGGTTGTAAATGTGTGAGGTAAATTTCAACACTTATTTTATTATTACTAACAATTTTTTTTTCACTGCAATCTAATCGGCACACATTGGCACACGTTGTATGAAAGCACCTTATCTCTGTTGTCTTTTAATGATTGAATTTGTGAAAGGGATTTTTTTAAGTATTATTATAATGTGTTTATGCAATATGAATTATGTATTTTTTAAATAATGGTTAATTAAAAAAAATTCCATAATATATTTTTAAATAAATGAGGGCATTTTAAAGCACATTAATATTTATGTTTGTAATAATTTAATTGAAATTATATACGATTATGCTGGTGCTTATTAAAGAACAAATAAATTATGTTTATTATTATTATTTATAACTCATTTGGTGGACTAAATGACCTAGGATAATGTGGGTCTGTTGCATCATTTTTGGGCAGTTACCCACTTCACTAACTGCTATATGTGAAAATAGCTGTTTTGACCTGGAAATTCAAGATAAATAAAACTGTGTAAATTTGATGACGTATACTGTTAGGAGGGCTTAACAGAACTTGACTTTTTTTTTACTTTAAAATTTTGAACTGAATGACAAAAATGTCAGTAATATGTTACTTAAATTTTTTATGAAGTTTTTGGCAATGGCAAATATTTGGCAGTACAGTACAATTTCACTAACCCGGCACCCTCCACCAGCGCCTCCCTCGCTCCTCTACGCCTATGCGCTCCTTCGCCGTCTAGCAGTCTAATACTCATCTCATGTGCACGTCCGTACGAATTTACCTGTTGTTTTGAAGTGTGAATAGTGTCAGTGGCGTAGCAAGGTGGGGGCGGGGGGGGGGGGGGGGGGGGGGGCGGACCGCCCCGGTTGCCACCCGAGGGGGGTGACACTCGAATGTGGAGAAAAAACTGACCAAAGTGCAAAACTCAAAACACGCACAACTCAAAACTGGTTTCAATTTAAGATTGAATCTGTATTCGGTAACTCCTATTAATTAAAACTACACCCATATCATGAAAATGGTTTTCCTCCGATATTTGCAGCTCATAGTCTGAAACTTTCATATCTTGCAACTCGGGGAATATCTTGCAATAGTGGAACTCGGGAATGGTTTCCTTCGAAACAGGTCTGCAGATGAACAGAGGTTCAAATGAAATTTCAAAGGAAACCATTTTCGAGTTCCACGTACAAGATTTGAAAGTTGCAAACTATGTGGTGCAAAGATCGGAGGAAAAACATTTTCGTGTACTGCTTGCATTAATAATTAAAGCTGGAGATGTACAACTTTACTATTTCACAATTGAAATTTTATAGTTACACTCTGAACACAAAACTGGTTTTAACAAATATGGGTTGTTAAAATTACTTATGTTTTCATGCCAGCAAATGATTTTTTTCAGAATTTCGCAACATTAGAATTGAAGACTACACTCGGAACTCTGTTATTTGTAGCTCTATGGCTCGGTCGGTCGGGATTCCCCAAAAATTTTTTCGTTTTATTTTCGTTCCTAGCTCTTACTAGTTCCTAGTTCCTAGCTTTGTGGGGGATTCCCCTGAAATATTCCTCACTTATCACCTGTGTCATTCTCATTTCTTTTGTACATTGTGATTGACGGGAACTCATAAAGGGAATTATTACCTACTGTTTGATGAAAAAGTTGTTATTCTGTTAGTGTTTTTAAAAGTGTTTTAATTTTGAGGATTGCGAAAGTTTTGTTTACACATTTGACTAGCTAGTAATGTTTTTATATTTAAGGAGGTCGAAATTTGCGTTTTGAATTGGAGGGGTGACACCACGTTTTCCGTCCCGGGTGCCACCCATGCTAGCTACGCCACTGAATAGTGTGTATATTCTCTTTATGAAATGCTTTGTTTTATTCATTATGATTTTTTCTCTGTAATCTAGTAATCCAAACATTCCAATAATCCGGCACCGTCTGGTTTTTAATAGTGCCGGATTAGTGAGGTTGTACTGTATTAGTTACTTCAATATATAATGTGTTATTTTAAAAAGTTCACTGCTACACTAGGTTATAATTATTTTGTATGTGTTATCACTGGGATACCACAATTCCGCTAATAGTTAATCTCTCAGGCCATGATAATATTTTGTCAGAGGGTCAAAATATTTCTGCTTTACAATAAAATCCATTAAATGGAATATTTCTGAACGTATCCAAAAATTAAAAACTGTTTCTGACAGGTGATAAAATATGCTTTCAAATTTTGTGAAAAATAAACTTATAACTTTTTAAATAAATTTTTTTGCATGCAAACGTAAAAAAGATTTAAAAATGGCTCACCTTACATTTTTTATATCTAAAATTACTGACAATGAAAAAAACAAACACATGCATGGTTTATTAGACAAATGTATTACAAACATTATTGTAATTTCACTTTTTTGTCGTTCCGTCTAAAAATAATGAATAAAAAATTCCCAAAGTTTCATAAATTTGTTTCAAACTAGCTTTTTCCCACGGCTTTGCTCGCATGGTGTAAGGGGAGTTCCCACTCCGCCTCCTCCACCTCCCCCCCCCCCCCCCCTCTTACCGCCCTCCCTCCTCCCTCCCCCCTCCCCCCCCCTCCACCCTCCCCCCCCTCCAATAGCAATATTTTTATACACATTTCATAATGCCAGTGCTCGCCAGAAGTTTTATAAAAACCTTGTACTGACAATAACGAACACACAAAAAAAAAAGAATTATCCAATTTGGTGCAGTCGTTCGAAAGTTATGCGCTTAGCAACACATTCATCGATTCATTTTTATACGTATAAATTGATTGCGATTCAAAACTTTGGTTGTAGACATAAAGGTCTAGATTTTACTTATTTTTTATATTTTTATACAACGTGTCCGGAAACGCGTAGTACAAGCGGGAAACTGGTGAATCTACATCATGTAGAGAACCTAAAAAACTTATTTTTTCGATCTGAGCATTTCGATTTTAATACTATTTTTTTTCTATTTTTCCATTTTTTCGGCAACTAAAGGGTTAAAAAAACTTTTGAGCCCGATTTACCCTTCGATGCATTTTATAAGACATTACACAGCTGAAATCAACCCCCTAGTGAACGATTTTTTCAAATTTAACCAAAAAATTCCAACTTTGGACCCGATTTACTCGAAAACGAAAGCTCAAATCAAAAAAGTTATATCACAAATCGACTCCGAATGTGATGTAGATTTACCAGTTTCCCGCTTGGACTACGAGTTTCCGGACACCGTGTACATATAAAGCATGGTATTTTCTCTTTGTAACACCGTTTAAATCACATTATTTGATATTAGGGAGATTAATGATATAGGGGATGATAATAGGGGAGATATAGGATATACACACTATGATAATAGGGGAGATATAGGATATACACACTATGATAATAGGGGAGATATAGGATATACACACTATGATAATAGGGGAGATATAGGATATACACACTATGATAATAGGGGAGATATAGGATATACACACTATGATAATAGGGGAGACAATGAATTCTACGAGACATATGAGTTGTTCCGAAAACCCAACAAATAGACTTTAACAGTTAAAATGCATATTTTGAAGTTGAATTTTGGAGCTTCTAAATGAGAGACATTTTTTTAAACTGTGCATTTATTATTGTTAATTACATAATTTATTATAGCAAGTTTTTATCAAAATAATCAAAACAAAAAAAGTGCACTACACATAGAGTGCCGATATGTATAAGGGTTCAGATTTTGACAAACCTTTTTCAAAATTTGAATAGCATTTTGTAGGTACCAAAACTGTAGCTCTTTAATAGCGCCATTAAGATGAACATTCTAAATAGTGTGATATTGGGAATGATTATATCTGGGCACCGGTGCAGGATAAGTTTTAGCCATTCCTTCATCTTGGTACTCCAGGTCACACGGCAAGCGAAGCTCCTGTCCTCGTTGGCGAATCCATTTGTTGGCAACTGTAAGCAAACAGAATATTTATTCATAGCTAAACAACTATCATCGACAGAGTGGGGAGGCTACGAAGCACTGCACAAAGAGGAGACCGATTATTCTATCTCATTCTCGTAGGCTAAATTCTATAGATGTATGTGTTTGTCACTTTTTCGTTTCATCTAGTTTCAAATCACAACGGTGCTAAAGAAGTTTTCATTTCAATATTTACACTTTAGTAAAATTATAGCAGCAGTTATAATTACAATACAATCAAGGAACTATATGAATTACCCCCTGATCCCCCCCCCAGGTGTCTTATAACTGAGGGCACAAGTGCATTAAACTTACTCCACTTGGTACCCTGCAGCACAGGGCAGCCCCCGTGCAGGGTGGCGTAGTTTCCCTCGCCTGATGGGTGCATTTTTGGTTGTACCAGAAGAGGGCGCTCCCCTTACGAGGGGTGACCCCCACCCCCAGCTCGGGGAACACCGTGCGGCCGCACTCCGCCACGTCTGATAACTGACAGAACAAAAGCAACAAGATTACAATCTGGTTAGTCAAATACCATATATTATTACAGGAAACAAAGTTGGGAGGAGCAACTCCATTGTTTGGGCAAGGAAAGCTGGGCCTACTGTGAACAGAGGCCAGCCGAAGTAGCACAGTGGCAGCAGGCTGCACCTTGTGCGGCGATTGGTCCCCGACCCCAATAGGGCAGATGGTGATTAGCAAATAATGTCAGCAATTAGCAACATATCGGAGGCTGAATTATACGTACGTAATATATGAATGTTGCAAGTCTGTTGCCGTCTCTGTTTCTTAGGATGGATCTTTTAGAATTTTTCTGAAAACATAATTTGCATAGAGTTAAAATAATATTAACGATTGTTGAGAGGTGCAATAAATGGTAGGAAGGAAGGTGGAGGGGAGGTGGGTGGTTAGGAGAATCCAACTGTTCAGATCTAGTTACTAATACCATCAACACTAAACTTGCCAACTATTACCGCACAGCTTATATTTTTTACTTACTTCTATTTTATCACCTTTTTTTAACTCCTCAGGCCTCGAACATATTCTGTCAGTAGGTCAGAATATTTTCACTTTGCAATAAAATCCAAATAAATGAAATATTTCTAAATATACCCGAAAACTAAAAACAGTTTTTGAAAGGTGATGAATTACACTTTCAAGTTTTATTATTAGAAATAACCAAGCAATTTTTAAAATATAACAATTTTTAACTAAAATTACTGATAACAAAAAAAAAACACATATTTTATGAAATATTCTTAAAAAACAAAGTCAGGTTATTCTATTTTATTTTTATGGATAGGTACAAGATACACCTACTTTAACTCCTTTCCTGTATGTGATCATGTACCTAATACTAGTATGAATATTTTCCTTAATATGTATGCTATATGTTTGTATTTTCATCTACATATATGGATGATTATACTTAATTAGAGGTGGGTTGATTCACTCATTTTACGGAATCGATTCCGGACCCGTATTTGACTGAGTGGACTCGATTCACTGGACTCGCTCCTTTGATTCCGGCGATTCCACCGGACTCGCCGAATCAAACTCAATGTGGCGCTCCGCCGGAGTCGTTGAATCGGCCGGAACCAAACTCAGTTTGGCTACTGCTGATTCAATGCCTAGAGTTGATTCCGCCGGACTCGCCGAACCAAACTCATTGTGGCACTCCGCCGGAGTCGTTGAATCGGCCGGAACCAAACTCAATTTGACTCCTGCTGATTCAATGCCGAGAGTTGATTCAGCTGGACTCGCCGTACTCGGTGGAATCGTGGAACGTTACGGAGTTGGGGAATCGTGTTTATGTAGCCGGGCGTGTGTACATTAACATGTTATTGTTTATTGTGAGCGAGAAGTCTTATCTTTATATAGTTAATAATAATGTGTTTGAGATGATTGATATCTTTGTCGGCTTTATGAGAACCGTGTAAGATATTTACGTTAAATTTGAAACTTACCAACAATGGAGTCCTTGTATAGCAGTGAGCCATGGAACTGGCAGAGGAAGGATGAAAGTAAACTGAATGCTGTTGAAATGAGATCCGTGAGGCGTATTTGTGGTGAAACTATGTATGATCGTCAGAGAAATGTGGAGATCCGTAAAGAATGTAAGGTTGATGTAAGCATAATGAGTAAGATTAAGGAGGGGACCCTCAGATGGTTTGGGCAAGTAGAGCGAATGAACGAAGAAAGTAGTGTAAGAAGAATATATGGCAAAATGTGAATGGTGGAAGAACTTGGGGACGCCTGGGGAAGACATGGCAAGATCAAGTGAATCAGATACTAGAGTCGGGCCATGTCAAAAGTCAGAATAAAAGAAGAGTATGTTTGAGACGATGTATGAATGTGAGTGAGGCAAGGAGTGCGTGCCAAGATCAAGTTGTTTGGCGGTCATTCCTCTCTGCCTAAAATGTTTTCATGCACGCTGTCATCACGCCCCGCTAGAGCAATACAACGCCGCCCCGCTCACGCCGCCCCACTCACGCCGCACACCTCATCCCGTGAATGACTCCTGTATTCTCACTCTGTCACTCGTTCCCGAGTGAGAGGGTGACAAAACCCCGCCCGGCCCGCGCCGCGCATCTCCTCCCGTAAATGATTCTTGTACTATCACTATCAACGCCGCGGCCGCCCGGCCCGCGCCGCAGTCCGCACACCTCCTTCCGCCTTAACCTTGCCAGTGTGCGAGTGACTCCGGAATCGATTCATTACATTTTGCGGACTCGGAGCGAATCAAACGCATTCGGACTCGGAATCATCGGATTCGTTCTGGCCGGAACGACACACTTCTATACTTAATATTTTATACTTAATTATTTAACATCTTATGAATCTCAACTACCATAATACGGGCATTTGCATAGCTTGGTAGTCGAACAACCATGTAAAACAAACCTGTAACAAACAAGATGAATAAAGAAAATTAAAAAAATAATAAGTTACACCATTTATAACTCGGGAACGGCTGGACCGATTTTTATGATTTTTGATTTGTTGGATTTGTCTCCGGCCCGAATAGCAGAATAGGTATTAAAACATCGGAAAAAATCACGAAAAAAAATTATGAAGAAATTTCTTTTCCTCGTATGTTTTGTATGGAACGAATTCTCATCTTTTGAAAGAGCTGAAGGAATATTGTGATAAGTATAATATTGAGTAGTGAGTGAATTCCAAAAATTCAAAAACGTCAAATGTCAGTGCGCTGATTGTTTTGCTTTTGTTCTTAAACATACAACGTGTCCCAAAATTCAACGATAAGCGGGCACCAGTGGGTGGGCCTGCTCATGACTCCTCGAGAAAAAATAGAAAAAAGATATTTCTCAATTTTTTTTTGGTACCATTTGTTTTGATTAATTCAACATTTTTCAACAACAAAAAACCTAATTTGTGCACATAGTAAAAGCGATTACTGTCAACAACAATAATTTATAAAATTTGGTTCTTGTTAAAAATAGTACGCATTTTTTTTTGTGGCTAGTTTTCCGAGGGTGATATACCATTTTGGAATCTTGATTAGATGCGTAAATTTAAAAAAAAACTTGCCATAGTAGTGTCCATACATTTTTTTTATACCACGATGAGTGAAAGTGGACTGAAAATAAAAATCTTTCATAATTTTTAGAAAAACAATAATTTTGATTGATATTTGTATAAAAACTCCTGGCATTCATGGATTTTTAAGGCTTGTAGTGGATAGCTGTGCTACTTAGGTTGTCGATACAAAAAAAAATCAGAAATATTTTAAAAATTGTGGTCATGGTAGTTAAAAATATCTTAAGAGGTGTCAATTTTCAAAGGATTTCAATTTTTTTTGTACATTAAAAAAAATTGAGAAATATTTTTTTTCTTGAAGAGTCATGAGCAGGCCCACCCACTGGTGCTCGCTTATCGTTGAATTTTGGGACACGTTGTATAATGCTGCCCCTCTTTCTTACACACTAAATGTCAACAGTCGAAAATGGGACAAACGGTGAACGTATGTCTGCACACCTCCAAAGGAAAAATACAATCTATCTATCTATCTATTTATCTTCTATCTATCTATCTATCTCCTAGTGAGGAGGACTACGAATATATTTTCTATTTTATATAACACCTAACATGTTTAATATAAAAATGTAAAAAATAATAAATGTATAGTTACTAAATAAAAAAAACTATTTTTTTTTTTAAAATCTATCTATCTAAATAAATCTATCTATCTGTCTATCTATCTATATAAATAAAAATGAATTGCCTAAATGTATATACGCGCATAATTTCCGAACTTACCTATATCATTCAAACTTTGGGGATTTGATGTGTGCATGCCCGCCAAGGTTTCTATATATACTGATGAGCTCTTGCATCATGAAATTTGTATAAAAAAATTGTAATAGGTGGCACGCGAGCTGTTTGAAAATTGAACGTACCGGGACTGTATTCATGGAATGCGGGAAGGGGGAGGGGGCAGGGGAACTCGGGAGGGGGTTCGCATGAGCAGAGAGGGGAACTCGGGAGCGGGGTTCGCGGGACGGGAGAAGCGGGCGAGGGAAGTGGAGAGAGGAAAGGCGGAGTGGGAACGCGAGGGGAAGAGGGGAGGCGGAAACAATTTCTATATTAAGTGGTAGAGCAACGCTATATAACTCGCTATAATAATATAAATGGAGCGACTGATCGATTTGATTTTTATGCAAATTAACACATGGCGGTGTGATTTAAAAAGTTGAATAACCATCCAGTAGATGGCGTTGTGTTTCGTTAGCCAGTTAGCTAGTTATATTATAAACGTTATAATCACCTCACTTTTTTATCATTTTAAGTAAAAAAATAAGAAAAAAAAAAAATTGTAAAAAAAGGTTTTCAAATTTCGGTCTGAAATTTAAGTTTTATAAAGGTGTACATTTTAATTCTTTTGTGGTTAACTTTTAGATTTGAATATGTAGTGTAGAGTTTTCTCATTCTGATGCCCTTTAGATCGAATTTTTCACTATAAATATTAAGAGAGACACAAAGATTTCTATGAGACCTATATGAGTTGTTCCGAAAAGTGAACAAATTAGTTTGAGGGGTTAAAGCTGTAAATTTTATGTACATATATAAATATTTTTTTATAGTTATACCTCACAAGAGTCTCAGCTGCTCCCGTCTGGAGCCAGAGAGACAATGGCATCCCCAATTGGGGTATGTTGAGAGGTTGAAGGTAGTGGGGAGGGGAAGGAGATCGGGAAGAGGAAGGTGGGGAAGTACCTGGCTGTTCAGATCTGATTACCAAACACGGCTAACGCCATTTCAAGCAACGTTTCAATTCTGAATGGTGGTCTTACACCAGGGCAGAGTATCTTCCACTCTGGAACGTGCCGCAAATATACTATATATTTGAATAAAATTTATTTGCCACGCCGGGATTCGATCCCGCGACTTTTGGAATGCGAGTCAAGAGCCTTACCGCTGGACTATGCCGGCCGTCTGTCGTCCAAATATTTTGTATTACCAAGAATAACAAGCCATGATGCTTCAGATGCAGTCAAGAACTACAGGGACAATTGTATTTTGGGAGGCGTGTATGGGTACCGCCGCCCCACAACCCATTTGGGTAACCAACAACTCTGCCATAGGTGACCCCAAGTGGTTTGCCACGTTTGGTGACTTAGCAGGGGTGCCCGGATTCATTGGGTGAGCTTTGTCAAGGTCTTGGCGGCCGATGTGTCTGCCCACCTCCCGCGTGGCAGGCCGGATCCAGAGAAACTGGTTGAGAAGGTCTTTTGACCTCTCCAGCCAGAATTCCTCGATCCATCGCCTCGCACCGCAGTTGATGGGATGGATTTGTATGTCCGTCACTCCTAGACACACTGACCCCCAGATTCCTACCCCCCTCACAACTATTTCCTTTCCTTAAAAAAACCCTCCACACAGCATCCCCTAAGATGACATAGGCCCTGAAGGAAATTATTTTCCTCAGGGCCACCTGTGTGGAGCTAATGTAAAAAAAGAAAAGAAAATAATAATATATTTTCGAGAGCAAAGCTAGGATCGGAGGTCAGTGTTGGGGCTGAAGGCTGTCGCGTTTGTTTGTGGCCAGATCGGCTACATATCATTATGTCAAGAATCTTCTAACCTTAAAAAAGTCCATGTGAGGTTCGTAATGACCTCCAGTGCCGTAATTGACCACTTGAAATGCCTCCGCCGACTCCACGCTCAGTCCCGTCAGGTGGCCCACTCTCCGGCTGAGGGTGTGCACCACCTCTCCCTCTGTGTCTTCTAACCAACACTGCTTGCTGAGGCGGACCGTGTCCAGGAATCCTAAACTAGTTTTTGGGTTCACAACTAGCGAGCGCTCTAACTGAAAAGGAATATCAAAGGATTTACAATTTTCACAATTTGGTTACGGACCTCGAGAGTGTTTTCTCTTGGGGTAAAAATAATCTTGTCGAATTTAATGTTTCAAAGTTCCAATCATGTCTGATTACGTCTCAAAGGGATCAAAATGAAAATCTAGTCTCCTTCAATGGAAGCAATCTTCCTAACAGGCCCTCCATTGATATGCGTAAGCCATAGTTTAATTAGCCTCCCAAAAACTAGGCGTACTGGAGGTTTCCACCGCATACCCGCCCCGGTATAAGTAACTTATGGTTACTCCTTCAGGGCTCTCACAAGGAAGCTAATTTTTTTTATTTGAACGTCTCTACATTTAATTTAAACAAAGTTAGACCCCCAATGTCCCCGCATACGGTGTTAACGAGCAGTATGCAAGTGCTTTATATGTACAGGTTAGTATTAAATAATTAAATAAATATATACATTACCTCTTTCTTTGGGGAAAAGCAGAGGGGATAAATAAAATTTTCAAGTGTAGGCGGGATGCCTACCCTGCCAGTTTATTGTACATAAAAGACATCACACAATTTTCATGTGGTTGCTGGTAGGGAGGGAGTGTGTCACAGATACACCCGGCAGTCCTGTTGAGAGGTGCATGTTTTCAGGAAAGTCTTGCTTGAGGGTCGGTTTCCGCGCCCCTAAGCCGACTTCCCGGTGATGCATTGACGACACGGCTATTTGGAAGTGGGTGGCAGAACGCCCAAAGACTCTAGGAAGGACAGCGTCGGGTTGTCGGAGGCAGGGCGGAGGGTCCCCTTACTCGCGCGAGACACCCTTACGACCCACACCTCTCCCCAGGGGAGGCGCGGGCGATCCATGAGACAGCGCTCCGGGTCGGCTTCTCTCCAGTATCCTCATGCAGGGACGGGGTCACAATCCATCCCCAATAGTGGGGATATGGACGAGACATAACGCTGGTTCCGCTTTCTTCTCTGGGAGTTTCTAAAGATTTTTTCCGCTGCAATGTTAACCGGGTACCCAATAAACAATTACAAAACCAATAAAAATCAAGTACACAAAACAAAGAAAACTAATTAAAATATAATAATAGAAACGGTAAGAAAGGAAGCAGAAGTGGCTACTGTAGGTGCTCTCAGTAAAGGCCTGGTCAAACAGAGAGCGTGATTCACGCGGAATATTTAGGCGTGAATAACGCCGCGTTAATAACGCCGGGTTGTGTTGTACTGAACATGTCTAGACCGGTCAAACAGAGCGAGAGCGTTAGCATTACGCGATACTCTAACGCGGCGTTAGGACGTAACGTTGTATTTTTTTACAAAATTTTGTTTAACGCCGGGCGTTATTGCTTGACAGTGGTAAAAATGAATATTATTTGTTTGGTTATTTTGATTTTTGTTTTTGTTTTTATTGCTGTTTTTATTTATATTTAGTACTTTTTGAAATTTAGTTTATATAAAGAATAAGATAAATGTATGTTTATATACATATATGTATATAAATATATATATATATCGGAATCATAGAAGAGCATATATAAGACGATGTATGAATGTGAACGAGGCAAAGAGTGTGTGCCGAGATCGAGTTGTTTGGCGGTCCGTCCTCTCTGCCTACCCCTGCGGGGAAACGGCGTGAGGGTTAGTTCGTTAGTTATATTTTTTATTATTATTTGTTAAAAAAATTTTGTTAAGGTTTTCAGTATATTTTTTTAATTTTGTTTTGAAATTTTTGAAACTGTCACTAACGGAGCTTATATTTTCTGGTAATTTATTAAATTAATTAAAGAAATTTGTTCCCAAGTATTTGTAGTTTTGTTGGCCCAAAGTTTTTTTACAAATGGGAATTGGTAACATGTATTTTTTCCTGAGATTTGCTTTGTTTTTGAAAAGTATGGTTTTGTTTAGGATATACTCTTTGTAAACTTGTAAGGTTGACTTTTTAACTTTGTTGACTTCGTTAACTTGTATGTTCAGTTTATTACAATTAAAATAAATCGGTCAATCAATCAGTTTGTGGTGCATTTGCTTATTTGGTTTTGCAGAAGGGAATGCAATTCTTCGAAGCCCGCTTGTGACATACGAAAGTATTGAAAGAAGCGAAAGTGTGACGAAAAAGTGTGACGAAAGCTCCCGGCATAAACGATGATATTCTCCAAATTCTTTCCTCTTCTTATTAATTTCATGCACCCATATTCTATGATTATGTGAACGTGATAATGCACACAGCAGTAACAACTCATCTTCATCTGAGCCACTGGACATCGTGACGAAGACTGACCGACGCCGAATGCTCTGCCTAACGCTCTGCTTAACGCTCTGCCTAACGCCGAAGCCGTTCAAACAGAAAGTATGCGACGTAACGTTAAATAACGTCGTGGCGTGAATCACGCTCTCTGTTTGACCAGGCCTTAAATACTATTATCAGAGAACACAAAGAGCGAAGTAATCAAGAATATTCCATTATAGTGATAACTTATTATATGGAAGCATACAGTACATGGGAATGGTCTGTTAAAATAAATAGGCAAAAAAATAAAAAATATATATATAAAAATAAAAATAGAAAAGAAATTGTTCCCATACTACCATATACATAAGTGGTTGCAGTACGAACGTGTAAACGGTTCCTGGTTAATGGCGCAATTCCAAAGCCCCAGTGGCTTCCTGCGTCAGCCGAAGTGGTTTCCTGCGTCAGCGGTACACTTAATAGCTATTCATAAATAGGGATGGATACTGGACATGAAAAGGCCCTGATCGACAGGCGAGTAAAACCGCGGTTTTATGGCTCGTCGGTAAAGCTCGCCGGTGTATCATTGCAAAACCGCGGTTTTGTGCCGGGCTCGTGGCTCATCATGTTTGCTTGATTTTTTACTCGGCTCGTCGTTCAAAACTGCGTGTCGATCACGGCCGGCGAGCCAAGCCGCCAGTTATCGGCGACAGCGCTATAGGACGGACAAGGGCGGACGTCACGTAATAATGAATCTGCGAATTCACAGTGACGATTTCATCGTAGAATTCATAAATGGCTTCCGAGAGTATCCCTGTTTATGGCAAATTAAATCAAGCGAATACAAAAACAAGGGAAATAATTAATAAAAAAAAAATATTAAAAAAATTTATTAATAAAAATTCTTAATTTATTTTTTATTTTATTTATTAAAATTTATTTAATTTTTATTTAATAATAATTTTTAATTCGTGGTATGCTATAATACCAAAATAACACAAAGCTTCAGACTCCGAACAAGACATGTTAACCTCAATTCGACTACGATACGACTGTTTTACTCGCTAGTCGATCAGCACCAACGAGCCGCGAGTAAAACCGACGGTTTTTAAAACCGCGGTATAGGCTCGCCTGTCGATCACCCACTTAAGTGGTTTGTTGGAAAAGCACAGATAAAATTTATCTAGATTGTTCACTGTCTATATTTTTGCATCATCTATATTTTTTGGCTCTTTTCCACCAATAGCTTAGTAATAAGTTTTATCTACGGTGTTTTGTCTGTGTTTTTAAAATCTCTATGAAGAATGACTGAATTGTCTATGGTCAAGTTGATTGATTCTCTGCATCTTTTTTGGTTTTTTTAGACTTAAAAAGATAGAAGGTAGAACGCCTGACGCCCGCATTCCATAGTGGATCATTCCCTGTGTGTTTTCACGAGTGGTGACTGAATTTAAGCTCAATGTTAAGCGATAATTTTCAATTTTTTCTCCCATTGACGCAGAGTTCAATGACCTCCAACGCAATTTGTGAATATCTTGCTATTGTATTGGTTTTTCTGAAAGTCATTCCCTAAATGATTTGATCATTATTAGTGAAGTTATGGAGTATAAAACCCAATGTCCGAAATGTGTTACGAGTGCATCAATTTTTAACTCTTAACACATAAACATGTAGGTCATTGACCTCAATTCATCAATTTAATTTTCTGCTGTTATATTGATTGTTTAGCCTCTAATGATTGTTTAGCTTCTAATAACCTTACGTATTCGTCATTAGACCAGTACGTACACTAATCAGCCATTTAATTGGTCACGGAGTACAAACCCGATTTGTGTTAAGAGTGCAACATTTACTATCAGTGATCGAGACAGTAACATAATAGGGAAAAAGGGACAGAACGGTTGTTGACTGGATTCTCCGAAAGTTCTCAGCATACCAGAAGGTTCTCTTCCTGGATATAAGAGAAGTACAGCAGTGAAATAAAACAGTAGAGTGTTCTGTTGCCTACCACACCCGAGACCGGCTTATGAAATATTGAGAAGTGTATAACTGGGTAACGGTTACAATGTAGTCACAAAAAGCAGAATGCAATAGTAACAATGAACGGGTTTTAGGTGCGGCGGCAACACAAACACAAAATAGTTAGAATTATCTTAGAATAAAGAAAATAGTAGAATAGTGTTGCGTATCTCACCTGGGGCCGATCTTTGATTTGTTAAGAAGAGATCCACAGAACAGTAGTTACAAAATGGGCACCACGTAAGGAACGTAAAAGTGACAAATAGAAAAAGATGGGCCTCAGGTGAGGTAGCAATATGAACATTAAACAGGTTTAGGAAATAAATAAACATGTGGCGACAGCGAAGTAAAGACAAATATGAAAGGAGTTCATACATATGTTGCATTATGGACACATAAACGGCTTACTGATTTAAGCGCACGCAGATTTAATTCACTTGGGCCAGTGTAGCCGTGAACACACCGAGATGGCTTCCTATACTCGGGATTAATTTGGCAGCTGTCCTTAATTGCGATGCATACTGCACATGTAAGCGGTTTGTTGGAAAAGCTCTATGAGTAATGTTTATGAATAAGTAAGATTAATGAGTAATTGAGAAGAGGACAACTGGATAACGGTTACAAATTAGACACACAATTCAGAAATCAGTAATGACAATAAAAGGGTTTCAGGTACGGCAGCAGCACAAGCACAAAATGGTAAGGTCAATCCTAGAGTAAGGGAAAGAAGTATAGTATTTCATATCGCACTCGGGGCCGACCCCTAAAATATACAAGTGAAATCATACAAGTGTTGCATTATTGACACACAAAGGGCTTTCTGATTTAAGCGCAGATTTAAGTCACTCGGGCCCATGCTGCAGTGAACACACCGAGACGGTTTCCTACGCTTGGGATTTATTTGATAGCTGTCCTCGTAAGTGATGCATACTGCACATATAACTGGTTTGTTGGAAAAGCTCGGATAAAAATTTTGAAGATTGTTCACTATCTATATTTTTGCATCATCTAATTATTATTTTTTTTTTTTGGCTCTTTTCTCCAATGATAAGCTCAGTAAAGCGCTTTGTCTATGGTTAATGTTGTTTTATCTTCAAGTCTCTATGTGGATATTCTGAAACCCAATCAAAAGAAAAAGCCCGGTTTGTGTTACCATTGCAACATATTAATACAAATATTAGAGAACAATGAAAAATGAAGAAATGAAAGAAAAATGGAGGTGCAGGGAAGTTTTTGAGCTGATTTCTCACGAAGGCACCAGCATAGCAAAGTATTTATTTTCTTCCTGTATGTCAGAAGGATACATAGTTGTTGCAGTGTTGCATACCACACCCGAAACCGGCTTATGTATTATTGTAGGAGTTTAAGTGGATAACTGGTTGCGATATAGGCACTCCTTGCGGAGGCAGTATTGTCAATGGAAGGGTTTCGTGTGCTGCATCAACACTACATAACAATATTACGCAAAAATGGGTTAGATAAATTTTGGATAAGGGAAACAATAAAGTGTAATGTTGCATACCAAGCCCGAAACCGGCTTTTGGATTGTTAAGAAAGTTACAACAGGCTAGTGATTTCAAGGTGGGCATTCCTTGCGGAAGGCAATAGTGACATGAAATTGGCTTCAGGTGTGGCAGCAATAAGTACATAAAATTGGTTAAGAGAAGGAAAAACATAAAATAATAGAAAGAAGGAAAGCATAAACAATAATAAAATAAGTTCAAATCGTAGTCAGTTGGTCCAGAAGCTAGTACACCTGGTGTTTATTGATTTTACACTAATTTTCGACTCTAAGAGCAGACCATCTTTCAACCCATCGCCTTGTAAACTTCTTCAGACACTCAATATTAACCTTGTTCGATACGAGATCGGAGTTCCAAACCGGTCTCGTAACCACTTGCAAACCATCCAGTAATTCGTCTCTAGCATCCGTCATGATCTCGCAGTGCCACAGAATGTGCTCGGCAGTCTGATCAGTGCTGCCACAGGTGCAGTTTGGATGGGGAGATAGGGAGAGTCTATACAGCCTCCCCCTGAACTCCCCATGCCCGGACAGTAGCTGTACCATGTGATGGTCCAGGTTGATGTACGCCCCTTCCATCCTGAGCTTAACTGATGGGAAGAAGGAGAAGGTCCATCTTCCCATATTCGATCTATTCCAGCGAGATTGCCACTCATCGAGTGTTAGCTCTCTCATTCGTTTAAGTAGCCCAGGGAGAGTCCCGACTCCACCTGGTGTTATGACAACCCCGAGGTGGGTGGCAGGGAGTCCCCTGGTCAACTTCTTCTTTGTTAACACCTCCCTAATTTCTAAATTGATTGGCAGAACACCTGCCAGCACGGGTAGTGCGTCCGAAGCTACCGTTCTGTAGGCACCAGAGAGTGCCAGCAAGGGAGTTCGCTGGCCTCTTTTGAGCGCCGAGAGTATTAGAGAATTTTCCAGGCGGTGCTCCCACACAGAAGCGCAGTACGCTACTTGCGTAACGTATACTCCCCTGTATATCAAACGAAGCGCCGGACTTCTCAGTCCCCACTCAATCGTGGAGATTCTCCTCAGCTTCAGGAAGAGTGCCTGGGCCTTGCTGGAGACTTCTTTAACATGGGCAAGAAACGAGGACGATCGATCTAGAGTAACTCCAAGATATTTAGCTGTCTCAACAAATTTGATTCTGGTTTCTCCCATTCTGATGGTTGGGTTTCTCTCTCTACTGAGATAGCCCTTCATCAGGAGACCCATGGTCTTCTGGGGAGCGAAGGTCATTTTATTTCTCTCACCCCATTGGAGGAACGTGTTCAAACCTTCCTCAGACTTACTCTCTACCTCTCTCCTGCTGTTCCCCGAGACCAGATACAATTTATCATCAGCAAAATCGACCGCGATACAACCTTCAGGCAAGGGCAACCTGGAGGAGTCATCAAACAAGATTTTCCAGAAGTCTGGACCGACGTTAGATCCCTGAGGGCAGCCCATGTCAACCTCTCTTTCAATGGAAAAGTCACCGAAAAAGAGTATGACTGTTCTTTTGCTCAGGTAATTTTCGCAAGATTTAAAAAGTTTAGGAGGACACTTCCTATTTTTCAGTTTGATGAGTATCATGGCCCATGATGCATAATCGAAGGCACCTGTGATATCTAAGAAAATAGCAATGACATACTTCTTTGTGCAAGCCTTCACCCATTCAAGCGCAAACGTTAGGGCGTGCTCCGTGGACTTACCGGGGACAAAACCAAATTGAAGCGGGCTGGGGGGGTCAAGGTACGTCGTAGCCTCTCCTTAATCAGTTTTTCTAAAATTTTTCCAAGGACTGGCAGCAAAGTGATGGGACGGTACGCCTTCACGTCCGACTTCGGTTTTCCGTTCCCCTTTGGTATGATCCTGAGCACGTCCCTCTTCCATTCAGAAGGGAAAACTCCTCTTCTCAGACATGTCTCCATCACCTGAAAGAGTTCCTCTTTGGCGTGGACCCAAACTTGCTTTGCTATTACGCCATTGAGCCTATCGTGCCCAGGTGCCTTCTTAGGACCCAAACCCTTTATTATATTTTCAACCTCAGATCTTGTTATTCTCATACTATCCTCCTGGGCGGGGTTCCTCGGTGGAAGCCGTGACAGGATTCTGACCTGTTTGTGGTGGTCGCTTTCCCCAGTGACTGATTCTAAAGGGACTAGCTTGCCCAGAAGCGTTTGGAGAGTGGTCGCCACGTCCACAGTCTCAACGTCCCTGCCCTCAAAGTTTGATATAACGCTGGAAAGATACCGGTCAGAGCCTTTTTTCGTCTTTTCAACAGCGCTGTGGACATTCCACGGGTTGGCGTTACCCACATCTGAAACCCACTTATGCCATTCAGCTCGTTTCGCCGAGAGCACGGCTAATTTGAAGGCACTGCGAGTAACCCTGACGCGCGCCTTCGATCAGCAATCTCCTCCTCCGTGATACCGCTTCGTCTGGTAGCGCCAAAAGCCCTGCAGGCCCTCTTATAAGCCCCCTTAAGCGAAGTCAGCTCTATCGACCACCACGGCGTCCTGATAGTCTTCTTTAGGTTTACTCTTCCCAGAGAGGACTCTGCGGCTGATACCACGGCCGCGTTAAAAAAAGTTCCCCAAATTATCCGGATCGTTTGCCGCTACGTCATGGAATCCCCTTAAAGTATCGCGCAGGGCTTCCCCAAAGTTATCCCAGTTCGCCTCTGTGGTTTTGAAGCTACAGGAGGATCTAGGGGCTCCGGTCTTATTAACACCCACTTTGAAGTTAATGAGCCTATGGTCGGAGGCTATAGCGCAATCGTGCACCTTCCATTGCATTATCTTGGCTGCAACTGATCCAGAGCAGAGAGATAGGTCTATGTTGCTCTCACCAACGGTATTCGAGAATGTGCTTAATGAGTGAGGCTCATTTAATATAACCAGACCTTGCGCCGCAATCAGGTCCTCGACGGCGTCTGATCGTTCCGTCCTATGTCTAGCATCATAATCGAACCATAAAGGTGAGCGAGCGTTAAAGTCTCCTCCGATAACTATGTTACGTCCTTTAAGCACGTTCAGAGCGCGCGTCAAGCTCAAGATATACGGTCCAACCGGATTCCCATACTTAAAATGACAGGCCCACCAGCAGGAGGGGGCTGATCAACGAGGTGTTTACCAGGACACCCGCCTGCGGTGAGGTGCCGACCTCGAGCACCACCAACTAGGCGTACTGTACAGGGCCCGCAGGTACTGTAGATAGTACACAACTGCTAACCCAGTATAAATCGCAAGTGCACCCCACGGTTGAATTTGGCAGCCACCTCTTGTCTGGAGGTCCAAAATATCTGAAAAAACTGACTGTGCAGAAACCTGTGGTTTGTTTGATAGATTCTCCCACATTAACAAACGGATTGCAATCTTTAGAGCACAGGCGTCGGGTGGGAATGCTATCCTTTTTCTACCGATATTTCAATGGAAGATGCTTTCACATGAGAACGGGTCGCTTCTTCGACTCGTTCGAGAGTTCAATTTGTGGAACGATTTGCCGGCCTCTGTGTTTTCTCCTTCCTACAACATGGGCCTCTTTAAGACCCATGTTCATTCCTTCCTCTCCTCAAAAAGATCCTCCACACAACATTTCAGATGACATATGCCCTAAGGGAAATTATTTTCCTTGGGGCCTCCCAAAGATATTAAAATAAAAAAGAGATATGCTATTATGTCCGCGCAACTATCGGCGGACTACGACCTAGTTAAAGTAGTTTGCATACGAAAATAATTTGTTCATTTCGTTGATTTTTTTAAGGTGTTCATTAGTATTGGTTAATAATATAGTTTGAATACGGAAAGAATTCGTTCATTTAGTCTAACGTTTGTTTAGTTTATTCGTTAAGGGAACGTACCCATACTACGTGACCATTTTTTTTGCAATTTTTACCCCCCCCCCCCCCCCGGTGACCAAAATCCTAAGCAAACTGCCGCTCATTTGTACCAAGCGTTGAAGACCCCCCCCCCCAAAGAGGTCACGTAGTATGGGTACGTTCCCTTAATTTAATTTATGTGTTAATTGGTAAACAATATCGGTGACACCCGGAAGCGCAGACTCAAGGGCGGATCCAGGGGGGGGGTCATGAGGTCATGACCCCCCCCTGGGCTGGGTCCAGGACCTAGGTGGACCTACTTTTTACTTGTATCTATTATTATCAAAATTAAATTATAACTTCTAGTGACTTGACGACGACTCTGTGACCCCCCCCTGGAGCTATGTGACCCCCCCCTGGCGCCAAAGCTGGATCCACCCTTGAGCGCAGTCCCACCTAGTAAAAAGTGCAGATAGCACATCTATTATATTTCAATATCTTTGGGGCCTCCGGTGGAGTTAACGTAAAAAAAAAGTAAAATAACTGATCCAAGTTTACCTAAAATACCCCCTTTACTAACCTAACCTAGTGTACTATAATGTCAGTTAAATATTTCATTATTTTAGTGGGATTTAAGTTGTGTCATTCTGATTTTGGAATACACAGGGTGTCGGTATCCAGGGGTAAAGTGCACAAATTTCGGGAAGTGATTCTACATGACGGTAGTAATAAAAAAGATTAATAACTTTTGTCAAAATTCCAATGTTTTTTTCTAATACAAAAATATTTTTCTGAAGAAGAATATTATTTTTTCCATACAAACAATTCAACTTTCCCGAAAACTATCTTAAGGCGATCCAATAGTCCAGGAAAAAATGGAAATCGGAATTCACGCCCCTTTATGGGAGGAGTTTAAAAATACTTGAGAAAAAGCTTTTGGAAAGATTGGAAAAGGTATTTAAGAATTTTTTTTTGCAGGTTGATTTTGTAAAGGCCTGTAAAAAACATTAACTCCTTTTTTACGATTTGTTTATTGTAATAAAACGGAAATTAAAAATTGAATTCACGGAAAAAAGCGACGCGGAGCCTAATGTCTGTTTCCCGCTTCGTCCGGGGCGTAACTGATAAAAAAATGGGTGCGACAATATGCAATCCTTCGGTGCACGGCATAGGGTTCACTTTGAATAACCCAATTTGTCGACTAGCGGCCGTATTGTAAAATAACAATGCGATAATGCATATTTTATTTTATTTTGTGGAGTTTGTGCGTAAATATCATTTTTTTTGCGATTATTATAAAAGAAAGTGAATTTGCCACATTATACAATAAAACCATTTCAGAAAAGGGGTTTATAAATAGGAGAGTTTGGACTTGATAGTATTTTTTAAATACTTTTTTTTCTAGGCTTATTAAAAGACTTATAAAAAAATTGACCGATATTTTTAAGGGCCAAGGTATGTTCTACATGCAATATTTAATTGAAGCATCTATAATACTTCTAAGCGATCAAATTTTCAAAACAAAAACATATCATATTGTATGATTTTGCTTTATTTAGTATGGCTTCATCTTAAAAATTGGAATTTCGAAAAAAGTTTTACTTGTTCATGTAGAAACATCATCTGAAATTTGTGCTCTTCACCCCCGGACACCTTATATATTTCAATAACCATAATTTACTCACAAATATATAAACAAACAAAACATACACTTATCGAAAATCAGCATGGATTTCGTCCCACTCTATCACCCTCATCAAACCTAATGAATCTCACCACCTATATAAATAATTTGTTTGAAAATTTTGTACATGTCGATGTGATTTATACAGACTTTGAAAAAGCATTTGACAAAGTCGACCATGATATTTTATTAAAAAAATTAAGTGACCTCGGATTCTCTCAGAATTTTCTCGCTTTCGTAGCTAGCTATTTACTCAATCGTCGTCAGTGTGTCAGTTACGGACACCAGTTTTCTCACGAATACAAAACTAACTCCGGGATTCCCCAGGGGTCGAATCTAGGACCCCTCTTCTTTCTTTTATTCATTAATGATATAGGCAAGACTATTAACCGCTCAAAATATCTTCTCTTCGCTGACGACATTAAACTTTTCAGAGCTATTAAAAGTCATATAGATTCCATTCTTCTGCAGAAAGATCTTGATTCTCTTGTCAAATGGTCGGAACTGAATAATTTACCATTGATCATCCAGAAATGCAGTGTCGTCACATTTACAAGATACATTTTTATTCCCATACCATATTAATAAAATTATACTAACACACAAAAACGAGATTCGAGACCTTGGCGTGATTTTTGAAGCAAATCTCTCTTTCAAATCTCACATATTAGACATTGTCTCCCGCGCGAACAAAATGCTCGGATTTGTTCTTCGTAATGCGAGATCATTTACTAATGGAATTGCAATACGAAGAACATATGAAGCACTTGTCCGCAGCATCCTGGAATACAGCTCCATTATTTGGGCACCCTCTGAACAAAACCATATCCTAGAAATAGAAAAAGTACAAAAAAGGTTTATGCGTTACCTGTATATGAGGGAATATACATACTACCCATTCCTGTATCCATCATTGTTCTTAACAGGAATGCTCGATCTTAATACCTTAGAAGCACGCGGTAAAATATTTTTGGGGAAACATTTATTTAAGCTGATCTCCGGTACTGTACTGAATCCACCTATGTTGAAGGAGATTAACCTATATGTCCCTAACGCGTATACTCGTGGGAGATCCCACACACTTTTTTATGCTCCGAAAGCGAGAACTTCTTCCTTTCAGAATGCCCCATTAAATAGAGCAATTCAACTGCTTAACGATTCTGCATTGAGCATTGACATCTTCAATGTTACCTATAGAGAGTTCAGTAACTATCTTTTGACATAATATGTCTCAACATAGTGAAACTGCCCCCTTAACCTTTTTTTCCTCTTATATTTTGTAATCTTCTCCGTAATAATTTGGTGTATAACTGTTTTATGGAGAACCTGAAAAAATAAATAATAAATATTTGTATGTAAAACATTTTTGAAAAGTGATAAAAGTTACACCTTTTAAATATGGTAAAACGAATTTGAAGTCATCTGTACTGTATTTGTACAATGTAATAACTGAGCATTTCTGTGCATCTCTTTCTGTAAATATTACAATTTGAGGATTTAAAGCTGAAGGTCCTGGGTTCGAGTCCCAGATGTGCCAATATCTTTTTCTGATTCTGTAGTGTTCTGTAATTTTGTAGCAACACTAACAGATTCTCTAAACACTTTGTTTGAAGATTACTTTTGGGAATAAATAGATTCTTGATCTTTTATATGGTTTTATTAATACTTCGCACATACAATATGGACCTCGTTAGTCGACCTAGCTTGGAGCTGGCTAAATTGGTTCTAATGAGAGCGTTACACACAACACCCTCTCTGAGCTCCCCGTCCTTCTGTTGAAGAACTTAGGTACTAAGCTACCTGCCATCTAGCGGATTCTATGTACAGTTCTTATTACCGCCATCTATGCCTAAAAGCCGGAAGCTTTTTAGATACATAACAGATTCTAAATTTTTGATTGAGTTTCGCTAATACATATTGTCTTCATTTTAATTAAATTAGTTTTGTCTCCGATGCCGCCCGGCATGGCTTATGTGACTACCTATTGTTCATTCGCTCACTAAATTGCCTTCGTAAGTGGCCCCCTGGTATCTGGATCTCCTGGAACACATCACCAGCGGCAATGACATTCCCGAAAGCAGATCAACAAATTGTCAAGTAGTCCTCAGGAGTAATCCCATTTCAAAAAGTATTTATTGTTATTAAGTTTATTTTGTAGAACTCCATTTAAATTTTTTATTTATTTTATATATTTAATAATATTATTATTCAATGTATAAAAACAGTTTATTATAAACAAGTTCTGCTTCTGCTTCGTAATTATTATTATGAGTTACAGCCGTTTCGCCCTCTGAAGGCATTATCAAACTGTGGTTGTTACCACCTACAGACGATGTATTTATGTCATTTCTAAACAGGTACTTATGATGACAAAATTAATAGCTTTTTATTTTTATTACCTGTGCCCCTAAACTTCTAAGTAAAATGACTGAAATATTAATGGTTAAGTTTCCCAATTACTGGATTGTTTAAATTTGACTGAAGGTCGTTAATTATTCCATAAAATAAACCCTTGATGATTCATCAGGATTTACCTTATAATACAATTGATATTTGAAATGGTCATCATTATGCTCTTGGATAACCCACGATGACTCATGTATTTACTTAATAGCACAGTTAGGTATTTGGACTGGGTTTAAATATATCTAAAAGTGGCGAGCGAATTATATTTGTTTGTTCATTAATTAAAATAGCTTTCTGATTATTAGAGTTTTTATTAATTTCTAACTGCTCTAATAGATTGAGTTGGCGTCCATTATTTTGTAAGTGCAATGGAAATGATGGATTATTATCACTAAGTGAGTGATTGTTTTCTAAGAGATGTTTAGCAAATAGAGAACTCCAGTCCAATTTTTTTATTTTTTTTAATGAATAAAGACCTTCAAACTTAAATAACTGCATTTTTATTTTTATTTTTATAGTTAGTTTTAATAGTTAAAATAATTGTCAAAGTTTTAATTTTTCTAGACCATCAGAAAAGCACCATATCTATGGTAGATTGTTAATATGGTGATATGGTCTTCACCCACCGATAGTTTATTTACCTTCAAGTTGTCATATTGAATCAGTGATGTTATGTCGAGGGAAATTTCCCTAGATCTAGGGGAGAAAAATATTTTTTAGGGATAAGGGAAATCAGGACAAAATCTAGGGAAATTTCGAACTCTGGCAAAATTTTTATTACATATGACAATATTACTGGTATCATATATATATATATATATATATTTGTTGGGATTCCTATGAATCTTAATTATTGTTCATGTACTTACATGCAATGTTATTTTTAACACTGACAACTCAAAATGATATTAGAGAACGTACCCATACTACGTGACACGTTCGGGGGGGAGGGGGGGGGGTCTTCAAAATACCACGCTTGGTACAAATGAGCGGTGGGTTGCTTAGGTTTTTGGTCACGGTGGGGAGGGGGTTAAAAAGAGCAAAAAGTTTGTCACGTAGTATGGGTACGTTCCCTATGTATCTAAAAAGATAAATGGGACCTCTGAAAAAAAAAATTATTTATGTTTTAAGTACCGTTTTTTCGGTGATTGCGGTTGATTTTTATTTTGCAAAGTGTTTTTTTTTTATTTGGAATTCAGTTTCTAATTCAGTGGTGAGTGTATTCGTACTTTTAAATTATTACTTCACGTAGCAAAAAGTGTTTTATTTGGAAAAGCACAGTATTATTAGTATATTTACCAAGTTCCGATATCTTTCCAATTAATTAATCATATTAATTAACATATAACAGGTTTAGTGTTACACAAAAAGGTGGCTACGTAGGTAATTGCGTAAATGTGAAATTCTAGGGAAATTTCACTTCAAAATCTAGGGAAATATTTTTTTTGGGCAGTTCATCCCTGTTTTTAAACGACTTCAAAAAGGAGGAGGTTCTCAATTCGACTGTATTTTTTTTTTTTTTTTTTATGTTTGTTAGCTCAGAACTTTTGACTGGGTGAACCGATATTGATAATTCTTTTTTTATTTGAAAGCTGGTGCTTCCCATGTGGTCCCATTTTAATTTGGTCCAGTTCCGACAACAGCATCCATGAGAAAACCATATAAGTCTTAAATTTGTATTAAGTATGTGCGCGACAAATGGACGAATAACTCAATATCACGCCAACCGATTTCGATGATTCTTTTTTTATTGGAAAGGATGTACTTCAAGGGTAATTTAATGAGAGTTTGGTTAGATTCTGATTATCGGATCCATGACAAATTAACGAAACTCGGCCGAATCTCTTAATATGACCTTAACGTCGCTATGGTCAAATTATGTCTGTCTCATATGAGCAGCACGTTTAGTAGGTTTACCCATATTCAGAAAAATTAGTTAGTGTACTTCAAATTCACTAAAAATCAAAAAATTAACAAAAATTTTAACAAAACAAAAAAAACGACTTCAAAAAATGCACTAAAAAGTAAAAAAATAATTTCGTATTCTTCTACAACTTCATAATCAACTTACTTTTTCTAATCATCAATATGTAGGTACGATTGTTATTTTTGGAGTCGGTGTCAGCAAAGGTACCCGGCCTGGTGTGTTCACTTAACAGCTCCCCGCGCCGGCCGCGGCCCCGCTCTCGCCTTTCGCCTCGTCAAGTCGCTTGTGCGATACAAGCACATCTTACCTATAACTATGTACGAGTATGTAGTTACAAACCTACCTTTACTGACACCGACTCTAAAAGTAACAATCGTACCTACATATTGATGAGTAGAAAAAGTAAGTTGATTATGAAGTTGTAGAAAAATACGAAATTATTTTTTTACTTTTTAGTGCATTTTTTGAAGTCGTTTTTTTTGTTTTGTTAAAATTTTTGTTTATAAAATGGTGGAATGATGGCCAATGAATACTATGACATTTCAGTGTGAGAATTCGTTTTTTATTCAAGATTAACTGCTGTTAATATAGAAAAACATTGATAAAATGTCCACATTTCACCGCTACTGTTATTGTATTTTTTTATTTTTTATTTTATTTATTTATTTCAAGATTTTTGTTTATACATTACAATGATAATACATGCAAGATTACAAAATAATTCATGTTTTATTCTACTTTAATTTAATCTACTTCTAATTTAATCAAAGTGCAATATAAAAACAAATCATCTCTTTCATTGCAAATACATGACATCGTATTTTGTGTCGACTTTAACCTCAAATAGGCAAAATTTATTCCAGATTGTCCGCAAATATAGCCCTTTTCGTAAATTGTTGAGGGCCTAAATTATGTTTCAACAAACACAATAACTATTATTTATCTAAATCTCTATAAACAGTATGAAAATAAACCAAAAACACGAAATGTTGAATTGCATATTCAAATGTCAATACAATAATACTGACAATACAATACACGCGATCACCAGGTGACAGTGGGTGAGTGGTGACGCGTGACGTCACCATTCACCATTTCAGTAATGCCAACTTAACGCTGTGTTTTCAGGAGAGGTTTAAAAATGCACTTTTTAATAATTTTTTAAAAACTCTGCGTTTAATATTATGAAATAAAAGTTATATATTCAGAATCAGCGTTTATTGGTCTATATGAACATATTTTTTAAAAGCCATAATATTTTTCACTGGAGTTCCTTATTGTGATTCTATTTTATTATTATTTTTAAACGATCGCATGAATAATAATAAGGTAATAAAAATAAAAAGCTTTGTCATCATAAGTACCTGTTTAGAAATGACATAAATACATCGTCTGTAGGTGGTAACAACCACAGTTTGATAATTCCTTCAGAGGGCGTAACAGCTGTAAAGCTTACACTCAAAGATTTTGTTTGGAAGAGTTTTACTTTTCATGTACATTTGTTTGTGATTTTGGGGGAGGCGGAGAACTGTTGGAGGGGAAAAAGTTCAGTGTTTGGGAGAAATTCCTAAAAAATAAAACTAGTTATTTTTATACTAATTTGGGGTCGGGGAATCCGAATCTGAAAGAATTATGCGGCGGCAAGCAATATTAACTGAATTACACGACTTTAAAAATTTTTATACACATACAGGAAAATAGCCATTTTGGAAGTATTCTGATTCCTAGAAAATCAAACTAGTTATTTTTATACTAACTATGGGCCGGGGAATCCGAATCTGAAAGAATTAGGCGGCGGCAAGCAATATTAACTGAATTACAAGACTTTGAAATTTTCTATACACACACACATGAAAATATTCATTTCGGAAACATCTTGACACACGTAGTACAAAAATCATAGAAAAACAAGAAATGTAGAAAAACATATGCCGGCAGTGTTACCAGCTCTCAAAAATATTTATCCCTATATCAATAAAGTAAAACTTTCCGACACGATAATTCCTCACATTAACCTGATGAATTACGACTATCTCAACGGCCGTATTCTTAAACCAAAAGTATGAAAATTCGTAGTCTTAAAAATACGTAACCTAACCTAACCTAACGCTAGGTTTGTGTAACATGGTTTGTGCCCCTTTATACCGCCTGCTCGCGTCCCTAACCTAACCTAACCTAACGCTAGGTTTGTGTAACATGGTTTGTGCCCCTTTATACCGCCTGCTCGCATCACGGCAAAAAAAATCCCTGTTTTCAAGTAGTTTAGCGGCTACGCTAGGTTTGTGTAACATGGTTTGTGCCCCTTTATACCGCCTGCTCGCGTCACGGCAAAAAAACATCCCTGTTTTCAAGTAGTTTAGCGGCTACGCTGGGTTTATGTAACATGGTTTGTGATACAAAAGTGAGTAAAATTTATAAAAAATAAGTACTTAAAATATAAACATGTTATTTTACGTTATAGATATTACTGCTTAATGGCAACACTTAATTTTGTGTGGTAAAAACATCTATGTTATCTTGTTTTTCTATGATTTTTGTACTACGTGTGTCAAGATGTTTCCGAAATGAATATTTTCATGTGTGTGTGTATAGAAAATTTCAAAGTCTTGTAATTCAGTTAATATTGCTTGCCGCCGCCTAATTCTTTCAGATTCGGATTCCCCGGCCCATAGTTAGTATAAAAATAACTAGTTTGATTTTCTAGGAATCAGAATACTTCCAAAATGGCTATTTTCCTGTATGTGTATAAAAATTTTTAAAGTCGTGTAATTCAGTTAATATTGCTTGCCGCCGCATAATTCTTTCAGATTCGGATTCCCCGACCCCAAATTAGTATAAAAATAACTAGTTTTATTTTTTAGGAATTTCTCCCTAACACCGAACTTTAGCCGAATTTGATTTCATTGTCATAGATGACATCATAACATACAACGACATACGGGTCTAAGTAATGCTTCTCCACTTTGACCGGAGCCAGTCTCAAGAAGGGATCGTTCTTTGTGAGGTAATGACACTTCAAGCTGAAAATACATCCTTACTATAATACTAAAATAAGTAAAACCTAACAAGATTGGAATACCTAATTATGTTATATTTGTTGTGAGCTGAAGATGTTCCGTCTGTCTCACTAACTGTAACTGGGAGTAAAACAGAAGGGCCTTATTGTAAACATTATTTAAAACATTTGAAGGTGATTTACTGTTTTTTGGTGTCTTCTGGAAGATCCAGTTCATCTCGGCATAACTGTGCATAGTTTTTAAAGAAGTAAGGATTTCTCGGAGTATTTTCATTTTGAATCTCACCCTGAAAACATTATTTGATAACTTTTATAATCAGGGAAATTATATTAAATTAATTTATAACAGGGATTACGATCCTCCGAAATGATTCAAGAAGAAGATTATAATGGCACTAAATTGGATGTTATCAATACCCTAGTGACTGTATGCTTGAAATTTAAGAACCCGACTTAGAATACATCTCTGACGCCGCGCCTTACGGAAAACCATCTTGTTAAAAAGCTACTTTTGTAATAGAACCGCATTCAAGCAAGTAGCCAATAATCCAAAAAGATGGCGCCACTTATGTTATCAGCCAGCATGAGGAACGTCGGCTGGTAGATGGAAGTACTATTGAATTTGTAATTTCGTGAATATCTCCGGGTATGAAGAGATTGATGATAATATGATTATTATTATTGTAACTGGCAGTTGCGTAGAGTAATGTCACGCTTCTATATATTATATATGATGTTATTGCCTGATGTTACTTTGTCCCAGTGACCAGTGGCGGCCGCTGCCCTGAAAACGTGGTGGTTCACTGATAATCCGTAACTATGAGATAACGATTACTAAGCAACATTAGGTAAAAATGATCCCACTAATCTTATTTGGAGAGAAGATCTATTTTAAGCTGTTTTCGAAGTGCGAAAACTTGTACATATCGCTTTTTAATTAAAATATTTATTTTTCGGTACTAAGAAAATAAAAACACAATACTATTTTTTCGTAAGTAAATCTTAAATTTCAACCCAAAAAACTCTTTTTTTTACAATGTTTACAATGTAGTGTAAGAAGAATATACGACGCAAATGAATTAAAAGGTGGATCTGCACCAGGATTTGATGGAGTTACAGTGGAAATATTGAAGAAATACAACAGTTTTTTAAGCATTCCAATTGCACACATTATAAATATTAGCTTAAATAGTGGAATATTCCCTTCAATTTATAAAAAATCTATCGTAACACCCGTTTTCAAATCAGGCAGCCCTGAAGAAATATCAAATTATCGACCCATATCTCTTGTCTCAAACATTGCAAAAATTTTTGAAAAGATCGTAAAAAAGCAACTCATGTACTACATTTAAAATAATAAAATACTTAGTCGTAGCCAATTTGGATTTAGAGAGAAACTAAGTACTCATGATGCCATTGCTGAACTTACCTCAACTATATACAACGCATTAGACAAAAAAAAACAAATGCCTTGGCATTTTCATTGATTTGCGCAAGGCTTTTGATAGTATCTCCCATACAAAACTAATTAATAAATTAAATGATATCGGTATTATTGGGAAGGTTAGGTATTGGCTGCAAAGTTATCTAACTCAAAGAAATCAAAAAGTTAAATTAAATAACTCACTAAGTGTAGATGAAACTTTAGAATTTGGAATTGCCCAGGGGACTGTTATTGGACCAATTTTGTTTATAATATACGTAAACCAAATGTTTAAATTGTCACTTAATGGTAAACTTATATCTTTTGCTGACGACACTGCAATAATTATCGAAAAACAGACGTGGAACGATATTACCAATGCAGCCAATCAAGACATGAAGGTTATAAAAAATTGGTTCGATAACAATTTATTATCACTCAACACAGAAAAAACTTATTATATTCCATTCTCTCTACAAGAAGATGTGCCAAATAATTTAATTAACATAACAATTCATTCCAAAAATTGTGCAAATGACGGTACATGTAATATGGACTGCGCTAAGCTAAATCATAAATCTAATATAAAATATCTTGGAATCTTAATAGATAAAAATGTTAAATGGAAAGATCATATCAATCTCATTGTGGAAAGAATAAGAAAACTTATCTATGTTTTTTATAACATACGTAATATTTTAAACAGGAAAACTATAAAAATTGTCTATTATGCATTAATTCAGTCCTTATTACAGTACGGCATTATTGGGTGGGGAGGGGCCTTTAAGGCTTCCTTACAGCCCATAATTATAATGCAAAGAATAATTATAAAAATCATCCTTAAGAAACCATACGACTTCCCTACTACAGAGATATTTCGGGAATTCAATGTAGCAACTATCACAGAATTGTATAAGAGAAACGCCTTATGCCAAATTTATAAAGAATATTTTATTCACAAAATTCACCCCTCAGATAGCATAAGCAATAGATTCAAAACTAATGGCTTAATAGCCATCCCTATGCTAAGAACAACCACGGCTCAGCACCACTATTTGTATTTAGGTGTAAGATGGTACAATATATTATTTACAATATAAAACACATATAAATTTGTTGTAGACCACTTTTATTTTATACACACTCTACCGGTTTCGGAAGCACCCTTCCTTCGTCAGGAGAATATTATAACTAAACTATGATACAGAATGTTGACAGATATACAAATCAGGTGTTTGAGTGAGAGGTAGGCAAAGGGGTGGGGGTAATTAGGGGATTTCCGGAAAGAACAGAGCGGTTAATTGGAAAAATATTTAGAATGGGACTGAAAGATAAGTTAATTTGGTTATTCAAAATACTAGCATTATTATTTAGGGATTTTCTGATTTCTAGTGCTTCTAAATTATCTAATTTTTTGCTTTTATTATTACGGTGAAGAATTTTAACCCCTGTGTCCTTATTAAAAGTGTGATCTGTGGAAATTAGGTGATTAGCAAACTCTGAAAAATTATTATTATTTAAGCATCTTAAATGTTCTGTGATTCTGATATTTATATTTCTAGTTGTCTTACCTATGTAGAACGAAGGACAATCATTGCAACATAGTTGGTAAATGCCTGAGTGGCTTAATTTATGATCTCTATCTTTAGTGTTTTTTAGTAATTTACCTAAGTTGTTATCAGTATAAAACGCGGGCTTAATGTGGGCAGGCAAGTTTTTTGTACTAAGTGAGGAAAAGTTGGATATATATAAGATTCTGCGCCATTGAGCGGGATTTATTACTTTATTATTATTTTCAGGCGTACCAAATAAAAATGTTTTAGTTGAGATGAGTTTAAGTTTCTTATTTAGGATTTTATCAATTAAATCTGCGGAATAACCATTATTTAGAGCAATTTGTTTAATTTTTGAAAGTTCCATCGCGAAATTAACAGATGAAAGAGGGATTTTTACTAGCCGGTGCACCATTGAATGATAAGCAGAATGTTTATGTGAAACCGGGTGATTTGATAGGTTATGTATTGTTATATCTGTGTACGTCGGTTTACGAAAAATGTTGAATTCAATTCTGTTATTTACTGAAGTTAATGTTAAGTCTAAAAAATTAATGGATGCATTACTGCCTACCTCTAAAGTGAATTGGATGCTTTTGTGGAAAGAATTTATTAAATTAAATTTGAAGATACATAAAAACAATAAGCCCATCAGACCCGTCGTATCATGTTGTGCTTCCCCGAACTTCTTAATAGCGTCTCACATAACTAATGTATTTAATAATCTTAATGTGTTTTCCCCTAATTATACAATCAAGAACTCTTTTGAACTGATAAGTGCAGTTAAGGACTTGGTCATTCCCAATAATGCCAAACTTATTTCCTTTGATGTCGTTAATTTGTTCCCAAGCGTCCCAACTACTGATTGCAAAGAAATTATTGTAGATATTTTAAACTCCTCTAATCTAGATAATGATATGATAAATGACCTGTCTCGCTTATTCAATTTGTGCCTCAACCAAAATTATTTCCAATATAACAACTGTGTCTACCAACAGAACCAAGGACTTCCGATAGGTGCCCCAACGAGTCCCCTGTTAGCACACATTTTTATGAATAACCTAGAGAATAAGATTTTTAATTGTAATTCATCACTTCTAAATAATATTCTTACATGGAAAAGATACGTGGACGATATCTTTTGTATCTGGACAGGAACAGAGCGGCAACTGAGTAAATTCCTTCATCTTATAAATTCTTTCCACAAAAGCATCCAATTCACTTTAGAGGTAGGCAGTAATGCATCCATTAATTTTTTAGACTTAACATTAACTTCAGTAAATAACAGAATTGAATTCAACATTTTTCGTAAACCGACGTACACAGATATAACAATACATAACCTATCAAATCACCCGGTTTCACATAAACATTCTGCTTATCATTCAATGGTGCACCGGCTAGTAAAAATCCCTCTTTCATCTGTTAATTTCGCAATGGAACTTTCAAAAATTAAACAAATTGCTCTAAATAATGGTTATTCTGCAGATTTAATTGATAAAATCCTAAATAAGAAACTTAAACTCATCTCAACTAAAACATTTTTATTTGGTACGCCTGAAAATAATAATAAAGTAATAAATCCCGCTCAATGGCGCAGAATCTTATATATATCCAACTTTTCCTCACTTAGTACAAAAAACTTGCCTGCCCACATTAAGCCCGCGTTTTATACTGATAACAACTTAGGTAAATTACTAAAAAACACTAAAGATAGAGATCATAAATTAAGCCACTCAGGCATTTACCAACTATGTTGCAATGATTGTCCTTCGTTCTACATAGGTAAGACAACTAGAAATATAAATATCAGAATCACAGAACATTTAAGATGCTTAAATAATAATAATTTTTCAGAGTTTGCTAATCACCTAATTTCCACAGATCACACTTTTAATAAGGACACAGGGGTTAAAATTCTTCACCGTAATAATAAAAGCAAAAAATTAGATAATTTAGAAGCACTAGAAATCAGAAAATCCCTAAATAATAATGCTAGTATTTTGAATAACCAAATTAACTTATCTTTCAGTCCCATTCTAAATATTTTTCCAATTAACCGCTCTGTTCTTTCCGGAAATCCCCTAATTACCCCCACCCCTTTGCCTACCTCTCACTCAAACACCTGATTTGTATATCTGTCAACATTCTGTATCATAGTTTAGTTATAATATTCTCCTGACGAAGGAAGGGTGCTTCCGAAACCGGTAGAGTGTGTATAAAATAAAAGTGGTCTACAACAAATTTATATGTGTTTTATATTGTAAATTATGGCGAGCCACAAAGTTAATGCTTTTTACAAATACGCAATATATTATTATCCAAAAACAAAATAAACATAACAGAAACGCAGAAATATGAATTATTCAAAAAACAAATTAAGTCTCTGAAATTGGATAGTGATATATTGTACCCTTAATGTAAATTACCCCTACTGAAAATTGTAATATTTAATATTTTAAAAAAAATTGTATTGTTATTGTCCTTCATTAACTATATTTTTTTCTAAATTGTGTACTTATCTAAAATAATGTTGAACTTTTATGTCATAAGTTCTTTGATAATTGTTTACACTCATTGGAACATCATTATTTTTATTTGCATGTAAATACTCCTCCCATAAACACGAGCTCCTAGAGCTCAACTTATGGAGTAGTAGAACAAAATGTGAAATATTGTTATTATATTTATTTTAAGGCTATGTATTATACATTTTAGGCGACATAATAAAGTATAATATAAAAAAAAAAAAAAAAAAAAAAATGTGAATGGTAGATGAAGTCGGGGACGCCCGAGGAAGACATGGCACGAGCAAGTGAATCAGATACTTGAGTCGGGCCATGTCGAAAGTCGGAATAATAGAAGAGAATATATGAGACGATGTATGAATGTGAGTGAGGCAAAGAGTGTGTGCCAAGACCGAGTTATTTGGCGGTCCGTCCTCTCTGCCTACCCCTGTGGGGAAACGGCATGATGGTTGGTTAGTTAGTTTTATATTTCATTTTAAACAGGATACAAACAGTATTTATAAACAATGTATAAACAACAGGAGGGCAAAATTGTCAAAGTTACCTATGAAAAAATTGTATTCCTTAATGATCTGCGTTTTATAATTTAAAACACCAATCAATAAAAAAGCAAATATACGTAAAATTTAGGTATTTGCTGTACCTTTTGATTAAAAAAAGAATTATTCAGTTTGGTTAAGTATGTTGGCCTTAAATCAGAATTTAAGTTTGTATGATAAAGGCCGCTGGGTGGCACACCAAAATATCTTAATTTTTCATACATATGGCCGGTGTTGCGCGCTGGCGATGTTTGGGATATTCGATACAAAAACATAATTCGTTCCGCTTGCAATGGGCCTGCACACCGGACAGAGTAAATTCGCGCCGAACTTTGAGAATTTGCTCTCCCTGATTCATATTATATTATGCATTATATTGGTAGGTGATATTTTTAATGAAATTCATAGATTTTATATTTTTCGGTAAGATATTATAAAGTAATTTTAGACAATATAATTTACCAGTGCTGCACACAAACACACTGTTCAACCAGCCGCCCTTGCCAGTGACTACCTGTCACTGGATCCGAGGAACCCTCTATTTTTGGAACCAGTTCCTACAGGATTTGTAAAATGGTCACCAAAACTTAAACTGGGCGAAGCCGAATCAAAAGCCACCCGCAGGGCCTAGCAGCAAAAATATTATATTACTGGCATTTACCCCTTTTCAATTGGTATGCCTCTGAAAAAAAATATATGAGAAAGTCCTGTTACTATTTAGTTGCTGGCAACACTATTTTTGCCGCTTTTTTCACTACCATTCTAGCAAACAACAGAGCTCTCGTCATTCAAAACAGTTTTTCATCGTTACAAGCTCTGTATCATTTTAGTTCCATATTACACAAAGTTTATAAACGGATAAACAAATCTAATTTTTTTTAAATGTATACAGGCTTTAACAGTGCGTACTCCAAGGATTTTAACCAGCCACTCCTGAGCTTATTTAAAATAAAAATATAGATGTCATTTTGCCGTCTGATATTTTTTTCTATTACAAACAAAAAATATTTTTTTCCATAACACATCGCAACTGGGTAATGCCTAGTGGATCACATGATACATACTCCATCTCGTTCCAGCAGCACCGTATAGAGACAGAGAGCGGATCACGTGATCCGTGACTGCGGTGTTTGGTAGTGTGATAGAAAAGTATTGTTGTTTTTAAGAGGGTATAGCCAGAGAAAACTGGAAATATGTCATTTTTAAATCAAATTTTAGACGTATCGACTCTTTTCCACAAAAAATTATAAATTGATTTCGAAAGATTGTTCTTTTATCTAGTAAACGCATGTTATAAATTTTGAGAATTTATTTTTATTTTTAGTATAATAAGGATATACCATAGGTCGTTGGCAGATTTGTTAAATTATCAAACGAAAAATCTTATTTTACAAGACATATTTCATACCATGTAATCATTCATTATTGTAAATCAATACATTATCTAGTAAATGCATGTTTCAAAATTTTAATTTTAGTTCAAATAAAATCATTCAAAAACATATCCGAACACTTATTTATGACAAAAATTTCTCTATTTTGTCTATCTATTTACGGTCTTACAAATTAATATATTTAAGATTTTTTATATTCTTATTTAGCTTAGACATTATTGAAAAATGATAAATACTTATGATCACAAAACAATTACAAAAAGTACATAATTTTAATAGTTTTATCATCACGCCTTTCAGCATTTTTGGATGTAGGTATAAATTAAAGCAAATTTGGAATGAAATAAAATCGATATTGAATTATAATTTTAAAAAGCTGGTACGAAGAATAATTAATCTTTCTCATTGGAACCGCCCTGTATGATTGTAAGAACATCTTTTGACGAAATGTGGATTTTGGTTAAAGGCCCCTAATTGAAAACTATACCAACGGACAGCACAAAATGAAGAGTTCACAGTATCGCAGGGACTAAAACAGGGGGACGGTCTGGCTCCCACTCTCTTCAACATTGTGCTCGAACATGTAATAAGAAAAACGCTAATAGACACTGGCTCCAATATTTGTTTCAAGAGCAGTCAAGTTGTCTGATATGCGGATGACATTAACATTTTCGGAAGATCAATTTCAGCCATTAAGGAGGTCTTCGATCCTTTAGAAACAGCAGCACGGGAAGTAGGACTGCAGGTTAATGTCAACAAAACGAAAATGATGATACAGAGCAGGAACCCTTCACACAGAAGAAGAAGTAGTGCACAATTCAAAGACAACTACTCATACAAAGTGGTCGACCAATTCACCTATCTGGGCTCCAGTCTGACAGAGAACAATGAGGATCCAGCAGAAATCAGAAGGAGAATCACAGCAGCCAACAAAACATACTTCTCTTTGCTGCCAGTGTTTAAGTCACGTAGTGTCCACAGAAAAACCAAAATAACCATATATAAGACCATTGTTAGAACTGTATTGGCATATGGATGTGAGGCGCTGACACTGACGGTAAAGATGGCTGAAATGCTGGATACTTTTGAAAGAAAAGTGCTGAGAAGAATATGTGGACCCGTGAAAGAGGGTGAACAGTGGCACATCCGGCACAATACAGAATTGTATGATATATATAAGGCACCTAGCATCTCAACACATATGAGACTCCTCAGGCTGAGATGGGCTGGACATGTACAGAGAATGCCGGATACACGCGTCCCAAAAAGAATTTTGACTGGACACCCAGGTGGAAAGAGAAAAGTGGGAAGACCCAGACTGAGGGGATGCAGCACAGCTTCTCCAGGTACCAAATTGGAAGTCAGCCGCTGAGGACAGGAGGAGTTGGAGGCGACTGTTGCAGGAGGCCAAAGCTCGATATGGGCTGTAGCGCCATCGAAGAAGTTTAAGTTTACAAGTACCTACCTATATAACACAATATCGTCTATGTAAATTCAATATATTCAGTATGCGTTTGAGCCATGTTATGGTTGGCACATAGATCTTGAAATTAATGTAGTACAGTTGGACAATCACTGCGTTCCCACGTTTTAACATTCGAAACCGCCACATGGCGTTAGACGATTTCCGTAACATACCAGAGACAATGAATAATAGAGGATTGGTACAGAAATTTGCCACGCGGCACCGATGCGAGGGAGTTGCCATAAAGACTCATCTCTTTTTGATTTTGTTATTTGAAGTTTACAAATTTTTCATGTTGGGAAATTTTTGATCTTGAAAACTTTTATTTTACTGAAAAAAATATCCATTACGAAAATTGGTCGGTTTACAGGTCAGGAATTTTACAGAAAACATTTACCTTTTTGATATTAAGTGATGTTTGAAAATTATAAATTTTGGAAAATTTTAATTTTTTAAATCGGAAAATTTTATATTGGAAAATTTTATATCGAAAATTGATCGGAAGATTCAAACATTCATCTTTGTTTAAATTTTGGAAATTTTTGATCCGGGAAATATTTTTTCCAAAATATTTACCAAAATGGAAAATTCCCAAACATCCCAACATTCCCAAATAATATCAAAGAAAGTGTTTAAAAAAAATTTCCCGACCTATTTTCCCACCAATTTTTCGATTACATATTTTTTCACTTTTTTCTTTTCATATAAACATAATTAATAAAAAAATCACAAACTTTGACAAAACTTTTGCAAACATTCGAAATTCATTTATTTTTTTTTTTTTTTTTAAATTCCTTTATTTTTTCCATATTTTACATTTTATATTTACATATTTTGAAAATCATAACAATAATGTGGGAACCCACTAAGGCGCAGCCTGTGCGTTTGTAATAAGTTAAATTAAATTTTATTTAGTACCTAGAAAAAAACAAACAGTGGTATATAAAACAAAAACAATTTTTTTTTTAAAACAGTTTGTATTAAAAGTGTATACAATAGTGTATGGTTAAATACTTGTATAGTGTAATAAATGATATATATTTTAATAATAGGTGTAAAGTTTGTGAGAAAAGTGATATAAAACTAAATAAATAGAGTTTTTAGATATTATATAAAGTGATGTAAAACTAAATAAATAGAGTTTTTAGAAACATAAAGTGATATAAAATAAAACTAAATAAATAGAGTTTTTACATCTGTATGGTTTAGCCATAATTTTAACTCTTTTATGTAATACGGAAGTTTAGTTGCAACTTGAATATTTTTTGGTAAACTATTGAAGGTATGAGGTCCAATAAAGCTGCTGTGAGTTTGCATTTGTTTTGTGTGTGTTTGGGGGGTATAGAATACATTATTTTTTCTAATGTTGATTCTGTTTACATTTTTTTCGAATTTATTTATGTTTTTAAAGATATTGTAACAGACGTATCAAGCCTTTACAAGACTGTAAAATAAGGGGCACCGGTTTTGTGCACGCCTTCCACTAGCTCACGCTGATGATGGTGATTGTAGTAGGCTGGCCTCCCTACATCCAGTGGTATGGCCCTGGATGCGCCTCGTTTCTGCCTGAGCGGTGCCTTGCAGTGCCCAGAGTCAGGGCCGACTGCAGCGGTAGGCACCGGGTTCTCGTTCAGGCAGAACTTCGGCAGGAGGCAGCAGCTGGCAGCAGGTCGGAGATTTCCAGAGGTAGGTGTCTGGACCACTTGTAGAGTAAATAAAATACTTGTTTGAATGTTGAAGAATAACTGATTTATTACCCAAAAAATCACGCCTTTTATACCCGTTTTCGGGTGAAAAAACGGTCACGTGGTACAATTTTAGAGTGGGGGATTTTACCTATCCCGTTTTGCATATAAGGGGCGGTTTTCTGTTGCCGCTGGTTTTGCCGACCATTTCCTTGAAAGTGGTCGATTAAAATTAGGTTTTTACAATAATTATACAGGTCAGGTTAATGTATTTACAATGTTTTCCTTAATACTACAGTGTTTCTACGGATGTTCTACATTCGTAGATTTTTTGTTTGACGAGTTTGGGTTGATTTTAAGGAAGTTTGACTTTTTGTCGGTAGGTATTTGTTATTTAACAAAGTGTTTGAATAGTTACAAAGAAGTTAATATTTTTCCCAGGTCCCCCGTAAGCTTGGCTATCGAAACCTTTTGGTTCCGTCGCTTTACGAGGTCCTGGGATTTTTAAAATGGAGAAAAAGTGAAATGATGCTAAAGTCTCGAAAATCTGCTCAAGTGCTGATAGCGCTGGCAGTTTAAGAGTTGCAATGTTTATTTATGGCTCTATGGATGCCCCGTAGGACTCTGCACTGAATCGTCTTAGTTTCAGCGTCCTACGGGGTGTTTAAACGAAGTTATATTAAAATATGGTGTATTTTTGACCAATATAAAGGCCCTTAATAGGGACGCCCAAACTGGTTTTTTGGCTTTGTAGCCGAAGAAATAGCCCTGAAGGCGATAAAATAATAAGTTTAGGATGTCTCCTGGTGGCAACTTGGTATCCAAGTTTTTACTTGTGTCACCAGGGCATCTGTGTATTAAGAAAAAGGACATTTAAAATTGATAAAATGTGTTTTGAAAAAGATCGTTGCTGGCGGCACGGTATTATTGAACTTAGTGGCCAGGACGAAAAGGCCCTGAAAAGGGCCGTCACAAGGGCCCATCCTTTGGAGCAGGAACCGATCCTTCGGAGCAGGAACCGATCCTTCGGAGCAGGAACCGATCCTTCGGAGCAGGAACCGATCCTTTGGAGCAGGAAACGATCCTTTGATCCTTTGGAGCAGGAAAAAATGGCCCTTCTCAGGGGTATAACATATAACATAGAGAAATATAGGAGGCTAGAATGGCTCCCGGTGCAAACTTGGCACACAAGCTTTATTGGTTGCACCGGGGCATTGTACATAGCTAGACATTTTATAATTTAACAATGAGGGAGAGCAACACGTCCGTTACACTCCCCCCGTGCTGCTTGTCTGCACTAGTCATCAGGACGTGTCGAACGATGAGTAGGCGAAGCTGCATAGGCGGGAACGACAGGATCCCAGCGGGCTTCACGGCAGGTCGGGTGTAGACTGCGGGGCTCGTCTGGTTTCGGGCTGTCCTCTCTCGGCCATCTGCGGCGGGGGCGTCGTCCAGGACTCGGCCGTGTGGTCGGCTGATGTGGAGCATCACGGGGTCCATGACAGCCAGCAAATTTTTCCTTTTGCTGGGGTTGATTGGCTCCCCCCGTGTGAAGAGCGCCACTTCTTTGATGGTGGCATTGCTGGGGCAGGGCGGGCTCGTCTTCGCTGCGCCGATAACAGGTATCACGAATGTGGTAGTGATACTGCTGGGGCAGGGCGGGCTCGTCTTCGCTGCGGCAATGATGAGCACCACTGACGTGGTAGTGATACTGCTGGGGCAGGACGGGCTCGTCTTCGCTGCGCCGATAACAAGCATCACGAACGTGGTAGTGATACTGCTGGGGCAGGGCGGGCTCGTCTTCGCTGCGCCGATGAGGAAAACCACTGTTATGACAGCGGAATGTGGTTGGTCATCCATCTGGGCCAGTGCTTGGTATCTCTGTTCGCGCAGAGGTACGGATCCAGCAGGTGCTCTCTGCTGATCGGCTGACTGTGCAGAGCTGGCTGTCCGGTGGAGCCCGGGTGAGGGCGGCCCGGGGCCAGAAGGTCCAGGTGGCAACAAATCCCACTGCTCTGGCAGCGGTGCGGATCCGGCAGATGCTCTCTGCTGGTCGGCTGGCTGCCTCTGACAAAGCAGGGGTAGGGGCGGTCCGGGGCCAGAAGGTCCAGACGGCAGTGAGTACAACTGCTCCGGCAGTGGTGCGGGTCCGGCAGGGTCCGGTGTCACGAAACTGGCCCTTCTCGGGGCCGCAAAACTGGCCCTTAATGAGGCCGCAAACCTGGCCCTTAATGGGTTGTAGGAAGGGGGCGGCGGCGGAGGGTCTTCAGGCCCTAGCTGCGCCAGTGATGCATATGGTCCAACGGGCTTCTCCGGTGCGGCTTCACGTTGCCTCTTGTCGAGCAGAGGTACGGGCGGCACGGGGCCGGATGGTCCAGGCTGCATCCGAATTCCCTGGAGTCGCCAAGGTTCTCCTTGGTCCGGAACTGAGCGTTCGGTTGGCTTCAGGACTGCACCAGCTTGGGCAGGCTCTGCTGCTGCTGGTGGTGCATACCTCTGGTCCACCAGAGGTACAGGTTCGGCAGGCTCTTCACGTACGGCTTCTCGGTACCTCTGTTCGAGCGGAGGTATGGGCGGTACGGGGCCGGCGGGACCAGGTTGGGCAGGAGCTGCTGCTGCTGCTGCTGGTAGTCGGTACTGCTGTTTGTGCAGCGGTACTGGCTGTGATGGCCCAGGTGGTGTCCACTGGGCGTGTGATGATGGTCCCTCAACGTTGTAGTAAGGGTGCGGCGGCAGGGGGCCTCCAGGCCCTGGCTGCGCCGGCAAGGCGTACCTCTGGTCCACCAGAGGTACAGGTCCAACGGGCGTCTCTCGTACGGCGGTACGCGGCCTCTGGTCCACCAGAGGTGCGGGCGGTACGGGGCCGGAAGGTCCATGCTGCATCCATCCTTGACCCTCATTGTGATGAGGGGGCGGCGGCGGAAGGCTCTCAGGCCCTGGCTGCGCCGGTGAGGCGTACCTCTGGTCCACCAGAGGCACAGGTCCGACAGGCATCTCTCGTACGGCGGTACGCGGCCTCTGGTCCACCAGAGGTGCGGGCGGTACGGGGCCGGAAGCTCCAGGCGGCATCCATCGGGGACTGCTGCCATAGTAGTTGAGGGGCTGCGGCAGGGGGCTCCAGGCCCTGGCTGCGTCAGCGAGGCGTACCTCTGGTCTACCAGAGGCACCGGTCCAACGGGCATCTCACGTACGGCGGTACGCGGCCTCTGGTCCACCAGAGGTGCGGGCGGTACGGGGCCGGAAGGTCCAGGCGGCATCCGTCGGGGACTGCTGCCATAGTTGAGGGGCGGCGGCGGAGGGCCTTCAGGTCCTAGCTGCGCCGGCGAGGCGTACCTCTGGTTCACCAGAGGCACAGGTCCGACAGGCATCTCTCGTACGGCGGTACGCGGCCTCTGGTCCACCAGAGGTGCGGGCGGTACGGGGCCGGCAGGACCAGGTTGTATCCATGTTGGATCCCCTTTGTTGTGAGGGGGCGGTGGCGGAGGGTCTTCAGGCCCTAGCTGCGCCGGCAAGGCGTACCTCTGGTCCACCAGAGGCACAGGTCCGACAGGCATCTCTCGTACGGCGGTACGCGGCCTCTGGTCCACCAGAGGTGCGGGCGGTACGGGGCCGGCAGGACCAGGTTGTATCCATGTTGGATCCCCTTTGTAGTGAGGGGGCGGCGGCGGAGGGCTCTCAGGCCCTGGCTGTGCCGGTGAGGCGTACCTCTGGTCCACCAGAGGCACAGGTCCGACAGGCATCTCTCGTACGGCGGTACGCGGCCTCTGGTCCACCAGAGGTGCGGGCGGTACGGGGCCAGAAGGTCCAGGTGGCATCCATCTCGGACTGCCATTGTAATGAGGGGGCGGCGGCGGAGGGTCTTCAGGCCCTAGCTGCGCCAGCGAGGCGTACCTCTGGTCCACCAGAGGCACAGGTCCAACGGGCATCTCACGTACGGCTTCACGTTGCCTCTGGTCGAGCAGAGGTACGGGCGGTACCGGGCCGGAAGGTCCAGGTGGCATCCATCTTGGACTGCCTTGGTTGCTTGGCTGCGGGGCTCGGCTATCTCGTGCCGGCCCTGAAGCATGATGAGGCTGCATCCGTGTTGAGTCATGGCTGCTTAGCTGCGGGGCTTGGCTATCACGTGCCAACCCTGAAGCATGACGAGGCTGCATCCATGGTGGTTGTCCATGGCTGCTTGGCTGCGGGGCTTGGCTATCGCGTGCCAACCCTGAAGCATGACGAGGCTGCATCCATGGTGGTTGTCCATGGCTGCTTGGCTGCGGGGCTTGGCTATCGCGTGCCAACCCTGAAGCGTCGTGTTGTGGCAACCCTGTAGCAGCATGCGGTAGAGCGGGCCCTGTCGCACTTTTTTGTGCCGGCCCTTTTGCTCCACGCGGTGTCAGTCCTGCAGGATGAGGTAGAGCGGGCCCCGTCGCACTTTTTTGTGCCGGCCCTTTTGCTCCACGCTGCGTCAGTCCTGTAGGATGAGGTAGAGCGGGCCCCGTCGCACTTTTTTGTGCCGGCCCTTTTGCTCCATGCTGTTGTGGTTGCAGGGTTTCCGTCAGCATGTCAATAAGTTGCTGCTGACGGCGCAGCTCTCGTCGTAGTCGTCGCACCATGTCCTCAATAGATGTGGAGGGCAGTGCTTGCTCGTGGTGGCTCTTTTCTGTGGAGCGCGCCATCTCAGTTGTAGAGCTAGGCGGGTCACGAGCTTGTGTATGCATGGCATCAGGCGTGATGTGGCATCAGGCGTGGCATCGGCCCTGGCATGAGGCGCGGCGTCAGTCCTGGCATGAGGCGTGGCGTCAGGCGTGGCGTCAGGCGTAGCGTCTGGCGTAGCGTCTGGCGTAGCGTCCAGCGTGGCGTCAGGCAAGGGATCTCAGGCGTGACGTGGCATCAGGCGTGGCGTGTCAGGCGTGCAGCTGATCCGGCTCGAAGGACCACTTGTAACAGACGTATCAAGCCTTTACAAGACTGTAAAATAAGGGGCACCGGTTTTGTGCACGCCTTCCACTAGCTCACGCTGATGATGGTGATTGTAGTAGGCTGGCCTCCCTACATCCAGTGGTATGGCCCTGGATGCGCCTCGTTTCTGCCTGAGCGGTGCCTTGCAGTGCCCAGAGTCAGGGCCGACTGCAGCGGTAGGCACCGGGTTCTCGTTCAGGCAGAACTTCGGCAGGAGGCAGCAGCTGGCAGCAGGTCGGAGATTTCCAGAGGTAGGTGTCTGGACCACTTATAGAGTAAATAAAATACTTGTTTGAATGTTGAAGAATAACTGATTTATTACCCAAAAAATCACGCCTTTTATACCCGTTTTCGGGTGAAAAAACGGTCACGTGGTACAATTTTAGAGTGGGGGATTTTACCTATCCCGTTTTGCATATAAGGGGCGGTTTTCTGTTGCCGCTGGTTTTGCCGACCATTTCCTTGAGAGTGGTCGATTAAAATTAGGTTTTTACAATAATTATACAGGTCAGGTTAATGTATTTACAATGTTTTCCTTAATACTACAGTGTTTCTACGGATGTTCTACATTCGTAGATTTTTTGTTTGACGAGTTTGGGTTGATTTTAAGGAAGTTTGACTTTTTGTCGGTAGGTATTTGTTATTTAACAAAGTGTTTGAATAGTTACAAAGAAGTTAATATTTTTCCCAGGTCCCCCGTAAGCTTGGCTATCGAAACCTTTTGGTTCCGTCGCTTTACGAGGTCCTGGGATTTTTAAAATGGAGAAAAAGTGAAATGATGCTAAAGTCTCGAAAATCTGCTCAAGTGCTGATAGCGCTGGCAGTTTAAGAGTTGCAATGTTTATTTATGGCTCTATGGATGCCCCGTAGGACTCTGCACTGAATCGTCTTAGTTTCAGCGTCCTACGGGGTGTTTAAACGAAGTTATATTAAAATATGGTGTATTTTTGACCAATATAAAGGCCCTTAATAGGGACGCCCAAACTGGTTTTTTGGCTTTGTAGCCGAAGAAATAGCCCTGAAGGCGATAAAATAATAAGTTTAGGATGTCTCCTGGTGGCAACTTGGTATCCAAGTTTTTACTTGTGTCACCAGGGCATCTGTGTATTAAGAAAAAGGACATTTAAAATTGATAAAATGTGTTTTGAAAAAGATCGTTGCTGGCGGCACGGTATTATTGAACTTAGTGGCCAGGACGAAAAGGCCCTGAAAAGGGCCGTCACAAGGGCCCATCCTTTGGAGCAGGAACCGATCCTTCGGAGCAGGAAACGATCCTTTGATCCTTTGGAGCAGGAAAAAATGGCCCTTCTCAGGGGTATAACATATAACATAGAGAAATATAGGAGGCTAGAATGGCTCCCGGTGCAAACTTGGCACACAAGCTTTATTGGTTGCACCGGGGCATTGTACATAGCTAGACATTTTATAATTTAACAATGAGGGAGAGCAACACGTCCGTTACAGATATATTTCATAGTTTGCAATATAAATAGTTTACGGAGACTGAATAGTTTAGATTCTTTGTATAAAGCATCTATCGAAAATGTTTTAATTCTATTATACATAATTTTGATAATATAATTTTGAGTTGTTTGTAAAGGTTTTATAAAAGCATCAAGCGCACCACCCCATCCTATTATTCCATACACGAGTGAAGATTATACCAGAGAATACTTGTATTAAAGCAATTATATCTTTCAAACACTGCTTGTATAAAATTCAGGCCTTTAAATATCAAATTTAGCCAGGACTCACACCTCTCGAGATCCACGTAAAAACATTAGGTGAGAACTCTCATAGTTAGTTAGCTAAATTATCAATAGATGTCCGGAAGGTACAAAACTGTGACTAGCCAAGGAAATTTTCTATAAATGAAGGTTTTTTAAAAGGATCTACCTCTTTCCTCTTCGTCGCTTCGCTGAAACTACATCTAATTACTAACTCCTTGGTCTGTCTCGGGTAGTTTTGTATCTTCCGATTATAAAAAATGTAATTGGAAATAGAACGAAATAAATCAAGAGTTCCTTAGAATTTGTCCTGAAGATGAGTCTTTATTTTACCGGTTCCTTACCTTAAAACTTTACATTTGGTCCTTCGAGCCGGATAGTTTAACGCGAGTGATTAAATTAATAAAAAAGAACCAGCACTGAAGAAGGAACCAGAAATGCAGCCAGAATCCATCAAGCAGATTCCAGCATCCAGAAGACATCACGATAAAAAGGGCAAGTGACCAATCCATTCCATACTACCCACCTTACCATAAAAATCCTAAAAAAAAAGAAAGCAAAAAATTTAATGACATCAATATTGTGCATTTCTCATAAAAAAAATTGTTGCAAGCCGGTATGAACAAGTTTACAAAAAAATAACACGACATTGCAGCCGGCAATTAGATTATCGCAAAAAACTACAACAATGTTATAAATTCCGGGATTAATGGAAACTTTCTCCGAAATAATTATTTGAATCAACCGCGAAGCCGATAAAACAGTTTGTTGCTAATAATACTCTATGGGCGAAATTTAACGGCTTGTCGATTATCGCAGATCGTGTTGTGACGGATTGAGAAGTTGTCAGTGGTTATTACAGGATTAATAGTTTTAAACGGTTATTGTGATAAAATAATTGGATAACTCTGTAAATTGTAAGTACCTGATTTGATAAAAATGGATTTAAAAACGCTAATCGGTAAAAGGGGAATCTGTAAGGGGAAAGTCACGAGATTCAGAGAATTTTTAAACAAAATTTCGTTGACACAAAGTGAACTAGGATTACGTATAAAACATTTCGAGCTTTTAATGGATCAATTCGAGGAAATTCAAGGTAATATAGAAGCCTTATCTCCCGATGAGGGAGATCAAGAAAGGGCGAGCTTTGAAAACGATTATTTTGATGTTTTATCCAACGCTAAAGAGAGGTTAGGTTCGGACCATTCCGCAGGCAAAACAAACAACAACATTAAACTGCCGATAATAGAGTTACCAAAATTTAAGGGTGATTACTGCGAATGGATAGAATTCCGAGATGCGTTTATATCTTTAGTAGACAGTAATTCTAACCTAGATGCCGTTCAAAAATTTTATTATTTGCGTTCTTGTCTAAAAGGGGAAGCGCTTAAGCTTATAACAGCATTGCCAATGCAAGTTGACAACTATTTAATGGCCTGGGAGATGCTCACGGACAGATACGAAAACTCAAAAATAATTATAAATAATCATGTAAACGCGTTGTTTAAATTACCGGACTTAAAAGCAGAAAATCACGTCGCAATAAGAAGCCTATTGGACGAGGCACAGTTGCATTTAAAATCGCTAAATAAATTAAATATAGCTACGAAAAATTGGGATGTAGTATTGATTTATTTGTTATCAAACAAGCTAGATTCAAATACAAGGGCTCATTTGGAACAATACCCAACAAAAAACAATCTACCTACCTACGAAGAATTTATTAAATGTTTGTATACAAGGGCCCAAGTATTAGAGGCCTCATCAAATAACGAAAAAAGAATTAATCCGGGAAAAACGAATCCGCATAATTATAAAAAGGAAGCTATGGTTTCATTTTCTGCACAAAAATTAAAATGTTTACATTGCAACGATAATCATAAGATTTATTATTGCCGCAAATTTTTGGAATTGAAGCCAAAAGAACGAATTGATAAAATACACAAATTAGGCGCTTGTTTAAAATGTTTAAACTTCGGTCATAAATTAAAGGATTGCAAATCAAAATTTAATTGCCGTAAATGCGATGGCGTAAATCACAATACGTTACTTCATTTTAAACAAGAGGAGGAATCAAAACACGAAAGGGCATCAACATCTTCCGCGAAGGAAGCGCCTTTGGTAACAAATCATGCCGCGAAGGTAGAACCAAATTTCGTGTTATTGTCCACTGCCATCATCAACATAAAGGACGATGCCGGACAATCAATTCAAGCAAGAGCTCTATTAGATTCTGGGGCACAAACTAATTTTATAAGTAAGGAATTTGCAAAGAAATTGAAATCAAAAGAGAAAAGGGTCAACATTCCTGTTACGGGAATCCACAATAAGATTTTAAATATAAAATATAAAGTGGAATTCAATATAACTTCAAGCTATTCTGAATATAAAAGGAATATAGAATGCCTGATAATACCTGAAGTGACCAGTAACCTGCCACAAATTTCCTTTCAGAGAAAAGACGCGGGGATCCCTAGCGGTCTCCAATTAGCAGATCCGAACTTCAACATTACCAGCCCGATAGATCTGCTACTGGGAGCGGAGGTGTTCTGGGAAGTCTTGCATACCGATCGAATGAGAATTGGAGATGCTGGACTCACGCTACAAAGGACCGAGCTAGGATGGCTTGTCGCTGGACCTATCTCCACTCCGAAACCAAAAAGGCCAGTAAATTCCTGTAATTTATCTTTAAATTTATTGCATAAGCAATTAGAAAGCTTTTGGAAAATAGAAGAACTAGCTCCTGTAAAACATAGAAGCCACGAAGAAAGAGCATGTGAAGAGAGCTTCTTACGCACGCATGAAAGAGATGAGAAAGGACGTTTTGCGGTAAGATTACCGCTGCGGCCCAATATTAATCAAATGGGTGAAACCCTAAAGGTGGCTGAAAAAAGATTCTATAATATGGAAAAAAAATTTCTTGCCAATAAGGACCTGATGCTAGATTATAAAAAATTCATGAAAGAGTATCAGGAATTGGGGCATATGACGCTGTGCGAAGCACCGCCAAAAGATAAAATTTATTATTATTTGCCACACCATGCAGTGATGAAGGAGTCTAGCACGACAACCAAAACCAGGGTCGTGTTTGACGGATCAGCCAAGTCATCAACCGGTATATCATTAAACGACGCCCTCATGGTAGGGCCAGTTTTACAAAAGGATTTATGTGCGCAATAAGGAACTCCAGTGAAAAATATTATGGCTTTAAAAAAATATGTTCATATAGACCAATAAAAGCTGATTCTGAATATATAACTTTTATTTCATAATATTAAACGCAGAGTTTTTAAAAAATTATTAAAAAGTGCATTTTTAAACCTCTCCTCGAAACACAGTGTCAAGTTGGCATTACTGAAATGGTGAATGGTGACGTCACGCGTCACACTCACCCACTGTCACCTGGTGATCGCGTGTATTGTATTGTCAGTATTATTGTATTGACATTTGAATATGCAATTCAACATTTCGTGTTTTTGGTTTATTTTCATACTGTTTATAGAGATTTAGATAAATAATAGTTATTGTGTTTATTGAAACATAATTTAGGCCCTCAACAATTTACGAAAGGGGCTATATTTGCGGACAATCTGGAATAAATTTTGCCTATTTGTCGTCATTTTTGACATTTGGTTGACGATACATCGATCGTATTTTCAAATTCTTTTTAGTATCAAGGGCTTTTTATACACACAATCGTCATGATCAGTGTATTATACCTAAATACCAGTGTTTCTGTATGTGTTACATAAAACAATGTACCTACAAAGTAACGCCTAACACAAAACACGATGTCACATGTATTTGCAATAAAGGAGAGAGATTTGTTTTTATATTGCACTTTGATTAAATACAATAACAGTAGCGGTGAAATGTGGACATTTTACCAATGTTTTTCAATATTAACCTCTCTAAAAACCTATTTTGCATACTAGGTGTGACATTGCAAACTGTCAAAAAAATAAAATTTTGGTATTATTCACGATGTTTACTAAAAGCGTCATAAATCACGTTTTGGGAAACGTAGCCTAATTCTAAAAACTGTTTTGGAAAGATTATGAAATGCACTATCACATTATATTATTATAAATAAATATTTGCCCTTCTAAATATATATTTTTTTTACGAAAACGTCAAAAATATTAAAAAATCGCTTACCATTATTTGAAAACGTTGAAAATGAACTTTTTTCTGCAGTAACGTAAAAAAATTACAGTTTATTTATTGTAGAGATATATTTAAAAACTTTCTGTCACCTCAAAATATTATCCGTCCAAACTAAAATATTTAAAAAAAAATCATTTTCGAAACACAAAATAATATAAATTACGAACTTGTCACTGAACACAGAGCAAACAAAATTATTTTATTTCAATTATTATAAAACGTAATTACAACGGCAATCGATTTCAACAGATGCATTATGCTCGTATATATGCGGATATACGCAATTATTATTAATTTTAGCACAAATCAATGTATTTTTTTACAAAAAAACATTGTAACCTAAAAACACGGACACATTTACAACGTCGTGAATTCACACTAAAACTAACAATTTGGTTGTCGTATTTACACTAAAACGTTAGTAAACACGACAAATTATATACAATTGTAGAAATCTACTGAAAATTTTTAAATATAGATTTGTAATTGTAAACCGAAGACAGACAATTTGCCCGCCAAAAATGGGAACAACTGACAACTTTTACAGCGGTGTGAAGTTAGCTGCAGTCTCCAGTTGGCAAATTAGAGATGGGGTCACTTTTGTAGTTGAGAAACAGTTCGAAAGAAATATTTTATTTCAAATTTAGTCAGTTATTGAATATAGGTAGACAAAAATAAAAACACGTGATTATATACAAATATATATATTTTTTTATTATAAAATGACAACAATTGTAAACAAGAAAAGTAAAATAATATTTTATTCATATTATATTTTGGAAATCATACATTATGGAATTCATTTAACATTTTTTTCCAGTACAACTATTTTAAATGTATCATATTTTCACATTTAAATAATACAAAAAAAACACGTTACGCCACGTTAGAAGTGAAACTTGTGGAACTCATTCAACATTTTTTTCCAGTACGAATATTTTAAATGTAACAATGTATTAAAAAACACGTTACGCCACGCCACGTTAGAAGTGAAATCTTGTGGAATTCATTCAAGACCAGGCCTCTCCCTCTCCGACAGCACATCGTCCCCTCACCCCGCTATGCCCTCCACGTCACCCTCCACGTCGCCTTCCACGGCTCCCGCATACAGCTGTTGGGACAGGTAGCGGCTGCAGAAACTGGAAATCTGAAAATATAAGAATAGGACACAGATAAGAATGGTCCTGTATATTTCTAAAAGTGTGAATGGTAGAAGTCGGAGACACCCAAGGAAGACATGGCATGATCAAGTTAATCAAGTACTTGAGTCGGGCCATGTCAAGAGTCAAAATAATAGAAGAGTTTGTATGTATAAGATGATGTATGAATGTGATTGAGGCAAGGAGTGTGTGCCAAGACCGAGTTGTTTGGCGGTCCGTCCTCTTTGCCTACCACTGCGGGGAAACGGCGTGATGGTTACTTAGTTATAAAATGTGTAAAAATGCATTCTGTTAGCCATAAGTTGTTATAATAGTTTATCTAGTAGGAGTAAGATAGATTGTAGAAATATATTATAAATTATAGGAAGTGTCCTACAGGTAAGGGAACGTACCCATACTACGTGACACTTTTAGGGGGGGGGGGGTCTTCAAAAGGTCACGCTCCATACAAATGAGCGGCGGGTTCCTTAGGATTTTGGTCACCGGGGGGGGGGTTAAAAATTGCAAAAAGTTGGTCACGTAGTTTGGGTACGTTCCCTAAGTATATTTCTGTATCTATTTGTAAATAATAAAATTAGATAGAGCCTAAGATTCATAATAAATTGTAAAGCGCCCTTGAGGTGATTTTTCACAAAACGGCGCTCTACAAATTATCCAATTAATATTATTATTAAATTTGTACAGAGCCCTTGAGGTGATTTCTCACAAAAAACGGCGCTATACAAGTCATCCAAATATTATTATTATTATCATGGACAAATGCTGCAAAATATAAATACGAATGTATTTATATATATATAATAATGTATATACCTTCTATGTGACTACCGCTTGCTTCTCTATCACTGTCAGTCTGCTCCATCGATTCTGAAAATGTAATGCAAAACTATTACACAACGCAAACACACACTACTTGTATAAGGGAACGTACCCATACTACGTGACCAATTTTTTGCAATTTTTAACCCCCCCCCCCGGTGACCAAAATCCTAAGCAAACCGCCGCTCACTTGTTCCAAGCGTGACATCTTGAAGACCCCCCCCCCCCCCCCCCGAAGAGGTCACGTAGTATGGGTACGTTCCCTAATATGATGTAAAGACAGCACAATATAAATAAAATTATATAGATATTATGTATATATTTATTTATTACAATGTATATACCTTCTACATGTCCACCGCTCTTCTCCGCTCGAAAAAAACGAAGAAGTCTGAAAAAAAAATTGAAAAACATTTTATTTTATTGGCGGAATAAAAAAATAAACATTACACAAAGAAAAATTATGATGGTTTACTCAAATATCAGTTCGCAAAGAAAAATTTTCGAATTCGAATATTTCAGAAAAATTGGAAGTTACATCACTAGTGATTTCGACATGTCAAATAATAGAGTTTTACACTCGTAGCCAATGTTTCATAAAAACGTTGAAAAATAACAATTTTGTCGTGAAATTACTAATGTTTTTGATAGATATTGCAATAGAATACATGCTTTTATGGAAATATACAATTTCAAGCGGTAATGGTTGACATTTTTTACGGAAGAGTCCATTCAACGCGATGAAAAATTCCAACCACATGAAAGTGTGCTGTAAAATAACGATTTTTTACAAGAAGAAACACTTCAAACCAACTAAATATATGATGAACGAGTGGCAAATATATATCTCAACAATATGATAAATACTTACTTTTCCATTTTACGATGGTTTTTGTCGAAACAGTCAAAATGTCAGAACGGGGGCGGGTACCGATTTCACACAAATGTTCGTTATGAAAGATTGACGTTCAATTGGGCATAGAAAAATAATTTCTATGTTCCATAGATATTTTTGAATACAGACACGTAGCGTTGTTCATCATCGATATTCCGTTTTTTATTCCATGGTAATCCGTGAACTAGTGATGCAAATAAATCATTTTTTGTAAAAACTCGCGCGTTTACGTCAAAACACGCTCTAATGTCTTGACGGCTATTGTTATATTTTCGTCTTTTGACGCTCTAATGTCTTTACCGGTTAAAAGCAGTTAATCTTGAATAAAAAACGATTTCCCACACCTAATCATCACCAAATTTCATAGTAGCCTCATGATTCCGCCATATTGTTTATCATTTAAAACAGGGATGTTCTGCCCAAAAAAATTATTTCCCCAGATTTCGAAGTGAAATTTCCCTAGAATTTCACATTTACGCAATTACCTACGTAGCCACCTGATTGTGTAACACTAATCCTGTTATATATGTTAATTAATTGGAAAGATATCGGAACTTGGTAAATATACTAATAATACTGTGCTTTTCCAAATAAAACACTTTTTGCTACAAGAAGTAATAATTTAAAAGTACGAATGCACTCACCACTTAATTAGAAATTGAATTCCAAATAAAAAAAAACACTTTGCAAAATAAAAATTAACCACAATCACCGAAAAAACAGAACTTAAAACATAAATTAAATTCTTTTTCAGAGGTCCCATTTATCTTTTTAGATACATATAATATCATTTTGAGTTGTCAGTGTTAAAAATAGCATTGCATGTAAGTACATGAACAATAATTAAGATTCATAGGAATTCCAAAAAATATATATGTATACGTATATAATATATATATATATATATATATATATATATATATATATATATATATATATATATATATATGATACCAGTAATATTGTCATATGTAATAAACATTTTGCCAGAGTTCGAAATTTCCCTAGATTTTGTCCTGATTTCCCTTATCCCTAAAAAATATTTTTCTCCCCTAGATATAGGGAAATTTCCCTCGACATAATATCACTGATACAATATGACAACTTGAAGCAGGGGCGTTAATCTTGGCTTTGACCTTGGAACTGACAGGAGCGGACCAAATTCTTATAGATAAAGATAAAGCTGAATTATAGATAGGTCTAACTTTAAACGTCAAATTGCATCATACGATTATCAAACGAACATTCGTATTTGAGTTTGTATTATTGACATCGCCGATGGATATATTTCATTCAAAAATCGTTTACACGAATTACAGAGGTGAAAAAATGGTCAAAGTGTGTCCGCAATTGATCCAGATATCAGGTAATTACATAAGACATTAACATTCAGCTTGATTTATCTTTAAATCTATTTGAGGTTAAGTAAATGACATCTGTGTTTGGATTGTTTCAGAAAATGTTCCAGACTTTGAATGATTTTGAAGCATTACATTAGGAATACCTTATAACATTGTTTGGAAGACCATAACATTGCTAATGGCAGGTAATATTAATAATGCTTTAACTAATTGTCATGCTGTTTTCCCGCAGGGTATTCAGAGAAGGCGGACCGCCAAACAATTCGGTCTTGGCTTACATTCCCTGACTCATTCACATTTATACATACTATTCTATTATTCTGACTTTTGACGTGCCCCACGCAAGCAAGCAATTATTTACTTGATCGTGCCAAGTCTTCCTCTGGTGTCCCCGAGGAAGACTTGGCACTTCACTACCACTCACATCTGCGTTATATATACTTCTTCCATTCATTGTCCATTCGCTTTTCATGCCCAAACCATCTGAGGGTTTCTTTCTCAATCCTACTCATTACGCTTACATCAGCATTGCATTTTTTGCGGATCTCCAACTACGTGGTTTATTCGTTCTTCATATGAAAGGGAGAATATTTTTCCCTTGTGATAAACAAAGTATGTCATCACAAGGGGAAAATATTATATATTATGTTCACAAACTTTGTTTAATGTGATATATTTTTTTCAGAACACGTGATGCGGTTTTTACTGTGAGATGGCTGAAATGGGTCCTCGATGAAGGTATACGCTGTTTAATTTCAGTTGAAAGGAAATTTAGAATATGCAGATTTTTTATTTCATTCTACAAGAACTAAGATATGTACGGTGACTGCTAGAAAGGAAAAATGGCTAAAGCGCTATATAGATGTCACATTAAAGATGAACATACGTAAACAAACAATACAGCTTATTGTGTACGTTAATCTTTAATGTCACAGCTGTATGACGCTTTAGCCATGTTTCCTTTCCAGTGTCGATAGTCTTTTTAAAACCATTTATCAATTCATCGAATTCACCGAACCAGTGTTTTTATGTGCTATTATTGGTTGTGTTTCTGAAAATAAAAAGTATTTAAACATGTACTCCTGAGTTCTCATTTTTCAAGCAGAAAAATGGAAATTCGTTGTAGAAAACCATAATCATTATTTGAAAATGTTTTCCTTTTATAAGGAGTTCATATTTCAAGTATTTTAGGTTTTTTACTAACGCTTGATTTTTTGATTTCCTCAGGATAACAGGTTTCCATCTGACAAAGCTCCCTGCTGAGAGAATGAGCTGTAAATATAATGTAAAGCTCATTCCCTCAGGCTTTGTCAGATGGAAAGTTGTTTTCTTGGGGAAACTAAAACATTTTTCTGCTTTCAAGCATTTTTATTTTTAAATAATTTATTTGGCTAATGGATGAATGAAGAAGGTCGAGTGCGATCATATTCTCTATGGTGATAAATGGCCTTGAACTTCCTCTATGTTATTTGTTTATTGTCTTTGGTGGACCATTTTATTTTTGGTTAAGTTGGTGACAGTGATGACCAAACTGCTTAGAAGCAAAAGGCCCGAAGATATCGATCTAGGGGTTAGTATATTTATGACTTGAAGGTAAATAAAATATCGGTGGGTGAAGACCATATCACCATATTAACAATTTACCATATAGATATGGTGCTTTTCTGATGGTCTAGAAAAATTAAAACTTTGACAATTATTTTAACTATTAAAACTAACTATAAAAATAAAAATAAAAAAGCAGTTATTTAAGTTTGAAGGTCTTTATTCATTAAAAAAAATAAAAAAATTGGACTGGAGTTCTCTATTATTATTTTTCAGAAAGCACCAGTATGCATTAAATGCCGACATCGAGAAGATGTATCGTCAAATATTGGTGCAGCCTGAGGATAGAGATTTGCAGCGCAACTGGAGGGACTCTGTTGAGGAAGAAATCCGACACTATCAACTCAATACTGTCACCTATGGTTTGGGACCATCATCCTTTCTGGCTACCAGATGCTTGGAACAGTTAGGAACAGAAAATCAAGAGGCATACAGAAAGGTCAGTCGCATCCTCAAATACAACTTTTATATGGATGATTTGATAACTGGCGACGAAAATGAGGCAGATTGTCTCACTATTAAGCAACAGTTGAGCAGCATTTTGGCATCTGCTGGCATGAATTTACGAAAATGGCGATCAAATTTACCCTCTATAAGTTCGAAACCAGAGAGTGATACAGATATGATTATTACTGATAACCCCAAGGAAAAGAAAATTCTAGGGTTGTCATGGAATAATCAGCAGGACTATTTTCAGTACATTGTAGAGCCCTTAGAAGCCTGCGTTAAAAGCAAACGCCAGATGTTATCATGTATCGCCTCTACCTTTGACCCATTGGGACTGATAGGCCCAATAACTTTAGTCGCAAAACTGATAATGCAAAGTTTGTGGCAAACTAAGATTCAGTGGGACGAAGATGTTCCATCTGAACAGATGAATGCGTGGAATTCATACATAAATGAATTACCTCTTTTAAATAATTTAAAAATACCGAGAAAGGTAATTTGCAAACATCAAGTTAAACTGCATCTGCATGGATTCTGTGACGCCTCGGAGAGGGCCTATGCAGCATGTATATATATAGTGTCTACTGATGAATCGGGAAACACAACTTCTTATTTAGTCACATCAAAATCAAGGGTGGCACCGTTGAAAAGCATATCACTACCAAAGCTGGAGCTTTGTGGTGCTGTTTTACTCACAAAATTAGTGAACTATGTCAAAATAGCTATGAACTTAAATGAAATAGATACAACCTACTGGTGCGATTCCATGATAACGCTATTCTGGATTCGTGGACAGCCAGCAAGGTGGAACACATTTGTGGCCAATAGGGTAGCTGAAATCCAAGAGTCCAGTCAACCCGCACAATGGAAACACGTAAGATCGGAGGATAATGCGGCGGACGTTTTATCCAGAGGCGCGACGGTGTCGCAGCTACTAAAGTCTGACATTTGGTGGCATGGACCCACCTGGTTGATTTCAGGCGATTACCCGATTACCAGCAGTGAAGTTACGCCGTTGGATCTACCAGAAGAAAGATTAAAACTAACTTTAATTTCAGCCGTAAAACAGGATTGGGAAATATTTTCCAGATACTCTTGCTTAACCAAATTGCAAAGGGTGACAGCTTATATTTTAAGATTTATATTTAATTGCAGAAATTCCTTGTCCAGGCGTAGCGGAGCACTAACCGTTTACGAATTGGAGAATTCACTTCACTTATTAATATCTCGTGCACAATGTTTTGCATTCCCCGAAGAGACGAGGGCCTTACAAGCCGGGGTAAATGTAAAGAATAGTGGTAGGTTAAAGTCATTAAATCCTTATTTGTTTAAGGATTTAATCCGGGTGGGGGGTAGGTTGTCCAACGGAAAAATGATATCGGAAAGCCAACAGCACCCCATAGTACTACCATCACATCATAAACTAAGTGAGCTTATTGTCAGGCACTACCATTATTTATATTTACATGCAGGAACGCAGGCATTGTTAGCGTTATTAAGAATGAAATACTGGCCGATTATGGGTAAAAATTTAATTAAAAAGGTTCTCAGATACTGTATTATATGTTTTAGATGTAACCCGAAAACAGAGCAACAACTGATGGCGGACCTACCTGCCGAACGAATAACGGAAGGTCGCGCATTTCAATCATCAGGCGTGGATTTCTGCGGCCCCATTTTGATCAAATCAGGTGTTAGCCGTAAGACTCACAGCGTAAAATCTTATATATGTCTATTTATATGTATGGTAACCAAAGCAATACATCTGGAACTAGTAATGTCTTTAAGCACTGATAGCTTCTTAAATGCGTTTAAACGTTTCATCTCGCGAAGAGGGAAACCCAGTAAAATGTTTTCAGATAACACCACTAATTTTAAGGGCGCGAATAATGAATTAAGGGAAATATATGAATTTTTGGAAAATTCAAATGAAAAAATTGATAAATACTTAGCCAATTTATCTATTCGCTGGAAATTCATACCAGCAAGGGCCCCGCACTTCGGGGGACTTTGGGAGGCAGGGATCAAATCAGTAAAATATCATTTGAAAAGGGTAGCAAACGTTTCACTATTAACATATGAGGAATTCAGTACTGTATTATGTCAAATTGAATCATGCTTGAATTCCCGTCCCCTCTGTCCGCTGTCCAATGACCCCAAAGACCTAAAACCTCTCAGTCCTGGTCACTTTCTCATTGGAACGAGTTTAGCAGCGATCCCGGAGCAGAATTTGCAGAATGTAGCAGTCAATAGATTGAATCATTACCAAAAATTAAACCAACTAATACAGTCTTTTTGGTCGAGGTGGCGCAAAGAATACTTGGCTGAGCTGCAGACCCGGACGAAATGGACTGGCAACAACCAAAGGCAGCTGCAACCAGGCCAGATGGTCATTCTGAAGGAAGACAACGAACCTCCTTGTTTTTGGAGGCTAGGACGAGTGCACGCTGTACATCCCGGGCCTGATGGAAGAGTACGAGTGGCTACCATCATCACAGCACAGGGAACGGTCCAGAGGGCAATATCAAAACTATGCCTGCTTCCAATTGAGGACAACAAATGTGAAGACCATCTACCCGAGATGGACCAGGGAGAATAAGAAGCGACCCAGTAGCGCCAACACAGTGTGGCGCCCCCAAGCAAGACATAATAACCAGAATAACCAGATTCTATAACCAGACTTTAAATTAATAAAAAGTACAAATAAAAGCGAAAAACAATAAAAAATTAATGAAAAAATGCAAATAAAAGTGTAAAACAATAAAAAGGCAAAATGAATAAAGGTGGTGGAGGTCGTGACCTCTTGTGAAACTCGTGTAAAAAGAAAAACCAGATTGAGTGAAAATTAAAGGTTATAAGCTAACCAAAATAATAATAATAATTAAAAAAAAACACTGCAAGTGCCCACATATATTTAATTTTAGACATTTAATAATATTTACAATAAAATTGGCTGTCCTGGAAGGAAGACCTGGTCCCGTCCTCATTGTATTGTGTTTGTCCTAAAATTGAATGTGTAATTTATTGTTATAACTCTTTGATTTAATTTTTAACTTTGAATTTTTAGCTAGAGCATGTAAATATGAATTTGTTAATTGCACAATTTAATCTGGGGTGAAATAGTTAAAGTAAAAAAAATTTTGTGAGCTATTTTTAGTATTATAAGTAGTATATTTTTTGTTCATTTTAGTTTAATAAAAAACTCATTCCTCACCGTTTTTTGGCTGGGAATATGTATAAAATTCAGGCCTTTAAATATCAAATTTAGCCAGGACTCACACCTCTCGAGATCCACGTAAAAACATTAGGTGAGAACTCTCATAGTTAGTTAGCTAAATTATCAACAGATGTCCGGAAGGTACAAAACTGTGACTAGCCAAGGAAATTTTCTATAAATGATGGTTTTTTAAAAGGATCTACCTCTTTCCTCTTCGTCGCTTCGCTGAAACTACATCTAATTACTAACTCCTTGGTCTGTCTCGGGTAGTTTTGTATCTTCCGATTATAAAAAATGTAATTGGAAATAGAACGAAATAAATCAAGAGTTCCTTAGAATTTGTCCTGAAGATGAGTCTTTATTTTACCGGTTCCTTACCTTAAAACTTTACACTGCTTACATTATATAACTCGTAATAATACAAAAGGAAATAGAACGACTATTGATGTGAGTCCATCTCAGTTTAGTAACGAGTTGACCCTATTGATATAAAAAGTTAGCTTCTTGTGATATCACAAGACTCCCGATGACGTCACAGATGTTTTAGAGGATATTGAAACATCAAAACTTTGAAAATTATTTGTTGTATGTTTTATGATATATGTTAATATATTAACTGCACTTTTATTTTCACATGTTTGAATATTTTTTGTCAATAATACAAGGGTCTTGGGCCAAACCAGTCCACAATGGTTTTATCATGGTACATGTAAACTCCTTTCACACTGTCCGGAGCATCCAATGCTAGGTACAAGGGAGCGGCCGCTCCTTGCTCGATGGTCAGAGGTCCCATGTGGCTCGACATGTCTGTGTCCACATACCCCGGGTGGACGCAATTCACACAGATGCCTTTAGGACCGTATTCCCTGTTCTGAATAAACGTCAATGCACTGACGGCCACTTTAGACACAGCGTAAGAATTAGATCCCCAGCCCTTCGCCACATTGCTCCCATCCTTCGCAGCTTCAACAAATTGCTTAACCAAATCCGAGAGTTGTGGTTCTGTCAAGGTATTGCTCGCGAAACGGCTTCGGAGATTCTCATCGGGTATGAAGGACAGATGTCCGGCGGAGCTCGATAAGTTCACAACTCTTGCATTTGCTTTAAGAATTGGAAACAAAATTTTGCAAGTAGAAACTAAAGATGTATAGTTTACGAAGATGGTTTTCTCAGCCTGCACACCGAAATTTTCTGTTGAAGATCTTTTGAAGGCTATGGCGGCGTTGTTGATTAAAATATCAATGCCTCCATTCTTGTCTTTGATATGGTCCCGGAATCTTTCGACACTTGCAGCATCCGTAATATCCAATTGATGGAAAAGCGGATTGAGTCCAGCTTCCTTCAGTTTCTGTACGGCTTCTTCCCCTCGTCCCACATCTCTGGCTGTGAGGTAAACATCTCCGTGGTAGCGTTGGCATAATCCTTTGACTATAGCAAAGCCGATGCCTTTATTTCCTCCCGTGACTACTGCTACCTTGGACATGATGATGATAAAGCTACTAATTACTTTGGTGAAATACTTCAGGAGGCAAGATTTATATAATAAATTTTATCGTGGTCAACTCTATACAAAAACAAATTTAATATTAGTAAACAAAAATAACATGGAAAACAGTAAACAGGTTTACCAAAACTGATAATGATCGATTCTGAATGATATAGGCGCTACTGACTAGATTATTAGTAGATTGTGTGTACATACTGTTTTCTACTATATCGACTCTGGACAGGAAAAGTGTGATATTAAATATGAACCTAAACAATAAGCTGTGATATTTATTTGTGGTTGTGTTCCTCAAATCAAGTTTCCCACATGTTAGAAACTTCCAATTTTCCAGAACATGTGGGAAACTCTGGGAAACTTGATTTTCTCTAGAATCTCAACTGCTCCCGTCTGGAGCCAGTGAGACTATGGCATCCCCAATTGGGGTATGTTGTGAGGCTGAAGGTAGTGGGGAGGGGAAGGAGGTGGGGAAGAGGAAGGTTGGGAAGTACCTGGCTATTCAGATCTGGTCACCAAACACGGCTAAAGCCACTTTCAAGCAACGTTTCAATTCTGAATGGTGGTCTTACACCAGGGCGATACTAATAGTATCTTCCACTCTGGAACATGCCGCAAATATACTATATATTATTTTAAATGAATTAATTGTGAAATAACACAAATTAATCAAATAAAATTTATTTGCGCATGCCGGGTTCGAACCCGCGACCTCCGGAATGTGAGTCAAGAGTCTTAGCCACTGGACTACGGAGGTCGTCAAATGATGAATATAAGCACAAACAAGCACTATGGCTTATTGTGTAGGTTCATCTTTAATATAAGATGAACCTAACTAAACCTAAGTTTAACATCCCTTCCCGTAGGCTTGGAAATAATGAATTGCTGTTCCTCAATCAACATTCTACTAATTACGGTTACCATTCTCCCTTATCCAGAATGTGGAGACTTGTCAACGCAAGTCAAAGCATTGATTTTTTTGGTATAAAACTAAATGACTTTCGCCAGTCGATACGCAATATTTAAATGCTTCTTCATGCTTTGACTTGTAGTGTCTCTATATGTACTTTTTATATTTTATATTGTCATTGCTATTCATTTTTATGTGCTCTCCCTTCACTGTCATCTCTGTTTTTTTAATTGTGTTATTATTATGTTTTTAATGGACTGTTGTCCGTAAATTATAAATAAATAAATTATAGCTATTTGACACCTCAAAATTCTTCTGGTGCCCAGGCCTCCTACTTTAGTCGGCCTTGAGACTGTATTCGACGGAACTTTTGAATTTTGAATATACCGCCCGCGTTCTATCTTTTGTTTCGTCCATATGCACATATTCTTTTAAGCGTCTATCTTTATCATACACGAATAACTTTTGAATTAAGAAATTATTGAAAATCGCTGAAAACAAAAGAGTTTTGATTAATTGCCACATTATATCTTGAGTTTGTGAGACTATGGCAAGTCTATTTATATAACGTCATTGCTAAAAACGCTAGAATCCTTTACTATTGTCCTGTGCTATAGCATTCTTACTAATGATTATTTGTGGTTCTCTTATCATTGCTTTATAATGTACTGTACATTTTTTTATGTCATGCTAGTTATTATTATTGTCCTGTGCTATAATAACATTGTTATTGTACATTTTGTATTAAATCATATTATACTTGTCATTGCTTTGTATTGCACATTTTTGAATCATTGTATTAGATCAAGCACTATAGGAATAATTTGACTGAATACTAGATTATTTTGGAGTTAATTAATCTAGAGCGCACTTGAAGTGAAATAACACAAAACTGCGCTATACAAATGTCATCTACGTATATAAAAATGAATCCTTGATTCCCTTGGTCACGCCATAACTTCAGAACGACTTTACCTATTTCATTATATTTTTTTAAGCTTTCTAATACTTTGTACAAGGTTCTTACGGAAAGAAAAATTAAGAAAATTACGCAGAAAATTGGATAATTTCAGAAAAATTTTAACTTCGAACGTTTAACAGTTCACGCGTTTGATGAAATTGAATTTAGCAGGCAGCTGTTTTTTTTTGTAAAAAAAGAATTGTCTATGGATTTTTTAAATTATAATTATTTATATTTTAAATAGGTAGGTACCTATGTTAGGTACCAGATTTGGTTGATTGTTCTTATAATACACAAACATGAATTTTTGTAATATGTGAAAAAATAAATTTGAATTAAAAAATTGTAATAGCTGGCACGCGAGTTGTTTGAAAACTGAATGTACTGGGACTGAATATATGGAACGGGGAAGGGGAACGCGGGAGGGGAAGGGAATACGAGAGGTGAACGAGGATGCACGGGAAAGGACATGCAGGGAGAAACAATTTATTTCTTTGAATATGGCATTGCAACACATGCGGGGAACCAACTAGTGATATTATAATAATTATTATTATTATCTAACACCTAAGTCCTATACCACAAAACTTTACAAGTGGAGCGGAAACGAGATGAGTCTTCTGAGCAATATGATTGGTCAATTTTTGCACGTCTCTGTTTCACTCTGCTCAGCCTTGCTTTTATGGAAGCGCACCCTTAGATAAGGGCACTTACGACAATTTATTCCAAAGGTTCTACCAAAACCAAATTTTTTTGTAATTTGTATTTTGTATTTGAAATTAAAAAATGGTTAAAATACTGTATTTTGTATTTCAAATACACGACTTGAAAGTATTTTGTATTTCGTATTTTAAATACATGCAAAAAAGTATTTTGTAATTTGTATTTTAATTACAGCAAAGCAAGTATTTTGCCCAGCCCTGTCCGGGGTAAAGTGCATTAACTTCGGGAGGTGATTCTACATGATAGTACAAGTAAAAAAGATAAATAACTTTTTTCGAAATTCCAACTTTTAGGGGTAGTTTTGATTTTTAGTTTAGATTTATTATTTTCCGCTGTTACGATACGGGCCAATCACAACCGAGTCGGGCGCCAGGCAGGCTCTCAGCAAGTAAGATCGTACCTCACACTAAGGATTTTTAGTAGGTACGTCTTTTTGTATGGGAAAAAAAATGTTGGAATTTCGGAAAAAATTGATCATCTTTTTTACTTCTACCATCATGTAGAATCACCTCCCGAAGTTGATGCACTTTATCCCCGGACACCCTGTATAGTATATTTGTGGCACGTTCCATAGTGAAATATACTCCCAGTATCGCCCTGGTGTAAGACCACCAGTGGCGGCCGCTGCCCTGAAAACGTGGTGGTTCACTGATAATCCGATTACTAAGCAACAATAGGTAAAAATGATCCCACTAATCTTATTTGGAGAGAAGATCTATTTTAAGCTGTTTTCGAAGTGCGAAAACTTCTACATATCGCTTTTTAATTAAATTTTTTTTTTCGGTACTAAGAAAATAAAAACACTAAATATTAAATTTCAACCCAAAAAACTTTTTTTTACAATGTTTAATTTATTTTATTTTATATTTCATAAAATAAAAAAAAATATTTCATAAAATAAAATAAATTTGAAAGTAGTGTAAGAAGAATATACGATGCAAATGTGAATGGTAGAAGAAGTCGGAGACGCCCGAGGAAGACATGGCACGAGCAAGTGCTTCAGATACTTGAGTCGGGCCATGTCGAAAGTCGGAATAATAGAAGAGAATGTATAATGTAATATGTAGAGACGATGTATGAATGTGAGTGAGGCAAATAGTGTGTGCCAAGACCGAGTTATTTGGCGGTCCGTCCTCTCTGCCTACCCCTGTGGGGTAACGGCGTGATGGTTGGTTAGTTAGTTTTATATTTCATTTTAAGCAGGATACAAACAGTATTTATAAACAATGGATAAACAGCACGAGGGCAAAATTGTCAAATTTACCTATGAAAAAATTGTATTCCTTAATGATTTGCGTTTTATAATATAAAACACCAATCAATAAAAAAGCAAAGTAAAAATTAGGTACTTGCTGTACCTTTTGATTAAAAAAATAATTATTCAGTTTGGTTAAGTATTTTGGCCTTAAATCCAAATTTAAGTTTGTATGATAAAGGCCGCTGGGTGGTACACCGATATAACTTAATTTTTCATACATATGGCCGGTGTTGCGCGCTGGCGATGTTTGGGATATTCGATACAAAAACATAATTCGTTCCGCTTGCAATTGGCCTGCACACCGGACAGGGTAAATTCGCGCGGAACTGTGAGAATTTGCTCTCCCTGATTCATATTATATTATGCATTATATTGGTAGGTGATATTTTTAATGAAATTCATAGATTTTATATTTTTCGGTAAGATATTATAAAGTAATTTTAGACGATATAATTTACCAGTGCTGCACACAAACACACTGTTCAACCAGCCGCCCTTGAAGACCACCATTCAGAATTGAAACGTTGCATGAAATGGCTTTAGCCATGTTTGGTGACCAGATCTGAATTGCCAGGTACTTCCCCACCCTCCTATTCCCCGTCTCCTTCCCCTCCCTACTACGACGGGAGCAGCTGAGACTCTTGTGAGGTATTCATGTAAACAAAAAAAAGATGCATAATTTTATGGGATGATATATAAAAGTATTAAACAATATAGAAGTATAATGAATTAGAAAAAATAAGTAAAACATAATACATGGAAGAAGTAAAAATGATGTGAAGGTACTACAAAATTTTAATTCATTATTCTTTTATAACTGTGGTAGTTATTTTTAAATATAAATTGGAACCCTAAGGAAATTAGTATGACTAATTTATTTCAAAAACTGTAGTAAGCTTATGTATATTTAAATATTGAGCAAACTGCCAATGCAAGATTTATGATCGTTTACAAAAGATTGCAGAAATACGATAAAGAGAAATAAGTTATTTCATGGCTTTCCCACCATTGTTCAAGAATGTGACTATGTTTAACATTAATGTATTAACCCGCACACTGCTCAACAAATCAGCTCAGGTGCCCATCGTGCGCGATCCCATCAAAAACACTATCTTGTTCTGAACCCTTACTTTTTTTATTACTTACTGAAAACCATTCCATACTGAAATTATGGTCATAATTTATGATACAAACAAAATTAGTGTCCGGTTTAAAATTAGTAACTTTCGGTTTCGGCCTAGTTTCGGCCAAAAAACGAGTTTCGGCTTAGTTTCGGTTTCGGCCGCCATCCAGCCGAAACCGAAACTGAATTTGGAAGGTTTCGTTCTGCGATCGGACATGTTCGGTAAACTGAACTGCGAGCCACGAAGTGTCATTTTGCTGCGTCCGCGCTCGTAGTCGTGTCAGGACTACGCGCTGATTCACTTGTTTGTGTTCGCTCCGCAAACTTTGCAGTAGTTTGGTTTATTTGTTGTGAAATTGGAGGTGTTTATACATAACATTATTTCGAAATAGGTAAGTTTTATTTCGCTATTGAAATGATTCAGTTCATGATAGGCCCTGAGGAAAATAATTTCCCTGAGGGCCTATGTCATCTTTGGGCATGCTGTGTGGAGGGTTTTTTTAGGGAAAGGAAGGAGAGGAGAGTTCTGAGAAGGAAAAGGGGTGGGTAGGAATCTGGGGTTCAGTGAGTCCTGGTCATCCACCTTCAAGACCTAGACAAACCTCATCCCGGGCACCCCTGCTAAATCACCAAATGTAGCGAGCCACTTGGGGTGACCTATGGCAGAGGTGTTGGTTATCCAATAAAGTTTCCCGGGGCGGCGGTACCCATTCCCGCCTCCCAAATTATTTTGTTTTTTAGATGAAAGAGTATTTTTTGTTTAGTATACCTAAAAAAATTAAGTTTAAAAAAAGGTAATTTTGTTTTCTACCTTTTATTTTATGTTATTTGTTAAAATAGGTAATACCTACTATTTCTTTTTTTAATATTATTTACGAAGCGATGTACGATTACAATTTCAAAAAGGATAAATAATTTATTTGAAATAGGGAGTGATAATTATGTTATGTTTATTTTTAGTTCAAATATCAGAGATTGAATGATTAATATACGATTTAAAAATAAAGGCTGATTGATTAAGATGGATTATTGTTTTTCCACGAAAGCATGACCTTATAAGTGTATATGACCTTATATGGAAGTTTCGGTTTCAGCCGAACCTGAGACTGTAAAAACTGGTTTCGGTCGGACACTAGACAAAATATAAAATAAAATAAAAAAACTGAAGAGAGAGATATACTTATGTTAATACCGCACAATAGTGACAACTGCTCCCAACTGCCTCAGTGAGAATGCGGCATCCCCAATTGGGGTATGTTGTGAGACTGAAGGAAGTGGGGAGGGGAAGGAGATGGGGAAGAGGAAGGTGGGGAAGTACCTGGCTATTCAGACCTTTTCACTGAATTGTAAAAGTAAACGGTAAAATGCATAGAAAATTTTAAATTTCGATTGCTTTATTTTACAATTAGCATTCTCGGTAAATGAAGAAACCCACCCTAAGAGTATCTTCACTCTGGAATGTGCTGCAAATATACCTTATATTATTTTTAATGTTTACATTGCAAAATAACACAAATCAATGAAATAAAATTTACTTGTGCATGCCAGGATTTGAATCTGCAACTTTCGGATAGCTAGTCGAGAGTCTTACCCTTCGACCACGGAGGGCAGGGATTGATCGCCAAAAATTGAAGACTTTTTTTTCATGTACCTAGATGAAGTAAAGAAATTTCTTCTTCTATCATTAACCACTCGGACCCAGAAGTTTGTTTATACGAAAATGTGATATTACTAGACACACGTATGACGAATGAGGCGTACCTCAGTTTTAAACACAATACAAATCATTTTGCACCCAGGTTAAGCGCCACTTGATCTATGCACTATACATTCTGAAAATTTTTTAATTCAATTTTGGGTGCCACTCGATCACACACGTATGTGTAAGCCGCGCCGTGAGCTTGACTTTTCAAATCACACACGTGTGCATCAGAGCAGCAGGTAGAAAGTTAAAACTACACTTTAGAACCGTGTATTATTAAATTAATATCGCAATATTGTTTCATTGAGAACTTGATAATATATATCAAACTTTTTTTAACTACTGATCCAGTGTTTCAGTAAGCATTCTTTTTAATCTTAACTAAAACATAAAAAATCATTGTGTTTGAAGCGGTAAAAACTCCCAAACGATGAGCTCCGCCATCATGTAAATAGCACAGCATTATCTGTATAGAATTTCAAACGCTTTGCCATTTCCATCAGGAGCTTGAAAAACCATTTATTAGTCAAAACATTTGAGAAAAAACTTTTTCAATTGATCAGTAATAAATTGGAAAAAGTTGAGAAACCACAAAATTACCTATAAGTAGTTAAAACTGTTCACCGATAAATAATACGTAATTTATTTTTTATGTACGTGCATTATATGTTTTATTCTCAGTACCATGAATATTATTTTAAAAGTGAGCACTTGAATGTTTTGCACAACTTGTCATAATGTGGTTTTTTTGGATATTTGTTTATGTGGTGGTGTGTTCGGGAGCGTGGGCAGACTTGTTCTCAGCTCTGGTGGGGATGGAGGGCATGGTGGCCACTGAGGGGGCCCTGCTGGACTCTCTGCAGGCCTACTTGAAGAGTCAGGAAGATCACCTTAAAGGGCTCAGGAAGTATGGAACATTGCATTATACCAAAATTACACCACGGATGACAATAATTATTGTGGGGTTCAATAAACTTGATCTCATACAAACGGCCACTGTCACACTTCTTATTTATTTAACAGTTCTATTTTATTAAAATAAAATATAGTACCTACATATTATGTACAATGATTACATATTGACACTGGATAGGATGAATGGTTAAAGCGTCATTTGGCAGCATGGTGATATAGCCATTTATCCTTTCCAGTGGCGACATGTTCTAATTTATTTATTTAACAGTTCTATTCTATTAAAATAAAATATAGTACCTACATATTATGTACAATGATTACATATTGACACTGGATAGGATGAATGGTTAAAGCGTCATTTGGCAGCATGGTGATATAGCCATTTATCCTTTCCAGTGGCGACATGTTCTAATTTATTTAATATGTGCTAAATAAATTTATTTAACGCCTAAAGGGCTATCACATGTTTGGTATTACAATTAATTGATGAAAGATGATTTTTAAACAGATACAGAAATAATAAAAATAAAATTAGATACAAAAGCACACAAGTCATAAAAATACAGCGATTTCATAGGTTCACAGAAAAACAGATATGTTTAGGAATAAAACAGATGAAGAAATAATAAAAATACAATTAGATAAAAAAGCACGCAAGTCATAAAAAAACAAAAATATAGCAATTTCATAGGTTTACAAAAATACAGATATATTCAGAAATAGTTTTGCAATAAGTTTTTTACAAAATCAACAAAATTCGCCAAGTTTCTGTTAAATATGTCAATATCACCTAAGATTCTTCAATATCAATTGTCAATATCACCTTCTTATGATGACATTGCACCGAATTCAAGTTTCAATGGTCCTAATATTATGCTGATGTGTTGGATTCGTGGGGTTTGTGGCGGCTTACTGGCCATCGCCTCGATTACAACGTAAATGTAAAGAAAAAAAATTCTTCTGTTAAGAGTGACAACAGGCTCTAAATTATATTATAGACCAGCGAGTTCCCAGCATGCATTGCTATGCCACTTAATAAAGAAATCGTTTCCCACGTCCCCTTCCCCTCATGTGAACCCACTCTTCTTCTCCGCCTTCCCTCTCCCGCTTCCCCCCTCCCGAGTTCCCCTCCCGCATTCCATACATTCAGTCCTGGTACATTCAGTTTTCAAGCAGCTCGCGTGTCACCTAGTGCAATTTTTTAATACAAATTTCATTATGCCAGAGCTCATCAGTATACATAGAAACCATCGCGGACATGCACACATCAAATCCCCAAAGTTTCATCGTAATCAGATGAATGGTTAGCTACGCATAATTTCATGATGCCAGAACTCACTATTTTGTATAGAAACCATTGCAGGCATGCACACTTTCAAATCCCCAAAGTTTCATTGCAATCGGATGAATGGTTTAGCAATATTTATAATACATATTTCAGAGTAGGAAGTGTAGCGAACCCATCAGGGAGTGGAAACACAAACCTATCCAATAGCCATCAATAGCCATCCCAAGCCAAGGTGTGAGCTACCGTGCTCAGGCTGAATGTCCTGGGGAACAGTGTCATGAATGGTGCCTCCGAGAAACAAGGTCGCATCTCGGAGTATTTAGACCTCACTCCAGCAATCGGGGCTCTGCTGGAGTGGACATTCTATTACCCTGGTAACTCGTGGGACAAAAAAAATTGGACCATTCGAAAACTAGGGGCCTTTTGGGAACCTAGGAGTGTTGAAGCTACCTCTGTAGACTTCCTTCCTGGGGCCAGTAGAAGGAACCAAGAGGAGAAACCGTGGAGAGCTGAGCTGAGGCCACCTTCATGAACTCTCCCCTTGAACTAAGGGGAAGGGCACTCTTCCAGCGCGGGGCCTTTGTGGAACCAAGGAGGAGTGAAGTGGAGAGATAATGTTTTATTCCCATGTGGGGCCTTCAGGGAACCATTTAGGAGCGAAGAGGAGAAATGAGGCCATCTCTTTGAATTCTTCCCCTGTGGCGCCTTTAGGGGAACCAAGGAGGAGTGAAGAGGAGAGATGAAGTCCTCTTCCCTCCTGGGTCCCTCGGGGAATCAAGGTGGGGTGGATTCTTCCCTTGTGGGGCCTTTAGGGAACCAAAGGGAGGTGAACTCTCCATCGTAGAGCCTTAGGGGAACTAAGGAGTGGAGAGGAGACATGAAGCCCTCTCCCCTCGTGGAGCCTTTAGGGAACCAAGGAGGAGTGAAGAGGGAAATGAGACCTGGGAAGACACGAACCAGAAGACTTAGCTTCATTTCCAATGATAATCCTGGTGAACTTTATAAAAGGGACTGGGTTACTGTCAAAGGAATGAGGTAAAATAGGAGATAGTACAATGGGTCTATGGCCTAAGTGCTCAAGGGAACTATATATGTAAACCGTCTCCGCTCTTAAAAAAAATATATATATATATAGGTATATATACATAATTTGATTTTTATGTAAATAGATTTTTTATTACTTTTTTTATTTATTTATTTATTTCAAGATTTTTGTTCATACATTACAATGATAACATATGCAAGATTACAAAATAATTCATGTTTTATTCTACTACTCCATAAGTTGAGCTCTAGGAGCTCATGTTTATGGTAGGAGTATTTTACATGCAAAAAAATAATAATAATGTTCATTATGTAAACAATTTTCAAAAAACTAATGAAATAAATATCTTAGGTAGGTACACAATTTAGACAAAAATAGTTATATAAGGACAATATCAATACAATTTATTTTTTTATATTAAATATTGCTGTTTAAGTAAGGGTAAATTAATTAATTACATAAAGGGTACAATATGTCATTATTCAATTTAAGGGACTTAATTTGTTTTTTGAATAATTCATAATTCAGTGTATCTGTTATATTCATTTTGTTATTGGATAATAATATATTGTACCATCTTACACCTAAATACAAATAGTGGTGCTGAGCCGTGGTCGTTCTAAGCATAGGGATGGCTATTAAGCCATTAGTTTTAAATCTATTGCTTGTACTATCTGAGGGGTGAATTTTTTGAATAAAATATTCTTTATAAATTTGGCATAAGGCGTTTCTCTTATACAATTCTATAATAGATGGTACATTAAATTCCCGAAATATCTGTATAGTAGGTAAGTTGTATGGTTTCCTAAGAATGGTTTTTATAATTATTCTTTGAATTATAATTATGGGCTGTAAGGAAGCCTTAAAGGCCCCTCCCCACTCAATAATGCCGTACTGTAATAAAGACTGAATTAATGCATAATAGACAATTTTGATAGTTTTCTTGTTTAAAATATTTCGTATGTTACAGAAAACAGATAAGTTTTCTTATTCTTTCCACAGTGAGATTGATATGATCTTTCCATTTAACATTTTTATCTATTAAGATTCCAAGATATTTTACATTCGATTTATGATTCAGCTTAGCGCAGTCCGTATTACATGTACTTTCATTTGCACAATTTTTGGAATGAATTGTTATGTTAATTAAATTATTTGGCACATCTTCTTGTAGAGAGAATGGAATGTAATAAGTTTTTTCTGTGTTGAGTGATAGTAAATTGTTATCAAACCAATTTTTTAAAACCTTCATGTCTTGATTGGCTGCATTGGTAATATCGTTCCACGTCTTTTTTTCGATAATTATTGCAGTGTCGCCAGCAAAGGATATAAGTTTACCATTAAGTGATAATTTAAATATTTGGTTTACGTATATTATAAACAAAATTGGTCCAATAACAGTCCCCTGGGGAATTCCAAATTCTAAAGTTTCATCTACACTTAGTGAGTTATTTAATTTTACTTTTTGATTTCTTGAGTTGGATAACTTTTCAGCCAATACCTAACCTTACCAATAATACCGATATCATTTAATTTATTAAGAGGAAATACTAGCTGCGCTTTTCTATACAAACGTATTCCCCGTTTATCTCTCTGGATTTTGACCCTAGAGCAAAAATTTTTTTTACATAATATAGATATTGACCACTAGCGTGTCGGTACGTTTTGTTTTTTTTGATAATTTACTTCTCATAGAAGTTACGACCTTCCAAAAATGAATAAAATTGCCTAATTTAAACGCCGTCAAAAAACGTTCAGTATACAAACTAAACAATGTATTTTGAAAAAAAGCAAAACGTACCGACATAGAATATTTTCTTTTAATACAGTTAGTGAAAAAAATTTTTTAAATCCGTCCAGTTTTGGAGAAGAAAAATGGGGAATACAAAACATCGATTTCGAAGATTTTATTTAGGTATTTTCGGCCCGACGTGCAGGTGTCCCTTTCGCTCATTTCTCCTGAGGGGGGCCGGGGAACGTGGGTTTTGACAAATACATACATATAATGCGAAGTAGTGATGTAAAGAATTTTATCGGTAGACTAGTGTTGTCCTTGCCCGAGTAATCGATATTTTTTATTCGTTTTTTTTCTGTTTAGTGACTCATCGCGGTATACCAATACTGACCGAGCTTTCATACTAAAATTGTGCAAAATTAAATTTTTTTATGTCAAGTACTATAATAAATTTTCAATTTGGGAGGCGTTTTAGGTACCATCGCCCCGGGAACCATTTATTGGATAACCAACACCCCCGCCACTTGGTCACCGCAAGTGGTCCTCTATGTTTGGTGACAGAGCCTGGGTTCCCGGGTTCACGGATGAGGTCTGCATGGGTTTTGGTGGCGGATAATTTTGTCCACTTACTGCGTGGCGGGCCGGATTGGGAGAAACTGGAAGAGGAAGATCTTTTGATCTCTACAGCTGGACTCTCCACCATCATTTCATACTTTTACCTACCTTTTCCCTACCCAAAACTTCCTTTCCTTCCTTATCCTAAAAACACCCTCCACACAGCTTCTCCAATGATGTCCAACAACTTCTCCAACAAAGTCCCTGAGCGATTATTTTTCCTCGGTGCCTCCAATGTGAGGTTTATGTTTTTAAAAAAAATCTGTTTCAAATTTTTAGTTGAGAGTCGCTTACATTGCCTTCAGTGATTAATTGAAATTTTTTGTTTGTAAACACTTTATTGTACAAAATTTTTTACCACTATACAATGAATTTTAAACAATTTATGATTTAGATCTTTCTCTCGCCGGTAAATTTCTTGATATGCGACCGTCAATTGTTTCTGGTAAAAGGCATTGGTGGTAGAAGTTTTTCTAACAGTGGTTCAATTTTTTGCCAGATTGAATCGTCCCTTTCAATTTTTTCATACGGCAAACCTTTAGGACTCCACACGACAAAATAACAGTATTTACGACGAGTAATGTGTAACTGGCCTTGTACTTGGTAGAAGTAATTGTGATTCCGTTTTAATGTTGAAGCATTGTCTTCAATTTTACAGTTATCAATTTTTTTTGTTCAAATCCTTCTTCTGGTGACATATTTACTATACTATATGGGCATTTCACTTCAATTATAGAATCCTTGCCAAAAAGGCCATCCGGACTTGCCGCTAAAAAGTTTTTGTTTTCATCGATAAATAGTCCACAGGCGAATACCTCTAATTTTGTTTCTTTTGTAAATTGCTCAATTGCTTGGTTTTCATTTTCTTTCCCATAATTTGTGGCCATATTTCCTTTAAATGGCGAGTACAGTAGCGAGTTTAATACTCTCGCAACTGAAGTTTTTGGCCGTAGCTTACATATTTTTGTCCAAAGTTAGAAGCTGTAAGCCGCTTACGCCTTTCAATTGTCCACAAATTATTATTGCTTTGGCCCACCGTATTCCTTTCGAGTTCATCCTTATTCGATGGAGATAATTCTTTGAAAAATTCCTCTTTATCGTTTCAAATAATTCAGCTGGCATATCTGGATCTAATTCCAATTGACCATAATTTTCATCAGGCCCTGCAACTTTTTTTCTCTTTTCTGTCGTGTTTTCGTAATACCTTAGTTTTATTTTTCGACACCTCTGTATTGTCTCCTTCGAACGTCGTTTTCTTTCAATAAAATGCTTCGTGTAGTTGCCAGGACTGTGGCCTTGGATTTTTTTTGTATTCGTGAATGGGTTGTCATTTCACTATTCCACGAAGTTACTGCTCAAGAAGCTCAACTGCTGAAGTTATCCCATTTTTGTAAAATTTGCTCTTTTTCCGCCTATAAATTTGGCTATAACGTTGTTGAATTGCTCCACAGTGTTATTTGTCACGTTAATAATAAGACTTTCTGCATTTGCTATTAGAGACGACAATAATTGTTGAATATCAGTCCTGTTCCACAATCTTGAAGATCGCTTACTAAATTTGGATCATTAGTATACTTCTCCGACTTGCAATAGTATGACGAACATTTTGTATGATCACCAAAAACATGGTTTGCGGCATTTTTTTGTCCATTTTCAGATTTTTTACTTTATCACTTTGTGCCGTGTTTTCTTGCTCTTTTCTGTAATTTACTGCTCAAACTATAGCTTTTCTCATACGTAAAACGTTTGCTTCAACCTTTTTCCTTATGTGAACTGGTACAAAGCCTTTAGCGTTGTTGGTTTTTTTTCTAAGTGCTTTTATTTTATTGCAAAAATTGCGAAGTAAGTGATTTTTGCACTTTTTTTTGTACTATGAAGTTGGGCCTGAAGCCTTGGGTTGAAGTTTCGCTAATATTGTCTTCATGTAATTAAATATTACAATTTAAGGTTTTATAAAGTTGAAAATAAAAATAAAAAGTTTTGAAGTTTAAAAAAATTATATATTTGTTTCCTTTATTTCAAACTGACTGTAATAAATATTTAAAAAAATGTGTAGGTAAATCTATCTATAGGTAAAAGACCAACATTTTTGATTGAATTTTGAACGAACTAACACATCCTTTTTTGTATTTACTGCTTAAAGAAACTCAAACATACAGGAGTACAAATCAAACCTCAGCAAGCGATATATCTAACATTTTAAACATTATTATTTACAAACATGTCAACTCACACGTATGATACACACAACACAATAAATCCATTTAGATTTAATTGTCTAATAAAATATGTAAGTGCTTTTATCTTTTTCGTTATCGTAATTTTAATTAGAAAAAAACTTAAGGTGGGCTATTTTTAAACCTTTTTTATCTCTACATATTATAAAGTAAAGTCCCCCGCGCCGTCTTTCTGTCTGTCTGTCTGTCTGTTCGCGATAAACTCGAAAACTACTGAACGGATTTTCATGCGGTTTTCACCAATAGATAGAGTGTTTCGTGAGGAAGGTTTACGTATGTAATTTGTCAAGGATTTGTGTAAATTGGTTGAAACATAACGATAATTGTTAGAAGTGTCGGAAAAATTCCAGCCGCCTGGTAGCTTTCATCGAAAACGCTGCCTAATCCTTTTGGGATATAACAAAACAACGCTTGGTGGGATATTCCTCTTTTATAGATCTACAAAAAAGTCCGCGATGGCATATATCTATCTTTTACTATACGCATTCTATCTTCTTATCTTATTATTCTTATCAATTGCATTTTAGATATAATGTGTATAGTAAGCTATCCGTAAAAGATAGATATATGCCTTCGCGGACTTTTTTGTAGATCTATAAAAGAGGAATATCCCACCATTAATTGTTTTGTTATATCCCAAAAGGATTGTGCAGCGTTTTCGATGAAAGCTACCAGGCGGCTGGACTTATTTCCGACACTTCTAACAATTATCGTTATGTTTCAACCAATTTACACAAATCATTGACAAATTGCATACTTAAACCTTCCTCACGAAATACTCTGTATATTGGTGAAAACCGCAGGAAAATCCGTTCAGTAGTTTTCGAGTTTATCGCGAATAGACAGACAGACGGCGCGGGGGACTTTATAATATGTAGAGATAGAGATAATCGGTCAAAAATACATTTTTGTTGCATATGCATTTTTGAGTTTTTTTTTTAATAAGATAGGTAAGTGCCAAATTATATGAGTAGAAATTTAAGTTTTGTGGTATCATCATCATTACATAGTATAAAATGAAGTCGCTCAAAATGTATGTGCGCATAAATCTTTTAAACTACGCAACAGATTTTCATGCGGTTTTCACCAATAGATAGAGTGATTTAAGAGGAAGGTTTATGTGTATAATAAATGCTTATTATAGTAGAGAAAAGCCAAGAAATTCAAATATTCAATTTAGGCAAAGGGCAGCGCGCAGCGGGCAGCTGGCGAGCGGATGGTGTGGATTTTATAAAGGTTGGGTAAATGGCGTTGTGTTTCGTTAGCCACAGCAACGTGTGGCCGGGTCTGCTAGTTATTAATAAAATAAAAACAAAATTATATGTTTATTTCGAATTATAAAATTTGAAAGCGTATTTCATCATCTTTCAAAAACAGTTTTTAGTTTTCGGATGCGTTCACAAATATTAAAGTTATTTGGAATTTATTGGAAAGCGGAAATATTTTGACTTTTCGAAAAACAGGCCCGAGGCCTGAGAGGTTAATACTAATTTTCAATAATAACTAATGTATCATAGAGAATAATCATATGTATGTATATAATAATTCGATGTAGTTGGTTTGACTGCATATTTATAAACGCAAATACAGTGAAAACTTTAAAACTACTAACCTACATAGAGTTCTAGTAAAATAATTCGTAATTTGTCGGTAATAAGCGTGAACAGAAGACATTGTTACAATACCTATCGACGATATTTATAAATAACCGACAATAGCAGACCTCGTGCGTTTAAAAATAATGGGCCCTTTTTCTGTCACACCGCAAGGCCGATTCAAAAACTTCATTAGCGACGAAATAAGTCGAAACATGCTTTATCTAAACAGAATATTGGATATGGCGGTATGAGGCGAAAGACGGTAGGCATGAGACGCAAAGGGGGCGAGAGGGTGTACAAGCCAAACACTCACGTGGTCTCACCAACACATCGATAGCTAGTTATTTTTTGAGCGCGGTGCGATAGCGAGAATTTTTTAAAATACCTACCGTCGAGATTTCTCACCGGTGCTATTACCTCTTAATTAGTTTTGTGTGGGAGATACTGTCAAAAGCCTTGCGTAAATCAATGAAAATGCTAAGGCATTTGTTTTTTTATCTAATGCGTTGTATATAGTTGAGGTAAGTTCAGCAATAGCATCATGAGTACTTAGTTTCTCTCTAAATCCAAATTGGCTAGGACTAAGAATTTTTTTATTATCAATGTAGTACATGAGTTGCTTTTAAAAATCTTTTCAAAAATTTTTGCAATGTTTGAGACAAGAGATATGGGTCGATAATTTGATATTTCTTCAGGGCTGCCTGATTTGAAAATGGGTGTTACGATAGATTTTTTATAAATGGAAGGAAATATTCCACTATTTAAACTAATATTTATAATGTGTGCAATTGGAATGCTTAAAAATTGTTGTATTTTTTCTTTGATTATATAAATGTCTAGATAGAGTGTTGCGCTGTAATTCCGGCAAAAGAACAGGCCAGATTTGAAACACTTGTGTGCGTGACACGCACACAAGTATGCGTAACTTATATTGTTGACGTTGAGCGCTAACGTCACTGTAGGCGTGTCGAGTGATACCAGCTCCCGAGTATTTCCCATAAAAGTGGGTAAAAATATGTTTCGATTTTGGGGGGACCTATAATTCGTTTAATTTGGAATTCATTTAAGTAAGATAGTTTTCTACATATAATGATATAAATGAAAAGAAAATCATAGTTAAAAGAGATTTATTTTTATTTGATTATTTTTAACAAATAAACAAGAAATACGAAAAATAAGAAAGATACATTCCTAGACGCTGCCAACTGGCCGGCAGGTATCGCTGTGTCTAAATTAAAATTTTTATCATCATTAAATAAAGAAGGTGACCCACATCCAGGTATATCTATACCTACCTAAAAATGGCAAAACTATCTTTAAAATACCAAAATGTTCGTGGTTTAAATACAAAAATAGTTGAATTTTTGAACAATGTTATTTCACAAAATATATTCACAAAATATTATATAGAAACACTTCCTTCGACTCAAAATGATTTCGTATTAGTTTTAGCATATGGCAGAAGTCTAAAAATACTGCCACCTCATAATCAGCACATGGGTGTTTAAATGTAGTCTTCAGCTCTTTTGGATTTTTGTATTTGCAACCCAACACTTCCATGGCTGATAAATTTGTGCTGTGGCCATCAAACGTCAGCGACACGATGTCAACGCCTACTTCACTGCATTTGTATAATATTGTTTTGATGATATTGGCTTTTTGTTCTCCCGTCATGCCATGGACTAAAAAATAAGCAACAGGTAATTTCCAAGACTCATTCAACGAGACAAGCAAAAATACATACGCCTCTGATGCATTGATATTCATACTATCAGAAGGTCCACTCCCCACATCAACAAGACCCTCATCTCGCAAAGTCTTTCGGTTGAAACATACTTGCTGTCTTATAGCCATTTCATCGGCGATTAATGCGCAAATCATATTTTTGTCTAAGTCATTTCTTTTAATTTTCAACATCTTAAAAGCTTCTTCCGTCAGACCCGGGGAGCCATCAATATTTGAGTACCATTTGGATAGAGTTTTTGAGTGTGGAAGACAAGTCTCGAATTTACTTCTGACGTAACTATACGCCTTAGGAGATAAAAAGTGTAACGTCAAACAAAATTTTCTAAATTCTGGAGCATATTTTTTAACTGGCCTCTTGGATCCTTTTAGTTTTTTAATCATATTGGAATACAGATCCGCAGCAAACACATTGTCACTTAAAATGTTATGAGTGTCACTGTCCACGTATCTCTCTTTTTTTTAACGTTTCTATAATTTGTTTAAAAGAAGCTATTTTCTTTTTAAGTCGTAGATTTTTGCGTCTTAAAGATTGGATCTTTAAAGTATGTTTTTTTTGTAATTGTATTCTTCTACGTAAATCTCGACGCATTTTAAATTTTCTTGGTGAATCGAAAATGGAATCAAGATCAGAAAAATCTTCAATAATCTCGCCTTTGTTTTCTGTTCTTCGTTCATCTTCGGTGTAACTACTAGTAGCTCGTCCACGTATAGAATTACTAGTACTGCCAGATGCTTTTTGATTGGATTCCGAACTTATCTAAAAAGATTAAAAAATATGGTAATTTTTCGGGATTGGTGGCCAAGGCTATTACGAATAATTTTTAGAAAATAACTTTAGATTTGCCTTAATCACTATAAAAGGAAACTTATTGCATCACGGCTGGCGGAAAATAATGCATTTTAATTTTCAATGTCGTTAAATAAAATTTCACTTCCGAACTACGACAGCCCGCCCGCTGCCGCCCGCCATTTGTCACATACACAAGCCCGCCACACAAACCCTGCGTAGCCAAACAAACCATTCAAAAACGTAGGCTGTTTTTTAAAGTAAATATAACATACACAAGCCCGCTACACAAACCCTGCGTAGCCAAACAAACCATTCAAAAACGTATTTTGACAGCGACAAAATGGCGGGCGGGCGTAAATAGTTTCGGTTCGCGAAGTAATTTTAGTTAACGACATTGAAAATTAAAATGCATTATTTTCCGCCAGCCGTGATGCAATAAGTTTCCTTTTATAGTGATTAAGGCGAATCTAAAGTTTTTTTCTAAAAATTATTCGTAATAGCCTTGGCCACCAATCCCGAAAATTTACCAAAAATATATAATCTCCCTTATCAGGCACAAGAACTCTTCTTTTCTGAAAAGGTATACATGAAGAAAAACGACCTTTATTATAATACTTTGTAAAATATATATGTATATATAATGTAAGTGATATTTTATATTACAATAAAAAAATAAAATAAAATATATATAGATATATATATTTTGGGTACTATTATATATCAAAGAACATTCAGATTTTTCTAACAAATAAAAAACAGGCGACAGATTTAAAATCGGTTAGGTTTAATATAATATAAGAAAATAGTAATCGAAACACACAAGAAACAAAATCTTAAAAAAAGGTATTTTTTATTTTATCAAAACTATTTGTTAACCTAAAAATACTTACTGCTTCATCTAAAACATGTTTTACAGATTCGCTTATTTTTCCTCTATCTTCAACTGAATCGTTACTCTCATCATCATCATCATCTGTTTCTAATGATGTTAAGAACAATGCCTGTAAATTATAGAAAAAAAACATGAACACGATATTTTGACAAAAATGTTTTTCGTAACCTCTAGGATACTTTCAACATATTGGCACCATCAGAACTGGTGTCATAACAATATTTCTAACAAATAATTTACATATTACCTTTACTATTATTTTATTTTATTCGAACAATAAATTAAAACTACAAAGAACAATAAAATTTACTTACTAAGGTCAGAAATACGAAAAGGTAGACGGGTTGCAGAAGTTTAGTAATAGACTTACGTTATTTGGCACCTTTGGTACGTGCCGCTAAAAACAAAATTACAAATTTTAAAAAATTACCTTACACGGGATCGCTTCCTTTTTTAACCTTCGACGCCTTTGATTGTTGACAAAATACAGGTCTTTGGCATGGAAATGATCAGAGCAAATAACAGTACTTTTAGCTGGTTGCCAGACATCCTCTCGGCGGCTTTTTCTTATTTTTTCTATCCACTTACTTTTTTTTTTTTTTTTTTTTTTTTTTTTGTGTATTACAGACTGTGTCCATTTACAATACACATGTAACATTAACTACATATATATGATACAAATAACAAGTTATAGATTTTTAGCATTAACATGCCTCTTGAATTCTTCAAGGCTACTATTAAAAATATCGATAGTCTTGGAGGCGTTGTTTAACAGCGCCATACCTCGTGTCATGCTATGCCGAGCCAGTACGTCCGTTCTGCCACGTGGGATACAAAGCAGATCATGGTGCCGTCCCTGGCTGTAGTTATTCGGTACGAACAACTTATAGCATTCCAGAAGGTATGGGCTATCTATTAAGTTATTAATAATTTTGTACGCCGTTACTGCAAGGGCCCCACTCCTCCTCGAGTGGAGACTTTGGTAGCGCGTTTCAGCAAGCAAATCTTCGTGATGCATGAATCGCGGGTACTCTCCGTGCATTCTCAAATACATGTATCTCAAAAACTTTTTTTGAATCTGTTCTAATTTTTCAATATATTTTTGTTGGTATGGGGCCCATACAGCAGAGGCGTATTCAATTTTAGACCTTATAATGCAGTTGTACAACGTCATCATTGCCTCGGGATTGGAAAATTGTTTGCAGAGTCTTATGACAAATCCGAGAAGCTTGTAGCATGACGTCGTCAACTGCAATATATGGTCCGAAAACGTAAGTTTGGGATCAAAGACTACCCCAAGGTCCTTGATGGATTTTACTTTTGACAATATATCATTTTTGATGCAATAATCGAATTTGATAGGGTTTCTCGAACGTGTATACGACATAGCGACACATTTTTTTGTATTAAAAAATAATTTATTTTCATCAGCCCATGATGAAATTGAATCTAAATCAGTTTGCAATTTGACACAATCTTGACCATCACAAATTTCCTTAAGTAATTTTAGATCGTCAGCAAAAAGCAGGCAAGTGGAATGTTTGATGCATTCTTGAATGTCATCAATTAAGATTATAAATAGTAGAGGACCTAGGTTTGACCCCTGTGGCACTCCAGAGAATGCAGAGAATTCTCTAGACCTGTATCCGTCGATGCAAACATATTGTTTCCTATTCCTTAAATACGTGACAAAAAAATTTAGGAGGGGTTTGTCGAAACCAATTCTATGTATTTTTCGTAGCAGTACGTCATGATCAACTCGGTCGAACGCCTTGGCGAAATCAGTGTAGATCACATCAGTTTGATGTTGAGCATCTAATCCTCTTGCTACTCTCTGTGAGAGTTCTAGAAGATTAGAGACGGTGGACTTGTTTGATAGAAATCCGTGTTGGTTTCCCTGAAGAAACGGTTTAATTTGTTTGTTTAGCTTTTCGCAAATTATTGTTTCAAATATTTTTGGGAGTATTGATAGAACTGCTACTGGTCTATAGTTCTGGACTTCCGTTTTTGTTCCAGATTTATGTATCGGGCTAACCTTGGTTAGTTTCCAGGATTGAGGAAAAGTGGAAGTTGAAACACTGAGGTTGAAGATAAAGCATATCGGGTTAAACAAATGTTCTTCCAACATGATAATGATATGAGGTGGGATTCCATCTGGCCCCGTGGCCTTGTTGGGCTTTTGTTCCCGAATACACGCTTTGACTTCCTCAGGCTTAATTTGTTCCAGAGATATTGAACCTGTGTTTCTAGGCACCTCTGCCCGGAGACTTTCAACATCTAGGTTAGGGCTCATATGGTTGTATACCGACTGGAAATAGTCCGCGAATCTCTCTGAAACTTGTTGGGGACATTGGATTATTTTATCGACATTCATAAGTCCAATAGGAGTGCCCCTACCTGATTTTTGTGATCTAATATATTGCCAGAAGTTTTTGGGGTCTTCTTTGATCCCATTTTCAATATCGGATAAATATTTGTTCTTTTTTACAGTCATCTCTTTTTTGAGATCGGATCTCTTTGCAGAAAATAATAAATAGTCTGATTTATTATTAGTAGCTTTGTACTTCCTGCGAAGAGATTCCTTACATTTGATTTTTTCTATAATATTTTTATCGAACCAAACTGGGTAGTTAACATTTGCTTTCGATAATTTTTTTAAAGGTACACATAATTCAAATATACTAAATAATACAGAGTAAAAATATTCCACAGCTTCGTTGACAGATTTCATGTTGTATAAATATCTCCAGTTGAAGTGTGAGAATATTTTTAGACACAGATTAATATTAACGTGTTTAAAATTAAATTTGTTAAAGTTCGAATATAAGTGTCGTCCCATTTGATGACGGTTTGCACGCATTTCACGCCTGCTGTATTGTGTCCTCGCCAGGGTGGCCGAGATAGCCAGTGTGGGATGGTGGTGATCTTCTTTAACCAATGCTTCATCGCTGTACGTCACCTCACATATATTTAAATTACTTAGCACTAAATCAAGCATGTTATTGTACTTGTTTACAATTGTACTATGTTGCGTTAGTCCATTAGAGTTTATAAAACATATGTGATCACGTATGACATCTTCAGGTTTGTTATGCAAATTGAAATCCCCCATAATGATAACATTTTTGTTGGATAATAGGTTGGCCTTATTATTGAGATGTTCATAAAACTTCGTGCGGATATCTCTGTCGTCTGTACAGTAGAAATATGCCACACATACCAGCGCAGTGAAATTAGTTTTTGTAATTTTGATCCAGATGTTTTCGCCCTCTGTTTCGAGTTCGGTTAATCTTTGTGATATAATCGGTTTTCGTACTGCAATGCAAACCCCGCCGCCTCGCGAGGCGTTCCTACTGCCGCTATGGCGGCCAGCGAGTGCACTTGTATTAGTAATATTACTATCGCATCTATCACGGCGATGTACTTCATACCTATTGTCAAACAGTTCGTTGTCATAGACAGAGGTGCTCAACCATGTCTCTGTCAACCCAATTATTTCGTTGTTTTGAGATAGCAAATTTGTTGTAAATTCGTTTATTTTGGAGTTTACACCCCTAACATTCTGGTAAAGGAGTTTTAGACGCGCCATTAAGCTGAGGGGTCTCTGTCTGGTTTGATTTCAAAAATGGGAATTTGAATTTGTTGACCGAAATACCTGCGGGCCAGACTTCGGGGTTTAGAAACTTTTCCTTATCTTGTTCGGCAATCCCGATTTTGAAAGAACTGTAATTCCCGCGGGCTTGAAGCTTTACGACTTCGACGGTGTCTTGTGTGACACCTTCCAGGAATTCTTTAATGTTGTTAACTTCTGTGTTGGGACAGAATGGCCAAGCGTGAATGTAGAACTTGCGCTCTACTGCGCGTAGGGTCGTGTCAGCCTTTGTCCCTTTAACGATGGGAGCAGGTTTACGGACACGCGGTTTCCGGGTTTGAAGCACCCAGCCACTATTGATATCCTCGACGTCGTCTTGTGACGATGTCTGCGGATCTGATTTTGGAGGCTTGGTTGTAGAATTAGCCTCCGTTTTCTTATTTTTCTTATTTTTGTCTTTTGTTATGCGCGGGCTTTCTGTAGGCGCGGTTCGCGGCTCCACGGTTGTGGGCCCCGGTAGTGGCGTACTGCGGCCGGCTGCTTCGAGTGAAGCTACCTTAGCGCACAACTTGGCAATAGTGTTATTTTGGTAGGATAATTCGGATTTTTGCTCACCAATTATTGCCTTTAGATCGGACACCGTTGTTGTGAGCACATCGATTTTCAAAAAAAAGTCTCTCCAAAAAAAGTCTCTGCAGTTCCAGTCTGACCGCCGACCGCGACGGTCGCTCCTCTGGCTTGGCTAATATGCCATACTCCACCGCCGACGCAGTCGCTTATACTGCCACAGTTCGTGAAAACCACACCAAGTGAACTAACAGTGCCTTTACCGTGCTTGTTGCCACATCATACCAACCCAGTGCTTGAACATCAGTGCTATAAACAGTCGTGCCTCAGTTATCAGTGCTTCGAACATTGTGCCCCCAGTTATCACCGTGTTTCCCCCATCCCACACCATCATGTCCTCCCCCCTTCCCCAAAAATCCGACGAATACCGACGCCTCACCCTTGAGATTAATTCCTTCTTCGAAAACCACCCCGACCCCAACAACTTGTCCCCCGAAGAGATTGACCATGTCTGCACCCTGGCTTCCCGCAGAGTTCATGGTTCCCCTCCCAACTCCCCCGGCAACTCACCCCAACCCGACTCAGGAAGCTCCTCCCCAAAAAGCCCCCCCCCCTCATCTCTAACCCCCACCCAAACAACCCCCCCCAGCCTCCCGCTTTCTGCCCCCCAAACCAACCGCCCAACCGATGGCCCCCCTGTCACCCCTCAAACTGACCACCCTCTTACCACCCCTCAAGATATCCGCTCTACTGCCGCCCCCCAAACCGTTTGCTCTCCTATCGCCACCCTAGCCGATCGACCCCTCACCGCTCCCCAAACTGTTCGCCCCCTCGATGCCCCACGTACCAAACCCCCCCCCCCCACCTCCCCCCAAACTGATCCCCCCCATGCTGCCCCCCGCACAAATCTCTCCCCCACCGCCCTCAACACCGATCGCCCTCCCAACGCACCCCCTACCGACAGCCCCCCCCTATCCGTCAGCGCCCCCATCGCCCCCCAAACCGCTCGCCACCCCACAGCCTCCCCAACCATCTACCCCATCACCTCTCGTCTGCCGACCACCCCCCAACCCTTCGGCTCCCCCAACCCCCCCCTAATCTCTTCTCTACTCCCCAAACTACTCCCCCCAATTCTTCAAAACACCCCCGTCCAGATCAAAAAAATCCCCACCCCACTACGTACCACCCACCGACCTGCCACTACCCCACTAAATTCCCCCTCCCCTCAAAGCCCCCTCACCCCCCTCCCCGTCCCTCAAATAGTGGCAACCACCCAGTTGTTCCCTCCCCCATCAGTAAAAAAGAAAAACCAACCTCAAACATCCCCTCCGTAATAGTCCTCCCCCATATTGCAGCCACGTCCTTTGCAAATAAAAATTTCACAAAACACTAAACTCTAAATTCTACAACCTATCAAACTCAGATGAAGGAGAAAGGGGCCTAAATTGGCCCGGTGCTCCATAAGCCCGTCATACAAAATACAAAATACACATCGATTTTCCTGATCAGCTCCACGACGTTTTGATTTATAGATTCCCACGCTTGGTTTGATCGCGTAGCCATATTAATTTTATTTGTTTAGAGCGTTTGAAAACACGACTTCACTGATGTAGTATAATTGTTACTTCTTAATATAGGATCATTAGGTATTCTGTAAAATATGTATGAATAAAATTAAAAATTTACTTGATACTTCACCAAACAAACCTGTCACATTTTTTTGTAATTTTAATAGATAAGCAAATTTCATATTCATAACTTTTTTTAAATATAGTGTCAACGCGAAAATTTTACAAGCACGTAAACACAAAGACAAACTTTCACATTTATAATATTATTATATATAGTGTACTTTTGGATAATTATTAAAATCCTATTTAAAATTACAAACGCACGTAAATATGATCGGTTTTTACTTCGAAATAATTATCGGGAAAGTTCAATTCAGGGGCGTATCACTTCGTTCAAATTTTTCAACCGTGGTCCGTGACGTAAAAGTGCTGTCACACATAGATAAAGTTTCATAGATGGAGCTGTAAAGATGGGTTTGTAATTTTTGATTTTCACCATCTCTCGCTCAGGGTTGCCAACTTAGGGGTAAAATAAGTGAGATGGGATTTTTTTACTGGTTTAATAGGTGTTTTGGGGTATTTTTTGTGGTATTTTTGGGGGTTTTGTGATTCCATATATTTTTTAAAAATTTTATTACATCGTATACACGGAGCACTCGCACACTTCTTATTTGAGGATTTATTTTTATTGTACAAAAACTTGCTGCAACGACTTGTGCCTTCACAATAAGGAACTCCAGTGAAAAATATTATGGCTTTAAAAAAAATATGTTCATACAGACCAACGAACGCTGATTCTGAATATATAAGTTTTATTTCATAATATTAAACGTAGAGTTCTTAAAAAATTATTAAAAAGTGCATTTTTAAACCTCTCGTCAAAACACACTGTAAAGTTGGTATTACTGAAATGGTTAGTGCTGACGTCACGCGTCACCAATCATTGTATTGAAACTTTGATTATGTAGGTATGACATAAGCCATCAGTACTAACAACATTTCATGTTATTCGTTATTTTATACTGTTTATAGATATTTAGTTGTTGTGTTTATAAGGCATCTCTTATTAGATTATCTCTATTATTGAAAATGTTAAAAAAACTACTGTACAAAAAAAAATAGTAATGCTATTTCTAGGGAGAATACTTCGAAGAACGGAATTCAAAATGGCGGCAGTAGATCAGCTGATTTCCCAATCCTATACTAATTTTTCAGGAGTGATGACGACACACGATTCACCATACATCGGTGGTTTTCGGAGGGGTCTTGAAAAATTAAAACTTTAACAATTATTTTAACTATTATAACTAACTTTAAAAATAAAAATAAAGGTGCAGTTATTTAAGTTAGAAGGTCATTATTTATTAAAAAGAATAAAAAAAATGTACTGGAGTTCTCTATTGGAAAAATTGGTGGACTCTTGAAGTTGTAGTTTTTTTTTTAATTTCCGAGAACATCTGATGCATACAGCTTCAATTTGTTTTGGTTTTGATTTTCTAAATATATCACAAGATCTTGAAGAAAAGGATTTTTTTTACAGTGAATACCGCACAAGAATCTCAACTGCTCCCGTCTGAAGCCAGTGAGACTATGGCATTCCCCAAATTAGGTATGTTGTGAGGCTGAAGGTAGTGAGGAGGGGAAGGAGGTGGGGAAGAGGAGGGTTGGGAAGTACCTGGCTATTCAGATCTGGTCACCAAACACGGCTAAAGCCATTTTCAAGCAACGTTTCAATTCTGAATGGTGGTCTTACACCAGGGCGATACTGATAGTATCTTCCACACTGGAACATGCCGCAAATATACTATATATTATTTTAAATGAATTAATTGTGAAATAACACAAATTAATCAAATAAAATTTACTTGCGCATGCCGGGTTCGAACCCCAATCTCCGGATCGTGAGTCAAGAGTCTTACCCACTGGACTATGGAGGTCGTCAGGTCATTTGATGGATGAAAATTAAAATCTCTTGATTTTATGAAACAAACAGCCCCGTATTTTGCGTATCGCTTGTGAAAGATATGTTTTATAAGGTAAATAACAAATCGCGTACTGGCAACACAAAATATTTCTATTTCGAATGGCGTTTTTGACAGCATTTAACGGTCTTGGTTTTCTGCATAACAAGGTAAGATTATAGCATTTTTCTGTTGAAAATAATAATTATACTGTATATAGATGTTTTATCTGATCGATAAATATGATTTCCATTCAAAAACATTGGTTTTTCATTTTGTTTTCGCTAAAAGCGTTCATGTTCCTGTGGTGGCGCATTGGCTTCTTGTTTTGGCCTTTTGTATTGTTTTACGTATTTTAATTTGATTCTTTCAAGATGTATTTTATTTTAATGTTTTCCGGTAGACTATATATAACTTATTGTTATCATTTTTATAGATGGCTGTTAGAGGTTTGTCACATGAAGAAATAACTATTGCACTGCAAGGAGACATTTCCGATGTCAAATGGGAGTCTGACGGTGAAGGTGAAGAGAGCTGGTCAGTGGAGTATCTACAAGATGACCAGGATCAGAACCAGTACCAGGACATCAACATTCAGCATTCGTCCGTAAATTAATTTGAGGTTAGGTCGGTTAGGATACCTTAGTTTTATTATCAATTGTCTTATGTGTTATTTATTATCAATTGTCTTGTGTTATTTATTATCAATTGTCTTTACTGAAAATAAACATATTTAAAGATGTTCTCAGAGTGTTTCATTTGTCTAATGTAACATTTTCCTGATTCCAATAATTTTGTTCTTAAATAATTTATTGGGCTAATGAAGTAGGTCGAGAGCGATTATATTGTCTATGGTAGACAAATAAGTTTCCTCTATCTTTAGTCTATTACTGCTGGCAGGCGAGGGGAGGGGGGTCTGGTTAAGTTGGTGACGAAAACCGCTAGGAGGAAAAAGCCTTAAGTGATCGATCTAGGGGTTAGTATATTTATGGTTCAATTTGAAGAACAGGCAGGGGGGTATAACTCCGATCCAAATTTTCAACCAAGACCAAAGATAGATAATATCTATGACTGTGTGACGACAAGGTCTCTCGACCAATGGGAAAACTTTGAATTTCTATGGAAAAGCTTTTGACAGCTGGGTGAAATAATGTATCAAAATGGTTGCTCTCAACGGTTTATTTACATGCGACGCGAATTCAAAATTTGCTTCCTAAACAAGTAAAATAGGCGCTATGTGAATTTAGCAGCCTTGAATAGGTTGATTATCCGATTTTGAGAACTCGTGCATATGTTTGTGGCTACTAGTATCGCAAAACGTCTCATTTCGCGATATAATGTTGCTCGTGAAAACCATTATAACCTCTGCAGGTACAAATATTTATATGAAACATTTCTGCATTTATCTTGTTTTGTTTTTATCTGTCGGTCTGTCTTGATGTATCTCATGAGATATTTTCAGCTCGAAACACCAAATCCTATCCTTACAGCTGACAGGCCGGTGGAGATTACTGGTGTCATTCCCCTAGAGTAGAGAGTAGAGAGCACGTTCCACGAACGACGGCCCGCGCCTACAGATCTCAGAGTTTGTTTGCATTTTACTTTATTATAATAATACATATAAACGCATTAATTTAGCACCTTTGATGACATATGATTGTTTGTTGTAGGTATTGCAGTAGGACAGTAACGTTGTTATGTCATGTCAGGAGATGGGGGCTGACGTGTTCCACCACTCTCTTGCACCGCTGTTCTTGAGAGGACATAAGAAGGAGGAAGAGTACTCCATCTACTGGACCAGGATGCAACAGGAGCAATATATTCTCAGTACGCTTAGCTTTTCTAAATTTGTTCTATTTTTATCATTAAATAGAGTATGAACACATTGTGCAATATAGTTGTGAACTTGGAGCAGGTGGATGAGTTTGTATATCGTGGGAAGTATGTGTATGATAGACGGGAAGGCTGATAGAGATATTGAAAGAAGGGTAAATGTGAGTAATTATATTAATAAAGGACTGAATGCCATTGGCGCTAACAAAAAACTGTCTAAAGAAGCGAAACTAGCAGTCCGCAACGGAATGATGGTATCTACCCCGATGTATGGCAGTGAGGCATGGAACTGGCAGAGGAAAGTGGACTGAATGTCCTGTATATTTTCTGCCTGTACAGAGTATAAATAAAATAATATATGTACATTTTATATGCAGCAAGGCGTTCATTGGTCAAATCGTTGTACATATAGTTTCATATCAATGATCGATGAACCGGTGGATGCAAGTTTTAGCTATAAGTTGTTATAATGGATTGTCTACTTTGTAGTTGGAATTAGATTGTAGAAATATAAGTCTGTGCAGAGCACTTTTGAGGTAACTTTTTACAAAAATGGCGCTATACAAATCATCCAAATATTATTATTATTTATGATCAAGCAATGCAATGCAAGGCTGATCATAATGAGTAAGATTAAGAAAGGGACCCTCAGATGGTTTGGGCATGTAGAGCGAATGAACGAAGCGTGGGGTGTCGGTAGAATATATGATGCAGATGTGAGTGGTTGATGAAGTCAGGGACGCCAGAGGAAAACCTGACACGATCAAGGGAATCCGATACTTGCATCGGGCCACGTCAAGAGTCAGAAATAGTATGTATGAGTCGATGTGCGAGTGTGAATGAGGCAAAGAGTGTGTGCCAAGACCGAGTTGTTTGACGGTCCGTCCTATTGGCCTACCCCTGCGGGGAAACGGCGTGATTTTGTTAGTTTTTCTTGTATTTACTGTTTTTAATAAAATACTAAAATGTTTAATCGAGTTTTTCATTTTTCTGTTTTAACCAGAGAAATGTCAAAGTCGATACTATCGTAGGAAAGCTAAATTTTATTTGAAATTGTTCTTCCCCTTTTGAAGGGATTGAAATTTCAAGTAATTTTAGGTTATTTTTACGACAGTTGGTTTCTTCATAGGGCATCAATCTTTCAATCTGATAAAGCTCTGTCCGGAGAAAATGAGCAGTAAAGAAAAGTAAGCTCATTTTCTTAAGGCAGCAATCTTGTCAGATGCAGTTCTGTTGCCCTGGGGAATATTTTGACATTTCTTTTATTTTTAAAATAATATTTTTGGCTAATAAATTGGGTAGGCACTGAAAGATAATTATATTGTCTATGGTCGAGCCTTTTATTTTGTTTCCTCTATCCATTGTCTATGGTATGTGTGACGACAAAGTCTCGAATCGAATAAAAATACATTAAATATAGGTATGTATATGGTCAAATAGCGTTGACACTTGGTTCATAGAAAAAGCACCAAGTTATCAATCTAATGACTGGTTTATTTATGAGAACAGGCAACCCTGTAAACATGGTGTCAAAATATGGCGTCAATTGGCGTTCGTCCTAAGACCAAATTACACTATTAAAACTGAATTGTTTCTTTAACTAAATGGTTATTTAAAGGTAACTTACCGATGATAGGTAACATATTTAGTTGTTTTCAATCGTCCTATGTAATTCCTGCACACTGATATAGCGCAAATGGTCATTTTCAAATGTCACACAACACGTGTTTACCGTTCAACGATAGTGTCGCCACGTGGGTGGTTTGTATATTTATGGTCGCCACTGAGCGGACAGGCTGAGCTTAGCTGCCAACATTTGGCTGATATATTTTTTGGCGCTTCGTCACTCGAGCGCTATATCTAGACATTTATATAATCAAAGTATTTTTTCAATATTTCTACTGTAACTTCATCAAATAGATAAACAAGTTCTTTGCAATATTCTAAACATTGTAGTGACAATTGATTTTACATTTGCTATTTTATCAAATATTATTATTGTGTAGGATTGTAATATATAATGCATGTACATAATGCTGGTTTTCAGACAGTTTGATGCCTATAATGCAGAATACCAAATGGCTACGAAAGATGTCACCAATTATTTAGCCAACCCAATTAATGTTTTCAAAATTATAAAGAGATTGCATTTAGACTGGATTATAACCGAAAACATTGTGTGGAATCACAAGCCTGTAGGTAAGATTTCACAAGAAAATATTAAAAATTCTGTGAACAGTAGACCTTGTGTCCAAAAAGTATGTTTCCAAGTGTCTCTCATTCTAAATCAAAACAAAAATTTCCTCTGAAATCGTAAGATTTGTATATGTGTAACTAGGTTCTTAAATACTTAATTAATAAACACAACGATTTCATATTTGAAAAAAAGAATCTTTATTGAATCATAATGGCTACTATCTTGAACCCGAACCGGAACGCAACAAACAAATTTACAGACAGATTCGAATTAAGCCAAGACTTTGCTATGTTCATTCAAAATAAAATAAAATAAGCAACTATAATTTTGCATAACATGAAGGAAACAAAAATTATGACATACATATGTAGATAGATTCACTATAATTATATTACGAATATTTAATGTGTATCCTGTATTTGCTTCTAGTATTTCCACAAATAATGGAGTTAAAAAATGAACTGGTATTTCCCGACGAGAAAGATTTGTCGGCTGCTTCTGATGCTATGTTGAGGCTGCAAAATCTATACATGTTGGATTCTGAGGATATATCAAATGGAAAACTTAAAGGGATTCAGTACAGGTAGAAATAGCTCAAATTGTAGAACAATTTCTTTTTTTTTAAATTACTGTAGCGTGAAAAACCGCAGGAGCCCGAATACTTTCTCACTCACACATAATACCGTATCCTTATCTACAAATTGAAGTCATCATAGATCTTCAATTTAATACACAGTTCACAAGTCAATGGCCTGCCCTCTCGCTACTTACCGAAGGATATACCATTGCCTTGAACCAGCAGAGATCCCGAACCAGTCATAGGTTCAAGACCATACATTCTGATAGCAGTAAACTGTACTAGCAAGTTCCGAAAAAATACTTTTATTCAGTAGGAAAAGTAACAATAATGATAAACAATAAACAAGATATACATAAAACAATATAACTACACTCACAGAAAAGGCGACACAAGGCGCTAACTCCAGACTAGGTATGAAAGAATTTCTCTAGGTACTCTTCAGTCTTACTGAAAGGGACAATACATCTCACCATCAGTATCAGGTATTGAACCTAGGACATCTCTAAGACCTCGCTGGAAGGGGCAACACTGAATGGAAAAGGGTTTAAGGGGTGGGTAGGAATCTGGGTTTCAGTGTGTCCTGGTCATCCGCCTCCAAGACCTAGACAAACCTCACCCTATGAACCTGGGCACCCCTGCTAAATCACCAAATGTAGCGAACCATTTGGGGTGACCTATGGCAGAGGTGTTGGTTATCCAATAAAGGTTCCCGGGGTGGCGGTACCCATTCCCACCTCACAAATTGTCAAAAGATTGCCTCAGAAATGTCAAAAGTTGGAGGTATTATTGAAGTGAAAACTTCTTTAGCACCTTTGTGTTTTGAAACTCGATGAAATGAAAAATAGCGACACTAAAAAGAGACAAACACATACATGTATAGGATTTAGCCTGCGAGAGAATGAGATAGTATAATCGGTCTCCTCTTTGAGCGGTACTTCGTAGCCTCCCCACTCTTGTCTACTTTAGTTTTCGGAAGTTTCTCTTCTACCGCGTGTGAATTTCACACTCAGATTTTTTTAATATTATAAGATAACTATAATATAATATATTATATTTGCTTACACGGAACTGTTTGTTTCGAACTTAACAAGGGAAACATGGATGACCCCATAGGCAAGGGCGTAGCGAGGTACGGGCAGGGGGGGGCAGCTGCCCCCCCTTAGAAGGTGCAGGAATGCTCACAAACCGTAAAGTTTACGTCAGTAGCCTATTGTTTGTGAGAATCAATTTAATTTTTATTATTGCCTTTTTAGTTGATCATGATTAATGAAGCATCAAGAAAACGTGCCTATCAGTTACATTGAGCTGTTATTAAATCAGTTTTCATTATATGTGTCCAACTGATAGCCAAGTACTCAGGCATATTGGAACCTATTGCCAATGCTTTACGATCGGAAACTATCAATATGTACACTTGCATGAGTCATATTAAAGGTAAAATTTCATCTTGCCAACAACATCGGTCCAATTACCTTGCTGAGACTCCATGCGATTTTTGGAAGCGATCGATTATATTATCATTTCTTATTTAGATTCCCTAATATCTGCATTGGAGCAGCGTTTTGGTGACCAAAATTTGCCTGCTTTTGGATTAATGTCGCTACATCCCAGTACAATGTTGAACAATATGTTGTTAATTGATTTTAAAGAAAAAGCACAAAGTTTTTGCCTATATTAGGATTTACTTAATTTTAATCAAGAAGCCGAACTATGGTAGAAAAATTGGCAGAAGGGTATGACAAGAAAAGATCTCGAAAAACAAGATTTTACTGAAGTGTTTAAGGAGGCGAACATTTTCTTTCCCGCAACAAAAAAGCAATACTTATTTCCTTGGCACAACCTTGCACTACAAGTAACATAGAGAGGTCCTTTTCTACACTGCGTCGTGTTAAAACATGGCTGAGATCAACCGATGACTGAAAACCGTTTGAACGCAGTAGTTTAGCGAGCAGAGGGGGGGGGGGGGGGGGGGGGGGGCAGACCGCCCGGGGTGCCACCCCACAGGGAGGTGGTGATACTACTAAGGATATTGTCACAAAAAAATTGGATACGGTGTTAATTATATTTCCCTAGTCGGGGAGAATTTTATTTTAGACGAAAATAGCCTATTTTTCTGAAATTTTCTAGCCACCCCCCCCCCAGTAGGTATTATTTTGTTTTTCATTTTTAACGTAACCTGTCCTGTCGCCCACGCAGTATTTACCTTAGATATATTCTTGCTTTGTGCACCTGCCCCCCCTTAACAAAATCCTAGCTACGCCCTTGCCCATAGGTATGTAATTTTACTATTTTTCTAGTTTTCCAATGACAGCCAGCGATTGCTTTGAGTTAGGCCATCAGTTAGCCAACATTCAACTGTTTGAAAATGCAACTACCTGGTTAACTATTGCAATGAATAAATACAAAGATGGCGATCCTAATCCAATTACAAGAAGCCTTATTTTAGAATGGCTTGCACATTCGTCTATTAAGAAAGGTATTAAGAATTTTTTATTTATAACTAGCGAGTACACGGCATGCGTTGCAATACCACTCACAGAAAGAAAAAGTATGAGTTTTAATTCTGTTTATTGAATTGCTTTTGGATACGTAATATTTTTTGTTTTTCCGAAGCGTGAGCAGGCCAAATACAGCTGTCCATCCGTGTGAAAAGCATGGATTTTCCAAATTCACTCCCTGCTTTTCCCTTTCTTTGAACCCCCTTCTCCGTTCCTCTTCCACCTCCCGGATTCCCCTCCCGATTCCTTCTTCCCTCTCTAACATTGAACTATATGAAATACACATTTTTAACTCAGCTGTCGGTGACAGAAGCATGTATTTTCCAAATTAACCCCTGCTATTCCCTATCCTCGACCCCCTCCTTCGTCCCCCTCTCCCCTCCTTCGTCCCCCTCTCCCCTCCCGGATTCCCCTCCCTATCCCTCCTTCCCTCCCTAACGTTGAACTACATGAAATACATATTTTTATCTCAGCTGTCGGTGTCAGAAGCATGGATTTTCCAAATTAACCCCTGCTATTGCCTATCCTCGAACCCCCTCCTTCGTCCCCCTCTCCCCTCCCGGATTCCCCTCCCCATCCCGCCTTCCCTCCCTAACGTTGAACTACGTGATATACACATTTTTATCTCAGCTGTCGGTGTCAGAAGCATGGATTTTCCAAATTAACCCCTGCTATTCCCTATCCTCGAACCCCCTCCTTCGTCCCCCTCTCCCCTCCCGGATTCCCCTCTCCAACCCTCCTTCCCTTCCTGTTGCTAAACTATATGAAATACACATACTTATCTCAGCTGTCGGTGTGGGAAGCATGGATTTTCCAAATTTACCCCCCGGCTATCGCTTCTTGCTACGATGTTTTGAAACCCCTCCCTCTGCCCCTCCCTCGACCCCCACCCCTCCCATGCGTGTTCTTTCCCAAGCGTCCCCGTTCTTTCCCCAGTTCCGGCCAGGCTCCCCTTCCGTAACCCCTTTCTGCATTTTTCTCCCACCTTCCCGCCTTCCCAACCTCTCCTCTCTCTCTCTCAACCCTCAATCGCATTCCCCTCCTTCCCGCGTTCCCCTTCCACCTTCACCGCCTTCTTTCCCACCCTCCTTTCCGTCCCTCCTCCCACGCACCCCCCCTTCTTTCATTCTCCTCCCTCCCTTCCGGAATTCCTTTCCCAATCCTCTTTCCCTCCCTGCGCTTTATAAAAAATTGAATGAAATGCACACCCTTCACACAGCTGTCCATGTGAGAAGTACGGATTTTCCAAATTTACCACAGATCTCAAAAAAATTTCTAATAAATTTTCCAACCGTTTATATGACTAAAACATTCGACCGTTGGTATAACAGTATAAGTTCATCCCAGACTAATTACAAAATAAACTGAAATTATATTTTAGGTGACCTGGATAAAGCATTGAATGTAACGAGGGATCTACTTCAGTGGGAACCTGAGAATGAATGGGCTAAGAGTCAGTTATCTATCTTTACAGAAATCAGACAGAAGAGAGACACTGAAATGGTAAATGTTTACTTCTGTAAATAAGCATACGTACATTATTTATTTGCTAATTCTTTTGTAACCTTTTCTAGAAAAAAAGGTATATCATCCGTTATTCAAATAAATTATTTAAAAAAATCCTTAGCATCAGTTTTATCACAATGAGGAATAACTATTTCTGGATATTTACCCTCCACAATATGGAACTAAAGTGATTCAAAGCCATGAAAAATAGTATTATAATTAGCGAGAGCTCTGTTGTTGTTTGTCAGATAGAGCAAAATAGTGGAAAAAATAGTGTTGCCAGCAATTAAATAGCTACAGGTCTATCAAAAGAGGTTATTACCAATCCCAGGTATTTTATTTAGTCATTGAGCTAGTAAATTATTATTCAGTGCTGTTTTAATCTTCTTCTTTTGAGTCATTATCTCATGAATGAGGATCATGACCCCCCCTCCAAATGCCCTGATGATAAAAGTTATCAAATGTTTTCAGCATCAAGTTCCAAATCAAAACAAGCCGAGAAATTCTTACTTCATTAAAAACTATGCAGAGTTATGCCGAGATGAATTGGATCTTCCAGAAGACACCAAAAAACAGTAAATTGCTTTGAAGTTTTAAAAATAATTGTGACAATAGGGTCTATGTAATTTTTCACTCCCAGCAGTGAAATAGATACATATTTTAATGTAAACTGACAGATTAATCGCACGGTAAAAAAATATACTTTGAAGTTTTAAAAATATTTATGATGTTGTATTTTTTAATGAGGGTGGGAAATTTTGAAATAGGACTCTCAGAAATTCCGGACGCTGGATACTTATTTCAATTATTAACATGAATGCTCAAGTGACTACGAGGGCGGATCCAGCTTTGGCGCCAGGGGGGGGGGAGTCACATAGTCGTAGTCAAGTCACTAGAAGTTATAATTTATTTTTAAAAATAATAGATACAAGTAAAAAGTAGGTCCACCTAGGCCCTGGACCCAGCCCAGAAGGGGGTCATGATCCCACCCCTGGATCCGCCCTTGAGTGACTAACACTATTCGTTTTTCTAAGATAATATCTAACAGTTGAGATAATCTTTTGCTCTCAATTTGATGCTGCGAGTGGCCACTTCACTTTCAAGGGACACTTCCGCTTCGGAGAAACGGGGCAGGGTTCTTGAGAACGGGACATATGGTCATGTTGGGCATAATTATTTCAACGCTGTTATTGTTTGTTGTTTTTAATTCACTTATTGTAATGATAATATATTTCCAGTTTGAAGTGTCGCTACCTGACAAGGAACGATCCCTTCTTGAGACTGGCTCCGGTCAAAATGGAGGAGTATTACTTGGATCCATACATTACCGTCTATCATGATGTCATCTACGACAGTGAAATCAAATTCCTTCAAGAAATTTCCAAATCACGGGTATTTATTATTTTTAAGGTTGGCAAAGGGCTTAAACAGATTTGTTATCAATGATGACCTTAGATGATGACAGATGTTAGAGTTCACTCGAGTGCTAGGCAATTTTTTACTATAAATACGTTGTCAGTTTGATATTAACATTTTAAATACCTTTACGAAGTTCCTGTCAGATTAGGGGCCATCCACAAATTACGTCACACGAATTTCATGATTTTTCGACCCCCCCCCTTCCTAGTCACACATCGTCACATTTGTGAGACCCCCTCCCCTAGTGGGACGTTATATATTTTGCAATTTTACATTGAAAAAAGTTTTGCATTTTAATAATTTAGATTTTTATATGTGATGTCATAGAGCTGATGACCCCCCCCATACCCCTTGTCTCACTTCTCTACACCCCCCCCCCCCATTAAAGTGTTACATAATTTATGGATGGCACCTTAGGGAACGTACCCATACTACATGACACGTTTAGGGGGGGGGGGGGGGGGTCTTCAAAATGTCACGCTCCATACAAATGAGCGGCGGTTTGCTTAGGATTTTGGTCACCGGGGGGGGGGGGGGGGGTTAAAAATTGCAAAAAGTTGGTCACGTAGTATGGGTACGTTCCCTTATGTGCAAATTCAAAATGACAAAAATTTAGGCTCACTAAAAAAAAAATTCAAATGTATTTACAATTATTTGTAAATACATTTGCTAGTGAACGTAGCGGATACGGTCTATAATTACTAAAACATCTCTGTAAATATACTAAACATAGATTTCACATACATATGCATTGGATTAAACAATTACAATATATTGATATTTACTGAGTGTACGGCACCGTAGCGTGAGGAAGTTTTTAGCCCGATAGAGGGAGAGTCAAGGTGGGCCTGTGTAGCTGAACCTGCCGTATAACGCTAAGATAGAGACTAGATCCCCAGGTTAGGTTGGAACAACAAGTATTTGAGGTAAACTACATGCAACGCAAAACCACGTAGGGAGGGGGAGCCTTGTGTACCATGGAAATTGGAGTAGGGGTCACGATCTTCAGTAATGACGAACCAACTTAAGAAGAATAATAATAAACAGGTTAAGTTATAATAGCAAGTATTTTAGGTAAACTGTCTGCTTATTGATGGTGAAACTCCGCTCACCAGTTTTCAATACAGCATGGTTCAGTGTTGACAGACATGAAATGAAACATTAAATTAATTTTTAGATGCATCGCTCTCTAGTCACAGACTTTAAAAAAAATGTTGGATATCAGGACACGGCGCGCATCAGCAAGCAGTGTTGGATACGGGATGATGAGGGAGAGGTGGTCAACATCCTCAGTCGGAGAGTGGGAGACCTGACAGGACTGAGCATGGAGTCAGCGGAGCCGTTGCAAGTGGTCAATTACGGCACCGGAGGCCATTACGAACCTCACACGGATTATTCTATGGTTGGAAGATTGTTGAGATGAATTTTATAGATTTTATATGATTGATTTGTGTTATTTACCATTAAATCATTTCAAAAATATGTATACGGTATATTTGTGGCACATACTAGAGTGGAAGATACTCTCGTTATCGCTTTAGTGTAAGACCACCATTCAGAATTAAAATATTGCTTGAAATGGTTTTAGCCGTGTTTGGTGACTAGATCTGACTTCCCCACCTTCCTCTCCCCATCTCCTTCCCCTCCCCACTACCTTCAGCCTCGCAACATACCCCAATTGGGGATGCTATAGTCTCACTGGCTCCAGGAGTTTGGGAGCGGTTGGGACTCTTGTGTGTATTCAGATCAAAAAAGTGATACAATCAATGGTAAATTTTTTTGGCAAGCTTTGTGGCAGTAGTTGGTAACTATTGGTGGCAGTAATGGCTTGTTCGCACTGGACAAGTAGTTTAGTCGAGTAGCGTTTAGTAACTCGCTACTTGACTGGTCAAAAAGCGTTCGCATTACGGTCAAGTAGAGAACATTAGTAAGCGGCACATTGCAAGATGACGGGTTGCTACGCAACAAAGTAAATACGTTAATTAAGCTGATTGTAATGCTTATTTTAGAAGGGGTTTAGTTACTTATATACTCGCTACTCAACTAAACTGCTTCTCCACAGGGTGTCAGAATTTAGTCGAGTAGTTGGTGGCAACTAAAGAACGGTCCTTTCAGTGCTTTCCAAACTTTAATTTAGTAAGTCGAAGCCCCCACCAACTACAAGGATGGGCGTACAAGTATATGCAGACAGTGGACAGTGGCCCCCACCCCACCACAAGGATGCGCGTGCCGGCGGTGGAGAGGCTTGCTCGCCTGAAATAGAATAAATCTATTTTTACAAACTAATTACTTACTGGCATCGTCTGAACAATGCATTAAATTGGAAGATTTTTACGAAAGTCTTGGTGTGACACCACCATTTAGTTAGTAACCAGATCTGAACAATTGTGTTCTCTTAACCGTCTTTGTTTCTTTCCGACCGTTTCATTTCATTTCATGACAATCAATACCTAATAATTATTTGGAGGTCTCGAAGAACAAAGTCGGATGTACGATTTTGTTAGTTTTGCAGTAGAGCTGTTTGAAGTTTCTTTTCTGCATTTTACTAATTTGAGATTAAGATATAACATATAAGAAAATATATATTCATATTTCATTTCATTCAAAATTCAGAAAATAAGGATTTTTAAGTCAACAAAAGGAAATTAAAATAAGCCAACAAAAAGATTTTCAGTTATTAGCAGATCCGACATTGTTCTTTCAGACCGTCCATTTCCACTCTACATTTTTTTTCAGAAAGGGGAAAACAGGAGTTTTAACATAGAAAGCGATAGAAACGGAAACAGACTCGCAACATTCATATATTATGTATGTATAATTATAATATATTACATATGTATGGTGAGAAGTTATAAATAAATAAATAATTATATTTTTCCACAAATTGACATCTGGGCTACAATAATAGATGATATTTGACTAACCAGAATGTATTCTTGTTTTTGTTCTGTCAGTTATCAGACGTGGCGCAGGGCGGGCGCACAGTGTTCCCCGAGCTGGGGGTGGGGGTCACCCCAAGGAAAGGGAGCGCCCTCTTCTGGTACAACCTGCACCCATCAGGAGAGGGAAACTACGCCACCCTGCACGGGGGCTGCCCAGTGCTTAAGGGCACCAAGTGGAGTAAGTTTAATGCACTTGTGCCGTCAGTTATTTGACACTTGCGGTGGGGGGGCAGGGATCAGGGGGTAATTCATATAGTTCTTCAATTGTATTGTAATTATAACTGCTACTGTTTTTTACATTAGCTCCACACAGAAAAATAATTTCCATCAGGGCCTATGTCATCTTAAGGGATGCTATGTGGAGGGTCTTTTTAAGGAAGGGAAGAATAGGAAGTTCTGGGAAGGAAAGGGGGATGAGGGGTGGGTAGGAATCTGGGGGTCAGTGTGTCCAGGAGTGACGGAATCCATCCCTTCAACTGCGGTGCAAGGCGATTGGTCGAGAAAGGTCAAATGGCCTCCCTCAACCAGTCTCTCTCAAAACCTGGACAAACCTCACCCCATGAACTCGGCCACACCTATTAAGTCTCAAACGTAGAGAACCACATAATGTAACTTTAAAAACATATAAATATTTTAATTGTGATTGATTTTTTGGATATTACGGCATGTTGCATTTCGTCTTACTTAAGCCAACATTTTAGGCCGTCTTGTGGAGATACTGAAAGGAGAAGAGTAATATGTCATAATACCCCAAAAATCAATCACAATAATACTTGGCCGTAAGTATCTCAAATTATAAATGAATATTTAATTAAAATTAACCTTTACCTTGAAGTTGAAAAACTAAAATAGTGATGTGAAATAAAGATATTTTTAATGTTGGAGTTTTACCTACCATTAAAACTCTTATTATGTTGTCTTGCTTATCCAGAATATATAATGTGAGATATGGCGCTCATTTTCACGCTAGCGCCAGTCGTATCTGCTGCTATATCTTGAATTTCCCGCCCCTTTTATGTAGCTTCCTTCAGTTGTACATTTGTCACCTAAGCAGTTGGCATTCTGATAAGCCGTTTTAATCAATTTGGACTCACCAAGCAGAGCTTAAGTATATTCTGGATAAGCAAGACAACATAATAAGAGTATTAATGGTAGGTTAAACTCCAACATTATGTGTGTCGTTGCTTATCCAGAATATATAATGTGAGAAGTGTTTGTTATCGCTTGGTGACAATTCTAAAGCTAAAATTGTGACTATTTCTGTATTGCTTGAAATAACTTGGTCAAAGACTGAGAGTGAATGGGAGGATTCCGCAACTCAACATGACCTCTGATTTGCTTTCTGTAATATTTCTTGAAAGTGTTTTCTGAACGCCAGTTTCCTCTTTCCAAAATGGTGTCTATAGGACACTCTTCCAACCAACTTCTTGAAGCTACTGCTGATCTCAAACTCCCAGGGGAGGCATCAATCCCCGCATCCTTCAAAATTGTTTTAATCCATCCACCAATAACAGTTCTCGAGGCTGGCCTTGCAGGCCCCAATGTGGAAATAAACAGACATTCAACACCAGCTTCATGTCTTCTGTTCTCACCAAAAGACATAAACTTTCTCAACCAAAATATAGGATCTATATTACGATCCTCTGCTTTGTAAAGCTTCCAACCAGACTGTCTATGTGTAGAGGTGTCCGTCTTAGAACCAAAAACTAGCCTTAATATAATGTGATCATCATTGTCAACAAGATTATCAGGAGATGTATGTAGTAAGGTCAGATCATGTACTCGTATTCCTGATGCCAGAAGTAAATAACAGAACATCTACGAGATGCTTCGAAAAGAGTCGGTTCCTTTTGGAGGATTTTTACAAAGCCAAGATACCAAGTGTCCTGGGTCCCAAGTAAATGCTCTAGGCTTCTTATTTGCATAATTCCCTGTACCTCTCATCACTCGCTTGACCAAGGGATGATTACTTATCCTCAAATCGCCATTGGGGTCACACAAAACCGATACTGCAGACTTGTGAAGCGCTATAGTACCGGGAGCCAAGCCTTTCTTCACTCTTAGGTATGCTAAAAACCGTGCCAGCTGAGATCCCGAAGGGTTATTAAGACACATATTATTAATGGCACACCATTCCTTCCAGCTCTTCCATGCCATGTGAAAGGTTGAAAGCATAGATTTGCGCCAACCCGCATTCAGCAGGGCTTTCTCTTGCTGTGACCAATCGTTCAATGCTTCACTCCACCCCCAATCTTCCACACCTGTTGTTGGAGCGTCTGGACCTGCTGAGGATGAAGTCCTGTCGATAAGTCTATCAAGTTGTCGACCAACATGGGTATTATGTGAGGTCGGTCTAGGGCTCTTCTCTTTAGGTTTGGTAACCAAAACACTTTTGGCCAATTTGGACTACAACCAGGTACACCCCTGATGACTTTTGTTCAGATGTGCCAGCACTCGTGGCATTAAGCAGGGGGGAGGAAAGATCCATGCCAAGGGGAAATTCCAACTCCTGCTGAACACTTTGTGAAGCATTGCTCTCTTGTCGTGGGAATCTATCGAGACATACTGATCCAAGACGTGAGCCCTCGAGGAAGCGAATAGATCCACTACTGGACTGCCCCACTTGTGAAAAACAGCTCTTACCGCTAGGGGTAGAATGTGCCATTCTGGTAATGTCATCCCTCGGGATAGATGATCCGCGAGGCCATCGTAGCGTCCCGGCAAATACTGCGCTTGTAAAGAGATTCTGTGCTTGTCCAAAAGCGCAAGAATCTGAAATGTCAGATGAAGGAGACCCATCGACTTGGTGCCCCCCTCGTTCCTCAAGTAGGCTACGACTGTCCTGTTGTCTGTTTGAATGAGTAACGAAGAACTTCTCAAATTCTGAGTCAGAGACGTTAAGGCATTTAAGATTGCTGTCATCTCCTTCATGTTGCAATATCCCCCCTAGGCTGGGAAAATGAAGAGTTGAAACATGATCTAAGTTGATCATCCACCATTTCATTTCCGACAAGACCTCCTTCTTTATCGGAGACTTTTGCTGAGGGGTCAGCTTCAGCATTAACTGTAATTGAATCAGCCGAGTATGGAGTCGACCTCTGCGGACCACAAAGGTAGCAAAATTCAACTTTCAGAGAATACTCTGAGCTCCTTTCAGAGTCCATCTTCCTTTTGTCACGAAGCTCTGAAGTGAGTTCCAAAGACCTTGGCGTCTGTATTTGGTTAAGGACTTCTGTTTCAGATGGGGGTTTTACACAATTCCAAGATATTCCACTGACTGTGCTGGCTGACGGATACACTTTTGGAAATTTACCGACCAACCTAACCGCTCTAACAATTAAAGAGCTTCTCATGTTTGACTGAGGACCTCTCTGGTCTGATGAGCCAGGAGAAAGTCTTTTTACTAGGTACACAATGATCCTGATACACTGTCTACGCAGGATTTCTGCAATCCAATTTGTGATAGCTTTTGAATTGAAGATCGGCTGTTTCGAGCCGTCACTCTTTTGAACCAGAAGAAGTGTTGATAGGAAGGTGGCATTGTCGCCAGCTATTTCCATGTACCATCTCTCATCATTGTCATTTCCGGGGTTACTGTCGTTTTGAACCTCCTTGCGGAAGCTTGGCTTGGACTTATCAACAAGGGCTCTCGGATGAATGGTATGCGGTATCCTCTTATCATATGTAAGATGGTCTCTGGGGCATCTAGGGCCTGCCCATGGGCGCCCGCAGGGGGGGCAAGGGGGGGCGCTTGCCCCCCCTTGCCCCCTCCTGGATTGATTAAAAATAGTCAAATAGTGTCAGGTATGCCTACTAGTTTTGCTAACATTACCAGCAACAACATGTACGGTGGAGCGATCGTTCAGCACATTATGTACGTCGTGTAAAAACATGGCTTAGATCTACAATGTCAGATGAACGTCTGTCTGGATTGTGCATGAAGGAGTTTAACCAGCCAGCGGCCAAAAATCCACATTTCGTAGAAAGATGTTCTAACGATCGTATTATTTTTTGATCATAAGTATTTATCATTTTTCAATAATGTCTAAGCAAAATAAGAATGTAATAAAAATCTGAAATATATTAGTTCGTAAGTGCGAAAATAAATACACAAACGGACCAATTTTCGTCAAGAAATGCATGTACGTATATATTTTTTAATGATTTTATTTAAACCAAAATTAAAATTCTGAAATATACATTTACCAGATAATGTATTGATTAATTTTACAGCATGATTTATATGATTTGAAATGGGTGTTGTATACAAAATCTTTTTGAAAATTTAACAAATCTGCCAACGACCTATGGTATAACCTTATTATACTAAAAATAAACATTTTTTCTCAAAATTTAAAACATACGTTTAATATATAAAAGAACAATCTTTCGAAATCAATTTATATTTATGTGGAAAAGAGTTAAGAGGAACGTATGCGCGGCCCATTTCTGCCCGTTTCATACAAAACTTAGATTTGGATTTGAGATTGAAATACCCAACCAAACTGAAAAATTATTTTTGTAATCAAAAGGTATATTAAATACTCCTTGGTTCCCCTCCCCCAACTCTCCCTCCCTCCCTCTTTCCATAGCAATAGCCGCTTCCTCGCGTGACCCCAATAGCAATTTTTTTATACAAATTTCATAATGCCAGAGATCACCGGAAGTTTTATAAAAACCTTGTTCTGACAATAACGAATACATAAAAATAGAATTATCCAATTTGGTGCAGTCGTTCGAAAGTTATGCGCTTAGCAACACATTCAGGGATTCATTTTTTATATTATAGATTTTGATGTTTCTGGATTTTAGAGGCGATTTGGGCAATTATTTGCGAGTAAATGAAAAACAATAAAAAAATTATTTTACTATATTTATCGTATAAATATGATGAAATATCATAAAATAAAATTTAAAAAAAAAGTGATAAGTGTAAATTAAAAATACAAAATACCTATTTACGGCGGAATAAAAAACAGTTGTGCATATATGTATTAAAATTAGTACCCAAATATGCATTTTTTAATAATTTTAAATTTTTTTTTCGTTATTTATTTATTTATTGCTTCTTTACAATTTAAATCTTTTACTCACAAATAATTGCCTAAGATGCCTCCAAAATCAATTAATGGCCCATATCTTATAATTTAAAGTAATATAAATAAATTACCTCACATCTTCACTAGATATTTGATATACCTTTTGATTACAATAATAATATTCCAGTTTGGCTGGGTATTTTGATCTCAAATCCAAATCTAAGATTTGTATGAAACGGGCAGAAATGGGCCGCGCATACGTTCCCCTTAATACGTCTAAAATCTGATTTAAAAATGACATATTTCTGGTTTTCTCTGGTTACACCCTCCTAAGCGTACACAGAGACAAAAGTGAACTGCAACAAAAAAACTTTATGGACGAAATTGTAGATATGTTTGGTAGCGATAACAGACGACTCCAGTTCTTGTTTAAAGAATAAATTTTATTTTAATTTTATGGTGTAATATTTTTTGTTATATAGATACATATAGTGTGTCAATAAAAAAATTGTTGCTACAGTATGCCCTTCATTACTATAGTATCCTGTCCGTTCGGTCACCATACAAATACGTCACAGTAAATTAAAACTTTTTTTTTTTACATGAGCTCCACACAGGAGGCCCTGAGGAACATAATTTCCCTCAGGGCCTATGTCATCTTTATGCTCACCTATGATGCTGTGTGGATGCTTTTTTTAAGGAAAGGAAGGAGAGGAGAGTTCTGGGAAGGAAAAGGGTTTAAGGGGTGGATAGGAATCTTGGGTTCAGTATGTCCTGGTCATCATCCGCCTCCAAGACCTAGACAAACCTCACCCCATGAACCCGGGCACCCCTGCTAAATCACCAAACGTAGCGAACCACTTGGGGTGACCTATGGCAGAGGTGTTGGTTATCCAATAAAGGTTCCCGGGGCGGCGGTACCCATTCCCGCCTCCCAAATTAACTACATACATTAAAACAATAAAAAAAAATTTTTGCCCCCCCCTAGAAAATTTTCTGCGGGCGCCCATGGGCCTGCCATTCTATCCAATAATCCTGTAGTTGACCCGCCCTAAATGGTTGATAGTCACCTGTTGAAGCGGCCACGAGAGGTCTGCCCCCTCGCGCCACTCTTCTGTTCCCTCCCCTTATCCCTCGTAAGAGAGGAATGTTGGGGGTCTCGCCCGTGGTCTGCCCGCCGGGGAAACGAGGGAAATGCCATATTTTCCTTTGATGTTTGCTTGGAGGGAAAGGCAACAACCTCCTTAGATATTGAAGGGCGGTTGTTCGCCGACACTGGTTGAAGCGGCCACGAGAGGTCTGCCCCCTCGCGCCACGTTTCTGTTCCCTCCCCTTATCCCTCGTACGAGAGGAATGTTGGGGGTCTCTCCCGTGGTCTGCCTGCCGGGGAAACGAGGGAAATGCCATATTTTCCTTTGACGTTTGCTTGGGGGGAAAGGCAACAACCTCCTTAGATATTGAAGGGCGGTTGTGCACCGAGTGGCTACCCTGAGGTAGGCGCACTGGACTAAAGCACTTTGTTACACCACCTAGTTTCTGGAACTGGGCAGAAAGTGCTTCTTCCCCAAAAGGATGAGTGGAAGACAGAGGAATTCTGCTGAAGAGCCTCCGTTCCATTCCAGTCTTACAGCTGTCCATTGTTCCTGTAAAGCCTCACCTGACAGAGAACCTTCTGAACTATTTGGAGAGCCTTTTGAAAGCACTCTCTGCTTCAATGAGGCATGCAATGCCAGCATCTTTTCCATAATATAAATATATTTTCCATAATATGAAATATCGGTGAGGCAGTGTCAAATGCCAGCACCTCGCAGTTTACCTCCAGCTCCTTGAAGCCTGGATCAGCTAAATATTTCTAAAGCGGACATTGGCCCACTCGCCCGAGTTGAAGCGTTGGCTTTAACTTTTTCCACGCGATCGTAACAACAGTTGATACGGCAAAAAGCCATGCCTCACACGCGCCCGTATCAGCCCTTGTTACGCTAACTTCGACTGCCAATATCACAGCGTTCCTATATCACACTATTTTTTCCCGCTTGCTAGGATATTCTTGTAACTATCACGATGCTGACATCTTCAGGCATATTTCGAAAGTAAAATTGTATTTCGTAAAAAACTTCTATAATCAAGTGAATGTATCCTCGTGCATTTGAGTTCATAGATCTCAATTTACTCCACAGATGGCGCTAGTAGTTTGCGCATCCATGCGATTCCAACTGACCAAATTGGACAAGCGTCGATAACATTTATTATAGAGATCGCGCGTATTCGCACACGTTGTGAAACTGTGATTTTGAATTTACATAATAATTTTATTAATTTTAGTGTCATCAGAAGTTTTAGAACTTGTTTATACGAATTAATAATAATAAGTGATTGAGGTACCACTTGTGTCTATCAAAGCAGTGTCCTGAGTACACGCACGCGGATAAATGGCGCCGTCTTTAAGATAATATGGGTACGTTTTTTACGTTTTTTGTTTTTTATAAACACCTAGGAATGTTTACAGACGACAATTTGGTTTCAAATTGTAGATAATAATCTCATCTGTTTATATAGTATGATAAATCATGCCATAATATGCTGTATTTGACATAAAATTGGTTGGATAGGTATTTGAAATATGACATATACATTTACCGCGTATGGGTATTGAAAAAACGGAGTACTTCAACGCGGGGAAAAGGTTAACCTTGAAACATGCTAAAAGCAGGACTAATTCTTATAAATAAAGCTGAATTATAGATAAGTCTAATTTTAAACATCAAATTGCGTCAAACGATTATCAGACGAACATGAATTCGTATTTGTAATTTGCATATTGTAATATGACATCGCTGATGGTCATATTTCATTCAAAAATCGTTTACGTTAATTAATTCCCAAGGTGGAAAAATGGTATGTGTCTACAATTGATCCATAAATCAGGTAATTCGTAAGACAATACATTCAGCTTAATTTATCGTTGTATGGAATGGGCCGATCCCGGCGGCACGCATGCCGGCCAGGCCAACCAGCGACAGGAGTGGAGCAAGCCCGAACATCCTGTCACATTCCAAAAACCAGTTCAATAAACTGGTCCCGTATTGCGGGAACTATCAGATATTAAGCTGATAGGATAGAAAATACACTTATCTTAGCCAACAGGCCGAGAAGCGATTGCGAAATCGGCGCGGCGTCATCCCGTTTACGAGACAAGCGACGCAGATTTATATAGCGTAGTAGGAATTAGGAATACGCTAATCTGTCAAAAATGTTCGCACTATTCACTTGCACTAAATTTTCATAAAATTATAGCATTTGCGGATAGCAACAGATATTATCTTCGTTAAACAATTACGAACGAAAAATTTCACGACCGGACGTAAGTGAAACAACGCCAAAATTGATTAAAACGGCGTATCAGAATGCCAACTGCTTAGGTGACAAATGTACAACTGAAGGAAGCTACATAAAAGGGGCGGGAAATTCAAGATATAGCAGCAGATACGACTGGCGCTAGCGTGAAAATGAGCGCCATATCTCACAATATATATTCTGGATAAGCAACGACACTCATAATGGGTTATTATAAATTTTATTGTATTTGTGTCACAGTCTATGAAAACGTTGGTTGGTGTCACGACAGGGATTATTATTTAGCTATGAATATGTTCTCTTTGCTTACAGTTGCCAACAAATGGGTTCGCCAGCGAGGACAGGAGCTTGGTTTGCCGTGTGACCTGGAATATCAAGATGAAGGAATGGTTAAATCGTATCCCACACCGGTGCTCAGATATAATAATTCCTAACCACACACTGTTTATATTGTTGCTCCCACTTTAAGAAGAAAAATATTTAAAAGTTGAAAATGTTTGTTGATATCTGTAGTTTCTGATTTTGCTATAGAAAATATCACCATGGTAGTATGTACTAATATTACGGTTGATTACTAAAACCTTTGCGACAATAAATTATTTACAAGACATATCTAGGTTTAGGCATTTAATTTTTTTTATTATTATTATACAACAGAATAATTCCAATTACGGTACAATTTAGTTACCCTATCAGAATTTAGGCAAGTGACTCTTCAATAATATTTTTAAGGCATATAAAGAACAGTCACTTACATCCAAATGGTTTGCAATTTCATTTAACAGCACCACTCCCCTCGTCATGCTATGCTTTGCCAAGACGTCTGTTCTGCCGTTCGGTACTTTAAATAAGTCATGATGTTGATTTCGGCTGTAGTGGTCTGGTACATATAAATCATAGCATCCCAAGAGAAATGGGCTATCGATGAAATCGTTCCAAATTTTGAAAGACAGAATAGCAAGACTTGCTTTCCGTCTAGTTTCTAAACTCACAGAATCAGTTTCCTCAAGTAAGTCAATATGGTGCATGAACCTGGGATAGGTTCCATGCTTCTACATATAAACATACCTGAGGAATTTCTTCTGGATTTGCTCTAACATATCAATGTACTTCTGGTGGTATGGTGCCCAAACATCGCTCGCGTACTCCAGCTTGCTTCTCAATATGTCATCGAATAATATTTGTCAAGGTTTTGTGTAAATTGGTTGAAATGTATGTGGTGGACGAGCGGGCTGGCAAGGGGCCATTCAAGTATTACGTAACGCACTTGTGGGGGGGAGGGGGCTTGTGAAACGTTACTGTGTGTTACGAGGGGGGGAGGGAGGGGGGTTCAAACAATGCGTTACGTGACATGTTTTTCTTTATTTAGATAAAAAAAACTAGGGAATTAAAATCTTCCAAGTTGGCAATCCTTTTCGTTCTCGAAATCTCTTGTTTTATTTATTACCGCAAGCGTGATTAAAACAAGAAAAAGGGTATTAAAGCGACTTTCCAGTACACAGCAACGCGTATCCGGGTCAGCTAGTTATTATTAATAAAATGCATAGCTGTATAAACCGATGAACCTAGATTCTAAACCAAGGCTCGCCAAATTTGACCAGCTGCATATCTTACTCTAGCCTATGAGCCAATAATGGGTTTTACATTTTTAAACCAGAGCACAGAAAAAAATTAAATTGCACACTGACGGCAGATTTTTGAGGTTTCATCTGAAATGTAGGATAATTTGATTGAGAATTTGATAGTAGCTGACTCTCACCAAAGCTTTGGGTAGAGAGAAATGAATGAGTTTTGCATTTTGAGCAGTTGCATTTTGAGGGAATCTTCAAGTAGGGAGTGTTGAAATATTTGATGATCCGATGCTGGTAACCATGCACTCCATCGATTTTTTTTTTACCTTGGCTCCAGACAAGAGGCCCTGAGGAAAATAATTTCCCTCAGGGCCTACGTCATCTTAGGAGAGGAAGTTCAGGGGAGGAAATAGTTATAAGGGGTGAATAGGAATCTGGGGATCAATGTATCCAGGAGTGATGGATGTATGAATCCATCCCTCCAACTGCAGTGCAAGGCGATGGGTCGAGAGATTCTGGCTGGAGAGGACAAAGACCTCCCTCAACCAAACTTCCTCGATCCTGCGCACTAGCCGTATCGGCCGCCAAGACCTGGACAAATTTCACCCCATGAACTCAGGCACCCCTGCGAGTCATCAAACACAGCGAACCACTTGGGGTCACCTACAGCAGAGGTATTGCTTATCCAATAAATACTTCCCGCGGCGGCAGTACCCATACCCGCCTCCCAAATTGTCCGTGAATGCTTTTGTTCTGTGTACTTTTTCGCCATGTGTTCAACGTAAAATGAGTAATTACCGTGTAATAAATACATTTGTATTTTATACAATAAATTGCTTTTAATTTACAAAATAAGTTATCTTTATTTCAAAATCCCTTGTAAGTTTATATTCAAATGATTTATGTGTTGAACAAACTGTCAATGCAATTGAATTATGTGTATTTACAAAAGATTGTTAAAAACGATAAAGAGAAATAAATTTTTTCATGGCTTTCCCACGATTGTTGTAAAACGTGAGTGTGTTTAACATTAATGTGTTAAAACTAAACTTTATTAGGAGCCGTGCATCATTATATTATAATATTTCTTTTAGTCTGATTGAGAACTTGATAATATGTGTGAACCGTTCACCGTGTTTAATTCTTTAACTATTGACCCAGCGTTTCAGTAAGTATTCTTTTGAATCAGTTATCTTAACTAAAATGTAGAAAATCTGTGCGTGTAAAACCTCAAAACCTCTCAAACCATAAGCTCTGGCATCATGTAAATAGCACAGCATTTTCTGTATGGAATTTCAAACATGTCTTTTCCAACAGGAACTGTGGAGCTTTGAAAAAAACTTTTATCATTCAAAATATTTGGGAAAAAACTTTTTCGATTATTTATTGATCAGTAATAAATTAGAAAAAGTTGAGACAATAGATTAATTAATCATTGAAATTAGAGAAACTTGATAAATAATTAAATTACCTATAAGTAGTTAAAACTGTTCAGCTATAAATAATATCCAATTTCCTTTTCATGTATATTATTATCTTATAAGTACTTGAATTTTTTGCAGTGTCAACGTGTCATAATGTGGTTTCTTCAGGTATTTATTTACATGGTGGTGTGTTCGGCAGCATCGGCAGACTTGTTCTCGGCTCTGGTGGGGATGGAGGGCATGGTGGCCACTGAGGGGGCCCTACTGGACTCCCTGCAGGCCTACTTGCAGAGTCAGGAAGAGCACCTCAAAGTGCTCAGGAAGTATGGAACATTAACAACCAAAATTATATTACAAATTACAATGTAGGGTTCAATAAAGTAGATCTGATTCACGCGACCTATTACCAAACTGTTCATATTTATTTATTAACGGACTTACGTTCAATTTATAATAAAATAACACGAATTAAAAAAAAAAAACGAGTGTGCTTTAGACCACACGACTGAAGTAAAACTTCACTAACTTATATCTCCCTCTCAACTTCCGTTCGCCTCGCCCGACCGTTCGCCTCTCCCGATCACACTTTTCATAACGCTCTCGTCACGCATTCACCAGCTTACTACCCAAGTAAGGCCCCATGTGTCAAGGCCCGACCATTCACCAGTTTACTCCACAAGTCAAGCGCGCGTAAAGAAGTTTTACTTCAAAAAGTGTACAATATAAAATTAAAGGATGATAGAAAGAAAGCATAGAAAAATTCAGAGATAAACATTAGAAAATAGAAGTGAAAAGTCAAGTCTTAGCTAGAAATCAAAATATATACTAGGTCCTTACATATGAAATTGGCGTTTTGTATGGGAGGAACATAAAGTCGATTTTTTTAAATATAATATATTTATTTAATCAAAGTATGTACCATTGCTATCTATGCACTTTTGCCATCTCATAGGTAGTTCATCGATCCCTTTACTAAAAAAACCATTCGAACGGGAATCAATAAAATCTTTGAAGGCGGTTTGGACTGCCCCATCGGAGTTAAATTTTTTCCCTTGCAAGAAGTTATCCAAATTTCGAAAAAAATGGTAATCTGTTGGGGCAAGGTCCGGAGAGTATGGTGGATGTCTTAGACATTCCAATTGAAGCTCCTCTAATTTGGTAGCCGTCTGTTGTGCAGTGTGTGGTCTAGAAATTCTAATGCGCGTTTGTTGATTTGCTTCACTCAATTCGTGAGGTACCCACCTTTCAAGCTTTTTCACCTTCCCAATTTGCTTCAAGTGGATTAAAACAGTTTTATCACTAACAACGCAGCCTGCAGCTATCTCGGACGTAGTTTGCGATGGATCCGCTTCCACAATAGCTTTCAATTCTTCATTATCAACTTTGGTCTCCGGCCGTCCACGAGGCTTGTTCTGCAGGTCGAAATTTCCAGAACGAAAACGTTGGAACCAAAAACGCACTGTGTTTTCTTTTGCGGCACCGTCGCCATACACATCATTAATCCTTCGAGCCGTTTCTGCAGCACTGGTGCCACGGTGGAACTCGTACTCGTAAATAATGCGATATTTCAAGTTTTCCAATTTGTAAACTAAGTGACGCAAAGAAAAAAAACAATTAAGGAAAAAACAAATGAATTATAATTTTCGAAACACAAATACATGAGTAAATAGCTGTATAAATTTGAATTTGGAATTCCTAACCAAAGAGAAGATATTTGAGATCAAAGTTGCCAGTACGGCAAAACGCCAATTTCATATGTAAGGACCTAATACTTAGTTACAAAATATTATATCGACTTTGGTATAAGTCTAAAAGCATTTAGGCTTATACCAAACAAGTAAAGCTCTTGACTTGAGTTGACCAGTCTACATATTCTGGATAGAGGTGAATAATATTCATAATTATTCAAGTGTTGATGAAGGGAAAGCAGTAATTTGTTTCTGAGTCTATGGGAAGGTATATTGAAAGGGATGAGTTATAGTAATTTAGGTGAATAAATAATATTATGATGAGGTTGCACCGAATCCAAAAAGCAATGGCTCTAATATAGGGGAATGTACCCATACTACGTGATCAATTTTTTGCAATTTTTAACCCCCCCCCCCCCCCCGGTGTCCAAAATCCTAAGCAAACCGCTGCTCATTTGTATGAAGCGTGACATTTTGAAGACCCCCCCCCCCCCCCCAAAGAGGTCACGTAGTATGGGTACGTTCCCTAGTGCTATTGCTGAAGTGTGTAATTCGCTGGGATAGCTATATTTTGTATTTTGATGTATTTTGCACAACTTTGCTAATGCAACTGTTTTAAATTACAATTACACATCTGCCCTGATAATGTCCGAAACGTTGGCTAAAGAAAGAGGTAGCACAACACGGGATAATATTCCAAAAATAAATCACAATAATTCTTTTGGCCGTGAAAATCTAAAATCATTCAATGTACCTATTATGTTTGCATGATGTGAAAATATGTTATTGGGTTGTAACCTAATTGTTATTTTTTTAAGTAAGTAATTTCTTAACATCCTGTTTGTTACAATTTTTAATATAAAAGTGATAAAATATTTATCTTTGCTGGCAGCAAGAAGACTTTTTTTAAATCTATTGATTTTTAGTATGCAAAATATCTCTAGTAGCGACACCCCCAACTGCAAAGTTAAGTCGATTTGTGACAATATTCTTAGGTACCAACATACATAATATTATTATGTATTACAAAATAAGTTCATACTTTAGGATTAGGATGTTAGGATTGAATGCATGAAGTTAGAATTGTTATATGTAAAGCATAAAACCCTGGTTTTCAGACAGTTTGATGCCTATAATGCAGAACACCAGATGGCCATAAAAGATGTCACTAATTATTTAGCCAACCCAATTAATGCTTTCAAAATTATAAAGAGATTGCATTTAGACTGGTTTAAAACTGAAAATATTGTGTTGAATCACATCCCTGTAGGTAAGATTATTACAAGAAAATATTATATAAGTACTTAAGTCCATAAAATTTTGCGTAACATGATGTGTGCTTTTATAATTACGGTGACGATTCACGGTTACGGTTCTGTGACAGCAAAAAAAGCCAATAAACATACGTTCCTTAACACAATAATGCTGCAGCTTTTTATAAGATGAGATACATAATGTATGAAGGTCTATTTCCTCTAAAGGGAAAAAGTCATCATTTTATTGCATCTCTCTCACACATCCCACCGTCCCTGGGGTAGGGGTCTCCGTAGACTCCTACCAATACTTGCCATGATGATAATTTTGAAAGTATGGTATCTAGTTACAAGGATAATATTAAAGTGTGAGTGAATTCCAAAAATTAAAAAAATGTCAAATGTCAATGCGCTGATGGTTTTGCTTTTGTTCTTAAACATATAATGCTGCAGCTCTTTCTTACACACTAAATAACAACAGTCAAAAATGAGACAAACGGCGAACATATGTCTATACCCCCTTAAAGGAAACATACAATCATTATCATACATCTCCCTCACACATATAAATAAAATGAAACGCAATTCCCGTCGCAAAAAAGTAGTACTTTGGTGAAAATAGTCATAATTTAGTGTCTCACCATTATTTAATGTGACGATAAGGTAACGTATGTTTGTTGACTATTTTTGCCGTCACGGTACCATAACTGTGAATAGTCACGGTAATTGTGAATGCGCAGGATGGGAAAAAAAAATGATAAAGATACCTTGATTCATGTCAATTATATTATGAATGTTTTATGTGTATCCTGTATTCGCTTCCAGCATTTCCACAAATAATGAAATTACAAAATGAACTGGTATTTCCCGACGAGAAAGATTTGACGGCTGCTTCTGATGCTATGTTGAGGCTGCAAAATCTATACATGTTGGATTCTGATGATATATCAAATGGAAAACTAAATGGGATACAGTACAGGTAATGCTCATATTGTATGATAAACGTTATTATTTAAATTACGTAAGTAATAACAATATTTCAAATGCAAGAAATAGAAGAGAATAACAAAATGTCTTATTCAAACAAAGTTGCTAACATGGCACTGTTTGTTTTGAACTTTACAAAGGAGGAAGGGGGGGTTAAAAAAAACTTGGATGATCCCGTAGGTTTCATAATTTTATTTTTTCTAGTTTACCAATGACAGCCAGCGATTGCTTTGAGTTAGGCCATCAGTTAGCCAACATGGAATTGTTCATAAACGCAACTACCTGGTTGACTATTGCATTGAATAAATATGAAGATGACGATCCTAATCCAATTACAAAAAACCGAATTCTAGAATGGCTTGCACATTCGTCTATTAAGCAAGGTACTAAGTATTTTTTTATATTCACTGTTCTTAAATTTCATGTTATCTCGTTTTCGTCAATGACATTACTAATTTTTCCAGTATATTCCTTATTTAAACATTATTCATGTATGATAGATACAGGCATTCAAACGAAATAGATATAGGACCGGGCAGTGTTTTCGTATTTAAAAGATGCGGCGAATACTACGTCTACATAACGGATGTGCTTGAGATGACAAGATCAGCTTACCCGCTTACACTGACGAGTACGGAAGGCTATAACCCAAGACCCACTGCCAGTAGGTTGTACTTCTTATGGTACTGACACACATGCTCATTACCCCTTCCACCCGCGAATTAATGAGCATGCTCACAAATCAACAGTCGGTGCTATGCTATGCTACTAGGTATCATTTGTTCATTAGTAGTATGGAAATGCGATTAAGTACCGGTTATATTATTATATTAAGATTCCCCCACAGTAGCAAGAGAGTGTGTATGTCAGTGTCAGTAGTATTATACTTAAGTGTTGCTACGTTCACTGTCTCACTTTATCTAATGGCGCTTAGTATCTTCAGGAAATAATATAAGTAATTTGAGTGTACATATTTACAAATTAAATGTTATTCCTTGGCTTTTACTAGTGTTTGCCAATTAATAGAAACACTTTCTCACCGCACAAGATGGCATTTTGGCATTCATTTACGCAATTTGTTTAGATTTTTAAACTCACGACGGTTTAGTATTTAAAACACTAAATTGAAATATGACAATTTACTGTGTCTTTCGCTTGTCACTTTTAAGATTTCTACAACATGTTTATAGTTTGTAATGTCATCGGTTTTTGGGGTAAAAAATCTGGCTATTTTAAGTCTACAAAGTGGACTGAAATCTGTTGGAATTATATTTTAGGTGACGTAGATAAAGCATTGAACATAACGAGGGATCTACTGCAGTGGGAACCTGAAAATGAATGGGGTCAGAAACAGTTGCCTATCTTCACAGAAATCAGGCAGAAGAGGGACATAGAAATGGCAAGTGTTTATACCTACTATTTATATTTATTTCCATTTGTAACCTTTTCTACACAATATGGAACTAAAATACATAGCTTGTAACCATGAAAAACAGTATTTTGATAGAAAATGTTCTGTTGTTTGTTAACACCTAGTGCTGTCAGCCATCCCCCCTCTAAATTCCTTAATGATAAAAGATATCCAATGTTTTCAGCGTCAAGTTCCAAATGAAAACAAGCCGAGAAATCCTTATTTCTTTAAAAACTATGCAGAGTTATGCCGAGATGAACTGGATCTTCCAGAAGACACCAAAAAACAGTAAATCGCTTTAAAGTTTAAAAAATATTTATGACAAAAAGGTCTTTGTGATTTTTTTATTCCCTGCAGTGAAACAGATGTTGTAAGCTTGTAAGCTGACAGGTTAAGCGCATGGTAGGAAAACTGAAAATTAAAATAATATAATATCTTAACACAGTTAGTTACTCATAAGAAGGAATATAATATTACATATGTTTTCACACTTACACAATTTAATAAGTGCTAGGCTGAGGGGTGGAGGGTCGAGGGGAGTGTTATGCGACTCCTGGCCGACTCGGCGTGATACGGCAGAAGAGGGGAAAGACAAATTACAACATATCGCTAGACTAACAGATCAAGGAATATAATCTAGGCCATGCCCGTACGTATTATCTTATTATATTACTGTCTATGATGATTGCATGGGATTGTATTGCGAGTGGCTTCGTGAGACAGACCACCCCCGCATAATATATTTTCCTATTATATTCCTTATCCGTAACGGCCTTAGCTGGACATACCTATTCTTTTGAAATGTTGGTACAGCATTCACATGAAGGTATGGTACGCAAAATGCCCTGTTGCAAAATGTTGACACCTCATCAAAACCATCAAACGTTGGGCTTAACCACGGAGAAAAGAATACAGCGGAGGTGGTGATATGAACATCTCTGTCGCTAACTTCAGGGAATGCAGCGTGGGATGCAGGGAGGGGGGGGGATTTCAAATCGACACTCCCATTCATTGCGGTAAAATTTCCAAGTGTTAATCAATTTAGCAATAGCAATATAACAATTTTAATTTTGAATAAAACTGGTTGTGACGTGTAACAAAGGAAATTAACAAATATCTTATCTATACGATAATACTTTACAAGTTAGTTAATGTACACTAGATAATAAAAATGTCATTTAAAATTTATTTTATTTATTTATGTAATTGAGACGAAAGGCATCTGGCGAAATTAGAAACAAATAAATCAAGCTCGTTTCGACCCCTTACAATAACAATGTTAATTATAATAATAATAATAATTTTTTATTTTATCAAAAATTTAAAGATTTATAACTACAAAAAAAGTATTTCTATAGTTTAAAAGTTGCATAAGTACAAAAGTTAATAATAGTAAACAATATACATATAACAGAAGGTACTTAAAGAATAGAGATTTATAATTATAAACGTAGGTTTCTCGTAACCTGCCTCACTAGGCTAGCCTGTGTTGAGGCAGTAATTTTACGTCAATTTATAATTCTGTGAAAATACCTACACCTATATTAGAAAATAATCGCACAATAGATTGGTTGCATTAATAATAACAATAACATAGGTACAATAGTGACAGCATTGGTTCATTACTAATTTCGAATTTGAGTGAGTGCACCGGTAAATGCCCTATCATTATTTTTTATCCAAACTTTTATGTTTTTTTTTAAATTTTTTTGTGAAACACATTTTTTTATACTAATTGGAAGAATGTTGTAATGTCTTGTTGCAAGGTATCTGAAGCTACGTTGACAAAAAGTAGTATGAGTTATGGGAATTTGTAGTAATTCTTCGTTATTGTTTCGTGTACAGCGAGTATTTAATCTTTTTTCATCGGTACGGGCGCCATCGGTACCTACTGCACAGGGCACCAGATTTCGTAGATCCGGCCGTGCCGATAAGACCATATTGTAGATGAGATTGGGCTAATGGGCTAATAGATTTTAATTAGCTGTTCTTTATCTAAACTGTTTCTTATTGTATTTAATTAAATGAAGACAATATTAGCGAAACTCAATCGAAATCTGGAGACAGAAAAATCAGAAAAGATATTGGCTCCGCTGGGACTCGAACCCAGAACCCTTTTCTTACATGGAAACAGCTCTACCGATTAAGCTACGGAACCCATATTAATTCGGTCACTTTTAACTGTATCATACTTCGACTAAGAACTACCAACATTATCTTCATTTACTTAACGCACATATTATTGGCTGCTATCTTTATATATGATTACAAGATTCAACTCGAACTAAATGCAATCTAGATAGTGTCTGGATAAATTTTCATCCATTTTATTTGTAATACGCGACATCTGTTGACTTTTTCTGCAAGTCTAGGATGAATATTTATTATTAATTTTTTTTAAACTTTATGAGTAAAATCTCAAATTATAATATTTAATTAAAAAAAATTTAAAAAAAATTAATAATAAATATTCATCCTAGACTTGCAGAAAAAGTCAACAGATGTCGCGTATTACAAATAAAATGGATGAAAATTTATCCAGACACTATCTAGATTGCATTTAGTTCGAGTTGAATCTTGTAATCATATATAAAGATAGCAGCCAATAATATGTGCGTTAAGTAAATGAAGATAATGTTGGTAGTTCTTAGTCGAAGTATGATACAGTTAAAAGTGACCGAATTAATATGGGTTCCGTAGCTTAATCGGTAGAGCTGTTTCCATGTAAGAAAAGGGTTCTGGGTTCGAGTCCCAGCGGAGCCAATATCTTTTCTGATTTTTCTGTCTCCAGATTTCGATTGAGTTTCGCTAATATTGTCTTCATTTAATTAAATATTATAATTTGAGATTTTACTCATAAAGTTTAAAAAAAATTAATAATAAATGTTTCTTATTGTTTTGAAAAATAGGTTAGTTTTTTTAATTTGTTTGCTCACATTTTCCACTTGGGAGTTCCAATTTAAGTTTTGATCAATAATTATTCCAAGGTATTTTATTGTTTGTATTTCATTCAATTTTGGACAGTTGCAAGGAATTTATCGGTTCACGTTTAAACAGTCTTCATGAATTTTTATGTTTAGGTTTGTAATGAGGTTATCCGTCTGTTTGTTGTGGATTTTGAATTTAATATATTTAGTTTTTGTATCATTTAATGTTAGTGAATTTGAATCAAGCCATTGTTTTACCTGATTCATCCCTTTTTCCGCTTTACCATCTGATGGAATATGTTCCATCTGATAAGCCAATGCTAAGCGATTGTAAGCTCTAAAGTAATTTCTTAAAAGCCCATTATCTCATAACATCACTGTATGATTTTTTCGAAAGGAGTCTACTATAACAAAACGTATCAGAAGTACGTGGCAGAAACACGAGCGATTTATTATTAAAAAACAAACAAAAAATATTTTCACTGGAAAAGTAAAGCCATTCCTAATTTTTAACTTTCTTCCTGTATGGTTTTTATAAAATTTCACACTGCATTTCATTGTACCAATTTATAGCTTATTGACAAACAGGTTGCTCATGCCGAGTTAAACCGTTCTAGTAATCCACGCCCAATTGCACCTAGTTGAGTATGTTCTACGTTATGCCCAGTTGCCTTAGTGCCTTCTCGTCTCCCTTCTTTCCTCCATAACACAATCATTATTCCAATCCTGTTATGTTTTTTATTCGCTTATTGTAATGAGGATGTATTTTCAGCTTGAAGTGTCATTACCTGACAAGGAACAATCCCTTCTTGAGACTGGCCCCAGTCAAAATGGAGGAGTATTACTTGGATCCGTACGTTGCCGTCTATTATGATGTCATCTATGACGATGAAATCAAATTCTTGCAAGAAATTGCCAGATCACGGGTAAATATTTATTATTTTTAAGAAAATTCAGATGGGTATAAAAAGACTCATCACTGAGGATTTGGAAGTCTGAATTGACACGAGGGCCAGGATTTTTTTGCTACAAGTGTATTGTCTGTTCGAAATTAATATTTCAACGGGTAACTTAAAAAAAACTCCTGTCAGATTGTATGGAAATTCAGAATTACAAAACTTAATTTCACTAAGAGAATGAATTTACAACGATTAAAAATGAATAGGTACTTGTACACATGTCTGCTACAGCAGATCTGGCAATTAAAGCAAGTTTACAGCTAGAACGGATCAGGAATGAATTAATAAGAATAAATCCCTAGCAAAATTCACTTTGTTTTGAAAACGGTCTGAATTTAGTTCCATGAATGTAGTGTTGAGTACCTCATACAAGAGGCACCTCAAATGTCCCATACAAACACGTAAAATGTCCCCCCACCTCACAATATGTATTTGTACCAACTCTTTTTCTTTGTATTACTACAAATATGAAGGGGGAACAAATATGAAGGAGGGACAAACATGAGGTGTGAGGTGGTTTGTTTTGTTGGACTACATTCATGTCATGTACGGGACAAATATGAGGTGAGGTATGAGGTGGTTGGTGTATTGGACTACATGTCATGTCACATTGTCACGTATGGGACAAATATGAGGTGAGGTGTGAGGTGGTTGATGTATTAAACTACATGTCATGTCACGCATAGTTTGGGACAAATGTATGAGGTGGTGAGGCGTGAAGTGTTTGTATATTCTATGACATTTTTGTATTAGAACCGTGAGGTGGTGATGGGGTAAGCCAATTCATATATTGTGAATACCGCAGAAGCGTCCCAACTGCTCCGAAATTTTTATTTTTTATTTTTTTATTCTAAATTATTGTTAAGTGAATACCGCACAAGAGTACCATCTGCTCCAAAAAAATTCTTTTTTGAAATATTTTTTTGTTGTAAATTATTGTTATGTGAATACACAAAACAATAATTTATGAGCACAAGAGTCCCAACTGCTCCAAAAAATTTTTTTTTTTAAAATATTTTTTATTGTAAATTATTGTTATGTGAATACACAAAACAATAATTTATGAGCACAAGAGTCCCAACTGCTCGAAATTTTTTTTTTTATTGTAAATTATTGTTATGTGAATAAACAAAACAATAATTTATGAGCACAAGTACACAAGCACCACCTGCTCTAAAAAAAATTGTTTTTTTGAAAATTTTTTTTAATGAAAATTATTGTTATGTGAATACACCTAACAATAATTTATGAGCACAAGAGTCCCAACTGCTTAAATTTTTTTTTTATTGTAAGTATTTTTTATTGTAAATTATGTATTGATAAGTGAATACCGCACAACAGTACCAACTGTGCCAAAAAAAAAAAAAAAATTTTTTTTAAATATCTTTTTATTTTAAATTATTGTTATATGTTATGTAAATACCGCACAAGAGTCCCAACAGCTCCCAAGGGAGGGAGGATGAGGCAGTGTTGAGATGAGGTGGAGGGGGTTGCTGAGGAGGGGGAGGGATAAGAGGGGGGGTGCAGGGGGGGGGGGATCAGAGGGGGGGGTGCAGGGAGGGGATCAGAGGTGGTGAAGGTGGGGAGGGGGTAGGCCTTTTTTTATATCCATTTTTAACACCTCCCCCCAAATGAGGTGGGACACCTCAACACCTAATTTCAATATTTGAGTACCTCATACAAACTCATCCTGATATCGTGTCCTACCCAACACTACATGAATGATGGATCTTTTTTGACTGGCGAATCTGTAGTTTTCGCCGTTGGGTGACTGTTAATTGTGCATCAGTTTTTTATATGGAACCTCGTCCTAAAAGGGCCGCTCAATTTGTCATTTTTCTGTCTGGCTAAAATGGTCTCTGCAGTCGGTTAAATGGGATGGGCAGAGTGGTCGATTTTGGCATGCAAGTCGATGGTTAATAATAAAGTGAACTGAACAATACTATGATCAGCTTCACGAATTATCAAATAAACAAGGTTAGGTTAAAATAGCAAGAAAATATAATAATATTTAATATTTATTTATAATATATTTAATTTTTTTAATTTATAGTTAATATTTATTATTATTTTTATACGCACGAGACTTAAATGTCCGGGTTAAATTTTCCCCACAGGAAAAACTAAACCCTTTCACACACTTCCCCAAATGATCATCTAGTCAACCCACGCTATGCAATTGCACTATATAAGTATTATGTAACAGACGTATCACCGCCTTTACAAGAACTGTAAAATAGGGGACCGGTCTCGTGCACGCCTTCCGGTGGTACACGCTGATGATGATTGTAGTAGCTGGCTGGCCTCCCTACATCCAGTGGTATAGGTCCTGGATGCGCCTAGTTTCTGCCTGAGCGGTGCCTTGGCAGTGCCTCGAGTCAGGGCCGACTGCAGTGGTAGGCACCGGGTTCTCGTTCAGGCAGAACTTCGGCAGGAGGCAGCAGCTGGCAGCAGGTCGCAGACTTCCAGAGGTAGGTAGAAAGGACCACTTGTATAGTAAATAAAAGACGATTTTGTTGAACACGAAGAACACATGATTTATTTTTGAAAATGCGCCGTCTTTTATACCCGATTTCGGGATAAAAACGGTCACGTGGTACATTTATGGGGTGGGAGGTTTGACCTCGCCCGTAAGTATAAATACTGCGACTTTCTTGTCGCACTTCATTTTGCCGGTGTCGCTCAAGAAAGTGGTCGCTTAAAATTATTATTTTATAATAATTCTACAGATTATAATATAGTTTTCTCAATTCTAGCATGTTTATACGGGTATTCTTTACCCGTAGATTTTTAGTTCGATGAAATTAGGAATATTTTTAGAAATGTTTACCATTTGTTGGTAGGTATTTGATGCTAAGTTAAGTTTGAGAAGTGATGTAAAGAAGTAAGTATTTTTCCCAGGTCCCTCGTAAGACTGGCTACCGAAAACTGATTGTTTCGTCGTCTTACGAGGTTCCTGGATTTTTAAAATGGGAAAAGACTGTTTTTTAAAATGGGAAAAGTCCAAAATTTTTGCGCAAATGCAGATAGCGTTGGTAGTTTAAGAGTTAGAGTTTTAAATTATGTTGCTTTGAATGCCCGGTAGGACTCTGTACTGAAACGTCTTAGTTTCATTGTCCTACGGGTGTGTAAATGAAGTTATGTTAAAAAACGATAATATTTGCAAGCAAGATGAGGGCCCTTCTGGGAGCCGCCAAACCGGCCTTTGCTCCGAGCTAAGATAAGGGCCCTTCTGGGAGCCGCCAAAAAATAAAAAGGAGGCAAGGCAACCTGGTCGCCTTGGAGGCGGAAATAATCATAAATCATTAAAAATAGGAGTCTAAAATGTCTCCCGGTGGCAACCTGGCACGCAAGCTTTATTTGGTTGCACCGGGGCGTTGTACATCAGAAAGAGAACATTATTTTACATGATTATAAAATAAGAATTTAGGTAATAATTTGAACCTAAAGAAAACTATCTTTCACCAAACTCAGTCGTTGGCGGCACGGTACATTAGCATTTCGAGGCCAGAAATTTCAGCAAAATTTCCAAGAAATGACCTCGAAATGTAAAGGATTCCACCAACGATGAATTTTGATGAAACATATTATAAATACAAAACAATACAAGAACAACATGTCAACCTACTAGAGACCAAATGGGAATATAATTCACTGACTCCAGATATTTTCATATCAGACGGTTCGGCTCTGTGGCATTTCTAATTGAACCTATAAATCCTGCTGATCCCTCAATATAAATATTTAAAAAATCTTTTGTAATCCTACATGTATTTAAAATTACTGATTTTTGCATTTTTAAATACAAATTCTTTGACAAATCTAATATGCTTAAATTTTGAATCAGATTCCTAGGTATCATGCCAGTGGCCGAAATAACAAATGGTAATATTTTTATAGTCCGAGAATGCCAAATTCTTTTAATCTCATTTCCTAAATCTGTGTATTTTCTTATTTTTTCAGAAATAGTTTTTTAAATATTACAGGAATTTGGAATAGCTACATCAATGATATAAGTTATTTTTTTAATTTTGTCATGTAAAACTATATCAGGTCTATTATGACTAATTGTTTTGTCTGTTAGTATAGTTTTATCATAATATATTTTATAAAATTCATTTTCTATAAATGAATTTGGTTCGTATTCATAATATGGTACTACATTACGGCAATCAATCAAGTTATGTTTAATTACCAAACTTTGGTGAATTATTTTTAAAACCTGATTGTGCCTAAATGTATACTCGGACGGCGCTAATATAGAACATCCCGATATAATATGTTCTATAGTTTCCGGAAAAGCAAAACATTTTCTACATAAATCATCAATTTGATTTATATCTTTGATTATATGCTTCCTATAATTTTTAGTATTAATGACTCTATCTTGAATGGCAAGCATAAATCCTTCTATTTCTGCGCTCAACTCTCCAATACTCAACCATTTGTTTGACGAAAGTTTGTCAACAAACGTTTGGTTGAGATAATTGAAGTGTTTTGCGTGAATAATTTTATTTGACCAGGAATCTAATAATTCCTGGTTAGTATTTATAAGAATGTTGGCATTCTCGTCATATAAATTTAAAGGTGTAATATTTCTATCTGCCTTGCAAATTATTTTGTGCATTTCTGAGCTATTAGCTTTCCTATGGAAAAAATTTCTAAGCATTTCTACCTGATTGTGTTTCAAAGATGTTATTTTGACTACACCTCTACCTCCTAAATTTCTAGGTAAATTAATTCGTTCTATAGCTGAATTTGAATGATGGCAATTAAATTTTGTTAACGTAGTTCTAATTAATCGTTCTAAACTATCTAAATCTGTATTGGACCATTTAATTATGCCAAATGAGTACGTTAGTAGAGGTATTGCCCAAGTATTTATTGCTTTTACTAAATTTTTAGCAGATAGATTGCATTTTAAAATTTTTCTGATCCTAGTTTGAAATTTAATCCTAATATCATTTTTAATACTAGTGTGATCTAATCTATTCGATTGCGGGTATCCTAAATATTTATAAACCTCATCCCCTTTCATACTTTTAATTTTGAAATTTCTAAATATACCCTCGTCTCCATCTACAATTTTGCCTTTCTCTATATGGATCGTTTTACATTTATCTAAACCAAAAGTCATTTTAATATCATCTGAAAAAATTTTAACTACCTTAATCATTTTCTCTAAGTTTGATTCAGAATTTGAAAATAATTTTATATCATCCATATATAATAGATGTGAAACTATACTACTCTCTCTTGTATTACCCTTAATTTTTATTCCAAACTTGCTTTTAATTAACATTTTAGAAAGGGGATTCAATGCTAAGCAAAACCAAAGAGGGCTCAATGAGTCTCCTTGAAAAATCCCTCTTTTTATTGAAATGCCCGGTACTACTATTTTCTTACCTTTTAAATTAACTAGGAAATCTGTATTCCAAAAAAAATTAAAATAGCAAGTATTATTATTATTATTATTATTATCCTTCCTACAACATGGGTCTCTTCAAGACCAATGTTCATTCCTTCCTCTCCTCAAAAAGACCCTCCACACAGCATCCCAGATGACATAGGCCCTGAGGCAAATTATTTTCCTCAGGGCCTCCTGTGTGGAGTTAATGTAAAAAAAAAAAAAAATTTTAGGTATACTGTATGCTTATTGACGGTGAAACTCCGATCAGCCCTTTTCAATGCAGCAGTTTAAGTTGCAGTTAGGGTTGACAGTCATGAAATGAAACAGTTATATTCATTTTCAGATGCATCGCTCGCAAGTAATAGACTTTAAAACAAATGTTGAATTTCTCGACAAGGCCCGCCTCAGCAAGCAGTGTTGGGTACGGAACGGAGAGGGAGAGGTGGTCCAAACTCTCAGTCAGAGGGTCACCGACCTGACGGGACTGAGCATGGAGTCAGCGGAGCCTTTCCAAGTGGCCAATTATGGTACCGGAGGGCATTACGAACCTCACTTGGACTTTACTAAGGTTAGAAGATTATTTATAACAAAATGTAGCCGATTTGGCCACAAACAAAACTCACACGACAGCCTTCAACACATTAGCCACCACTTCAAGTAACCTCAAACTGGTACCAGTTTTGCTACTGGAAATTATTGGCATCTACATGGCTTGATAGTATTGAAAAGTGGTTCCAAAAGTGTTTCCTATAGACCTCCATTTTCACAATTAGACATCTTGCATTGGGCTTCTTCCAATAAGTTATTCGGTTACAAGTTAATTATTAATTATAGTGTATATTTACAACTTTATATTATACTAGATAGACGTCCTTATCAGACTGGCTAGTAATTAGATTCGGCTCTCATCGTAACTGTTGGTGCTTAAGGCACGGCATTAGGTGGTACTGCTCTGACTCTTACTACTTCACGGACATCTGTTGGGATGTGGCAGAAGCTCTAACTCATCGATATCTATCAGTAACTGAAACCGAGTGTCTATCCAATACACTAAAATTATTATGGAAGATAAAAATACACCTTAATGATCCTTAAACAGTATATCTGTTACTTGCCCGATGAACAGCATTTTTACATCTTTACTAATAAAAATATCACCTTTTTTATGATTCTTATGTTGGTTGGACTGAATTTCCCTAGATTTGCGGAGGCGCCGTGGCCATCTCGTTTCTTAGCTTTGAGGGAAAACTTCATTTTGTGACATGTGGGAGGTAGGAATGGGTACCGCCGCCCCGGGAACCTTTTTTTGGATAACCAACACCTCTGCCATAGGTCACCCCAAGTGGTTCGCTGCGTTTGGTGATTTAGCAGGGGTGCCCGGGTTCATGGGGTTTTTCTAGGTCTTGGAGGCGAATGACTAGGACACACTGAACCCCAGATCTACCCACTCTTAAACCCTTTTCCTTCCCAGAACTCTCCTCTCCTTCCTTTCCTAAAAAAAACCTTCCATGTTTTTGAACATAATTTCCGTTTACATGATCAATTCACTGTTACATTATTATAATGACTAGGGCCCGGATTAATATGTAAATACATATTTTTAATTTACACGATTTTCGGTCTCGTATGTGTTCTCTACCTAGATTTTCATATTTTCGCTATTTTCGATTTTTATATCATAAAACATGAGTTAGTTCACAAAAATTAATATAATTTTACGTGTTTGCATTCTCGCCACCACACTGCCGCGCGTGTTTCATTTCTCTCGCATATTATTCGTCGTAATTTGATTTTTGATTCTCTTGCTCTCCGAGCGGCGGCGCCGAGAGGCCAATGCGGGCGGTGCGCGGGTGGACGGGCGCCATAGTGACACTGACAGTAGGGGCCGTTCAAGTATTACGTAACGCTCTTGGGGGGGGGGGGTGTGGGTCTTGTGAAATGTTACTGTGCGTTACGAGGGGGGGTTCGAACAACGCGTAACTTTATTTATTACCGTAAACGTGATTAAAACAAGAAAAAAGCTATTTAAGCGACTTTCCAGTACTTTGCGCAACTTAATTGTGACATTTATTTTTCGCGTCAAAAATTGCATTACGTAATACTTGAACACCCCCTAAGCCGGCGATCACCAACGACGAGCGACGTTCCTGCCGTGTTGCTTGCAAGTTGCAAGTCTTTTTATTTTTACATACTCAAGTCACCTACTACTACTGTCTAGATACCTATCAGTTTAATTTTAAAATTCCCAAGGATAAACAACCTTTGCGTTTCAAATTGGAAAAATATATCCAAGATTTCCCAAGCCAATCGCTAATTTTAGATGGAAAAGTACTTTATTGTCAAGCCTGTGAAAAATCTATTTCTTCTGAACAGCATTTTTTAATATTGCAACATGTATCTACTGCATACGTCAAATATTGGAAAGATCGTGGGTGGTTTGTATATTTATGGAAAGATCTTTCAGCCAATATAAGGCTATATTTAGACCAAATCGGCAAAGTTTTAATTTCAATAATTTAAAAAAGCAATACTGCAATTGTGTACTGCAATCAATTTAATAAGACGAATATAGGGGAAGATGAATAAAACTTCATTTTTTTATTTGAATTACCTGAACATTTCGCTATCTTTTCATAATTTTTTTAATGTAACTATTACTACATAGTAATTTTTCACAATGAACAATGTTTAATATGAAAGATATTCTTATTTTATACTCCATATTTTTTCCATATTTTCCATTTTTTAGTCCATGTTATATGTACATAATTTGAATTTTTTAATACATATTTATCCGAGCCCTAATAATTACTAAGTGTTATTTTTTTTCAGTTTTAGTCCTTTAAATAAAGTTTTGTTGATAATTTAATTTTGCTAAAGGTAGGTGTTAGGTTATTTCTGAAACGTTTTTTTTTTTTCAATTACTTTTCCGCATGAGTTTAATGAAACTTCCATAAAAGTAATATTATTTAATAACATAGAAGGCTTGTGTGTGTGGAAATAAATACCAAATTCAAGTTATCAACTTTTACATTTTCGTTATTTGTTTTTGGGGTGTTATGCCGTGTTGCGCTACCTCCTTCTTTAGCCAACGTTTTGGACAGCGTTGCAGTGTCCATCATCAGGGCAGATCCGGCAGATCCGGTAGTTGTTAAAAAATGAATTTGAAATGTAAATTTTTTTTAGTTACTCTCTTAAAAATTTTTCTAATTTTTAATTGTATGAACTGGATAAAGAGTGAAGTGACAGTTTTCTTCCAAATTCATTAAATAAGAAGACTGTGTTTTTTAAATTTTGAATTTTCTGAAATTTTTTGATCATTTAATAGAATATGTTTACGGTAAGCTGTTTTTTTTTCAACTTTTTTCATATTTGAAGCTTAAAATATTGCAATTTTTAAAAACAAAAGTATATTTCAGATAAAAAAAATTTAAAAGCTAATTTTATCTAGTTTCCATAGAGGCATTTGTTTTTACGAGATCTTCAAAAATAAGAAATATACAAGTCATTTAGAATACGTCCGAAAAATTCCAAAATTCGCTCAGAAATTATTAACAAAACACGTGTATACAGTAAATAAAATACCCCCTCTGGCTGTGTAAGCAGTATATAGGGTGCGGCAAAACAGACAGTGCAGTTTTGGAGGGCTATGAGGTATATTATATTTTATTCGGTATATCATGCCGTTTTATGTATCAAGTCCTGAATATGAAATCAGAAAGATGATGGCCCCCAGCAGCGATACATTGATGAAGGAATTTCTAAAGTTTTCGGATGCATTATTGGATGCAGATCTCGATGGGCGTAACGGCGATTTCATCCCGAATTCGATCCTTGAGTTCTTTCAAGATGTGAGGCCGATGTTTAAAAACTTTTTCCTGCAGATAGCCTTACAGGAAGAAGTCGCAAATGCTTAAATCAGGTGAGCGCACGGGCTGCCCCTCAGAGAGACGAGGCGCGCAGGGAACATCTGTTGCAGTTTTGTCATTAAACTCGAGCAGTATGGGCCGTAGCACCGTCCTGTTGAAGCCAGATGTTTCCCAGATCCATTAGTTCTTCTAATTGAAGTTCAAATAAATTTCCTACATGGAAACATAATGTTAGGCATTGACAGTCACGGTTCGTCTATTGTCCTCAAAAAACTACAGCCCAATCACCCCAAATTTTGAAATTGCACACCACACCAGGGCCGTATTTACACTTTTCATCAGTATCATTTGCGCCGCCCCTTCCTCCTTCTAGTCACATGTAGGCTTTTATTAGGTGACGCAAAATTTTAAAAATAAATATTCAAATATACATTAAGTAGGTATTCAAATATGAAATATAGAATGATTTATTCGTTAAATAAAAGCGTAACATGAAACAAGAATTACAATTTTTTACGGGATTTTTTATTTGACAATTTATAATAGCTTCGTAGTTGCTTCTTTGCGTAGAAGATCCGAGGAGTAAAGTTCTTCTTGTAATAATAACAGGAAAAACTCCTTTCTCCAGAACAATTTGTGGCCAGGGTGCAAAGTGCGACGCGGAGAGCTATATCCAAGTTTGGGTAAACGTTGCACAGAGATGGTTTCCTCAAAAAGTTTCCTTAAAAAAGATTCAGTAATGGTGTAGATTCAGGTTTCTCTGGGGTCTTGTTAGAGGAAACGTGACCTTGAAAGTGTACCCATTCCTGAACTAAATCATCTGCTAAATCATTGCACAAGAGGCTGACTTTTTCTCAGACTCTGCTGAAAGTTCACCCATGTTTTTAATGATTTTTTATCTTTGAAGTATTATGCCTTCATATTATGCCTTATGCCTTCACATATGCCTTCTCTCTAATTCACATCTGTTAGGAAGTTGTTTCAATATCCTCATTTGATGTTTCGTCTATAAAGTTTTTTCTTTTGGGGTCATCTTACTCTGAATGTCGCCCTTACATTGCTAAAGTGCGCTCATTTCAATTGCACTTTCATCGAAATAATCAAAGTTTTCTTGCTCTGGTATAATAAACTCGAGAAGAGATCCACAAAAATCAGATACCGTCAGTAAATTAACAGATGAGCTCTGAATCGGAGCACTCACTTTATTTAGTCTTTCCAAAATAGCATTCCAAAATACGATTAGTAACCAAATAAAGGTAGCCCACTGCCCAAACATTTTTTGGGAAATATTCGCACCATAATCGCACGACGCAATCCGCGGTGCCGTACGGGATCAGTGGGTGTTTAAAGGTTCCTGTAAGGGGGAAATAGGCGTAGAGGCTTCAAATTTTTTTTTTTTTTTCATAAATCGATGGTAGAACCATTCAAAAATATTTTCTGAAAATTTCAAACCAAAAATCCACGCCATTTAAAGTTATATGCGTTCGAGTTAGTGTCCCTCGGTCAAACTACCACTATTTTACTGCCACTCTTATTTTTGAACGCATTTTTCTCGAAACTTATTTTGTCGAATATAATTTGTGTACAGTTTTTTATCATTCTTTATCAAACTCAGCACATAGTTTCTTTATATAAATGCGCTCTATTTGAACACTAAATCCTAAACAATATCTTTATTTTAACTATTTTTTTATGCCAAAAAAACGTTAAAAAGAATGGTAAAAAATCATTAGTAGTAAATTTTCACATTCTCAAAAAAATATTTATTTTCGATTTTTTTGTAAGAAGTGAGGTTCAAATAGAAAAAATACTTATAAAAACAATTTTTTTGTGAAAGATTGATTTTGATGAAAATTGTGACCTCCAGGAGTTACACAAATTGTTCAGCCGGATGGCGACTTACAATGCGCGGCAGTTGATATCTCCATTATTTTTTGGGGAAAATATTTGAAGATTTTAGAATTTACTCTTGAATACACATATTATGTAAAATGACCGCAAGTTTTACATAAAATATATATATATTCCTTACGTATTTAAAAAAAAATCATGAAAATCACTAAGAATGCGAGGTCCTACACCTACTTCTCCCCTTACACACTTGTGCAATAAAGGTAGCCTACTGCCAAAGCGTTTTTTGTAAAATATTCACACCACAATCCCGGATTGGACCGTTGGGCATTGAACGACACAAATCCGCGGTCCCGTACGGGATCACTGGGCATCTAAAGGTTAATATATTGAAAACTCTATCTATCCACAGTGACTTTTTTGTTGTTGTTTATAATCGTACACAAAATTAACGAGCCAGCGAGTGAGCGCCGCCCCCTGAACTCTGCCGCCCCTAGACCGCGGCCTATATGGCCTATTGACAAATCCAGGACTGCACCACACGGTCACTTTTGAGGAGTGAAGAGTCTCTCGTGAAGTTGCCTTGGGTTATTTCCAGCCCAATGCTGAAAATTTTGTTTATTTGCTATGCCCATCGAGATGTGCCAAAATTCAGCCGAAAACAGAAATTGCCTTCATCAATGTATCGCTGCTGGGGGCCATTATCAATTGAATAAATTTATGTATGTATTATTATTACTGTATTATCTATACATTGGGTCATTAATCGAAAACAGAAATTGCCTTCATCAATGTATCGCTGCTGGGGGCCATCATGTGTCTGTTGTTTATCAATTGAATAAATTTATGTATGTATTATTATTACTGTATTATCTGTACATTGGGTCATTAATCGAAAACAGAAATTGCCTTCATCAATGTATCGCTGCTGGGGGCCATCATGTGTCTGTTGTTTATCAATTGAATAAATGTATGTATGTATTATTATTACTGTATTATCTGTACATTGGGTCATTAATCGAAAACATTTAGTTGCCAAAAATCTTAGTGAAGGCTTGCTTGGCTCTCTAGATTATGTCATAAGAGCAGATAATAAAATCAAAATGAATGCCTTAACTTTTTCCACGCGATCGTAACAACAGTTGATACGGCAAAAAGCCACGCCTCACACGCGCCCGTATCAGCCCTTGTTACGCTAACTTCGACTGCCAATATCACAGCGTTCCTATATCGCACTATTTTTTCCCGCTTGCTAGGATATTCGTGTAACTATCACGATGCTGACATCTTCAGGCATATTTCGAAATTAAAATTGTATTTCGTAAAAAACATCTATAATCAAGTGAATGTATATCCTCGTACCTTTGAATGCAAAGTTCTCAATTTACTCCACAGATGGCGCTAGTAGTTTGCGCAGGCGCTCCATGCGATTTCGACTGACCAAATTGGACAAGCGTCGATAACATTTATTATCAAGATCGTGCGTATTCGCACACGTTTGTTTATGTTGTGAAAGTGTGATTTAGAATTTAAATAAAAATTTTATTAATTTTAGAGTCATCAGAAGTTTTAGAACTTGTTTATACGAATTAATTATGAGGTACCACTTGTGTCTATCAACGCAGTGTCCTGAGTACACGCACGCGGATAAATGGCGCCGCCTTTGAGATAATATGGGTACGTTTTTTACGTTTTTTGTTTTTTATAAACATCTAGGAGTGTTTACAGACGACGATTTGGTTTCAAATTGTAGATAATAATCTCATCTGTTTATATAGTATGATAAATCATGCCATAATATGCTGTAATTTGACATAAAATTGGTTGGATAGGTATTTGAAATATGACATATACATGTACCGCGTATGGGTATTGAAAAAACGGAGTAGTTCAACGCGGGGAAAAGGTTAAATGAGATATTATTTGCTCAACTTTGTTTGGAAAATGATTAAAGATTTATTCATTTATGGTTATGAACGTTCATTGGTTTTAGATGGCTTTGATTCAGTGTTGGAATTCCAGGAAAGCAAAGGTACTGATTTTAGATGGCTTTGATTCAGTGTTGGAATTTCAGGAAAGCAAAGGTACTGATTTTCCATCGATTTAATTAATTAGGAGTGGAAGATTATTACAGTTGTCTTTGTGAGTGACCTTTTGTGAGACAGTTGTGTTCTCTGTCTTCATCTTCGTTTCTCCCATCCTTTCACCTTCCTTCCCATTGTTTCATTTTGTTTCAGAACAATCCCGAATAATTATTTTTACTTTTTGTAATTTTTTTCAGAAAGGGGAAAACAAGGGTTTTAACATAGAAAACAACAGAGACGGAAACAGACTCGCAACATTTATATTTTACGTATGTATATATTAGATGGAATAATTATTTTTAAAACATTTAATTTTGGTACTTAAACCGTCTGCTTGGTTCAATACATTCGCACATCACAATCCGGAAGCCTCGATTTCACGCGTTAATTCTGAAACCGTCACTTTGGATCGAGATTGTAAAATATCTATGCAAGATAGCTTTCATATTTCAAAAACAATAAGAAGCATTATTTCGTTCTCTTTCTGGTTAAAAGAAAAATACATGTGGAAGAGAGATATATAGCTTTTGAAATGTAAGGTCGCTCGGGACCTTACATTTCAAAAGGGGATGGGACGGGTCATTTATGGTCTTATGAAAGTATAACGCGATTACGTATTTTGGGATGTATTTATTTCTAAACAAGCAGACGAGTTAATGAGAAATTGCCGAATGTTCATTTTCCCAAAGAATAAAAACAAATTAACATCTGGGCTAATATAAATAGATGGTATTTGACTAATCAGATTGTAACCGCGTTGTTGTTTTTCTGTCAGTTATCAGACGTGGCGCAGGGCGGGCGCACGGTGTTCCCCGAGCTGGGGGTGGGGGTCACCCCAAGGAAAGGGAGCGCCCTCTTCTGGTTCAACCTGCACCCATCGGGGGAGGGAAACTACGCCGCACTGCATGGAGCCTGCCCTGTGCTGCAAGGCACCAAGTGGAGTAAGTTTAATAAATTATTGTAGAAAGCAAACACTTTGTGGCTTGACATTATATAGAATGAAACAAGTACTTTGTTTAAAAAACCACTTTATTTTTATTTATATTTGTCGACCGGTTTCAGTTGAACTCAACCTTCTTCAGGACAATAAACATATAAACTAAATTACAGACAGAGTTAAGATTCTAAGGTTAACATAAAAGAAAGAGAGAGAGCGTATAAGAGAGGGAGAGAACATCAGATACTGGTTGGTGGAGGGGTAGGAGGCGGAGTCACGAGTGGGTGGGGGTGGGGGTTACATAGGGAGAAAGGGAATAACTTTAAAATCGGGCTGTTGGTTAATTCTAAGTGTCGACGTGCAAAGGGAAGAGAATTTACACGTCGACACTTCCATCAGAAATAAGGCCGGCCTTCTATACTAACAATAATTTAGCCAAACTCTTAACTAATTCTAAAGATACAGAGGATAAATTAAGCCACTCTGGCATTTATAAACTTAATTGTAACGATTGCCCACCCACATACATAGGTAAAACAGCGCGTAGTGTAAATATTAGAGTTAAAGATCATGTCAGGTGCCTTACAAGCACAGGTTTCTCAGAATTTGCTGACCATTTAATTGATACTGACCATACATTTAACATAAATACAGGAGTAAAAATAATACATATAATTAAAATAGGAATATGCCTTAATAATTTAGAAGCATTAGAAATATCCAAATCAAAGAAACTTAATTGCCAAATTTTAAACAAACAGTTAGAATTAACCAACAGCCCGATTTTAAAGTTATTCCCTTTCTCCCTATGTAACCCCCACCCCCACCCAGTACCGGATTATCCCTAAGGCAGAGTAGGCAACTGCCTAGGGACCCCGCGTCGGCTAGGGGCCCCGTGTCCCGAGAAAAAATTACTTGTTTAAATTAGTGTGCGACGAAGTTTCGGAAAAAGTCAGCTAAAAAAGTCTTTTATTTTTTTGTTATTAGGAACATTTACAGGTTAATAGTATTAGGTACACGCATGAAAGAAAACAACAAATTATAATAATTAGGTTACAACCCAATACATATGTACATAACTAATAATAATAATAAAAAAATTGGATAATTTGTAGAACGCCTTTTTTGTGAAAAATTACCTCAAGGGCGCTTATGTTCACATCATGCACAAATAATAAATAAAAAGTCTACAATTAAAACAAATATATAAACATAGATGTATTTTACTTTTCTTTCTTTCTATTATTTGTTACAACATTACTAAGTATCTGATGTGGTTGAAGGTGCCATGTGTGGTTTATATTGGCATTTGTTTTGTTTTATTTCTAATTATATGTTTAAAATATAAATGTTGTACCAACTTCAATAGGTATGCACTACCTATCTTCTTGCTAAAATTCTTTGGGAAAGGTTGTCTGGAAGAGATCACTTTAGTGACAAGACGGCTCATTGTAATGTTTTTTTTTAATAATATATATTTTTGTTTCTATGTATGTGTCCTTTTATGTGCAATAAAGGGTTATTGCATTTTATTGTAATGTATTCGTTTTTTTATTGAGTGGGGTGATGGCATTACTTTCGTAATGTAGTAAAAGAACAGATTAATAATTAATGAAATTACGTTTTGGTAGAAAAAAAATAATTTTAGAAGTTAGAAAAGTGTAAAGTGCACGGCCGGACTAAGCCCGTCAAAATCCCGGGGCGGCAAATTTGAATGAACCCCACCCCCCCCCCCCTTAGTTGATGTAATTTTACAAGTTTTTTATTCAGTTCACACGGGCCTCTGACTCCGGGGGGCCTCCAAATGCCTCCATGTTCCCTTGATCAAATCCTAAACAAGGCTTTAGGGACACTGCAAAAAAATGTTATTGTTAATTCATTTTCTGAAAGATGCATTTGCTAATAATGCTCTCACCATTTGAGGAAATTTGTAAAATTGAAGGAGATACAGCATTTTATATGAAACCGTTTTAAACAGTTTCTGTGTAGAATTATCTTCAACAAAACTTTGAAAGCGTTTTTCTTGAAACTATCTATTTTTCTTTTCAACCTGGTTGACAACATGTTCGAAAAACTATATATCCGATTTGCATAATGCATATGCACAGTTAGAAAATCCAGTCACTATGGCACCACTTCGGGATTTTTTAATGGTCCATTTTTTTATGAAAATTTTCCATAAAAAATCGAAAATAAAATTCGTTGGTCTGCCATTTTTAATTTTTTTTAGATATCAAAATTCTAAAATGCCATAGACAGTAGATTTTCGAATAGAATAAAGGCGGAAACACACTTGTGTGGTGTGGTATGTCGTGACTACAAATTAACCAATCATCTTCGTCGCTTGTCGACACGCCACAACCTACAAATATGTCTCTAACCATAATAAATGTATGAAACCGATGTGCTTCTGGCGCGCCACGACACACCACACCACACAAGTGTGCCAGTGCCTTAAGACTTGGTGAATGCAAATCGAATGTATAGTTTTTTTAGTATGTTATCAACCAGGTTGAAAAACATGTTTCGAGAAAAACATGTTTTGCATTCAAAGTTTTGCTGAAGGATAATTCAACATACAAACTGTTTCAAATGGTTTCACATAAAATGCTGTACTCCGTCAATTTATCGAATTTCTTTAAAACATTTGGTGAGAGCATTTTTAACAAATGCATCTGTCAGAAAAAGAAATACATAAAAAAAAATTACTAAATTATTTTTTACAGTGTCCTTGTGCCTTAAGGGGGGGGGGGGGGGGGTAAGGTTTTAAAGGCGAAATAAAGGCATATTGTCATGATTTTTTTTGGTTCAACAAATTCAACAATGAATAATGTTGGTTTTATAGTATAACATCTGAAGTATCTTTTAAAAAATTTCAATTAATAATATCAATAAGTAAGGCGCCTCGAAAAAAGTTATTAGGTATGCTGTGAACTCCATAACTCGTCACCGGATCATTTGAAACAAAAAAAAATCGAAATGCGTTTAAAAGGTAATATGTTTTCCTAGGTAGTCAGAGGGAGTTTTTTTCGTTTTTTTTTTTTGGCAGCATTTTGAAGTGAAAAACGCGATTTGTGCTAAAAATTGTTATTATAAAAATTTGTTTATTATAAAATTGTAAAAAAACTCCCTCTGATTACCTGTTGATTTATATGTAGAAATAGTGTAAAAAATTTCAAAGCATCGGTCGAGTCAAGTCAAGATTTTCAGTTATGATGTTCATGAACTTCAGAAATTTTATACTCGAAATGTACTTGAATCGAGCATGATGGCCGGTTGCTTGAAATGCTGTACCTTCGTTAGCTTTGCTCCGATTAACTTGAAATTTTGACAAAGTACTCAATATACTGTGTTCGGGCAAATCTATACCTACTCCCATGTATCCCTCCCGTCTTACCTACCTATCCTGATACATCCATCTTGCTATTGTCACCGGTTCAAGATTGATTCCTAACCGTGAAATTAGTGCAATTTCAACACCGCGCGGTACTGGCAGCCCAAATACTTTGGTCTCGTCGCTTTATAGTCAAAACCCGGATCCGCGCAAGATACGTGCTTTCAACCGTGGAGTTATCAGATCTTGAGTGCATGAAGTGTGGGACCCCAGGACGTCATCAGCAAGGTAGGGTCATCTTGTTTTCGGTGGACATCCCATTTTTTCCCCTTCATCCCTTTTTTCATTCCAACAGTGATAGATAGAGATTCCGAACTCCGCGGAAGAAAGTAACAGGCTTCCAATCAGCTATCGAAACATTGGTCCTTCGGCGGATGTAGAATTTACCTTGAATCTTTACAGATTAGTTAATTTACATGATTAGAAATTGTACTCAAACTAGTTTCATTACAGGATTATTATCAATAGTAGGTAGTTTCGATACGGCTTATCAGTTCAGCTGGTAGGTAGGGAATATTGAGTTCGGATAGAATACTTTATTTGTTGCAAGTAGATACCTACTACTATAATTGTTAATTTACGTATTTAATACATTTCAAAATGGATAAAGTTGCAACCAAAATTGGTTCGTTAAAATTAAAGCGCCAGAGGCTGTTCGGCCTTATACAGGCGGCTTATGATCTTGTTAAAGATTTGGATAAAAAGGCTAAGCTATGTCAATTCAGAGCCCGAATGGATAAATTAGAGTCCACATATGACGAATTTCAAAGTATTCAATGTGAGCTGTCAGATCTGGTTTCACTTCCCGAGTTTGATTCGAAAAATGATATATTGGAGGTTTCGCGTGTATCTGAGGAATTGTTCTTCCATGTTACATCGGCACGTGATGCCTTAGAAGCGAGTCAGAATAATCGTCATGACGTGTCAGGCGAAGAAGTACAACGCCCTGGGCAGCCCATTCGCAGTTTTCTAGCTCCGGAAATAAAAATTCCTTCGTTTAGTGGACATATTAAAGATTGGCCCCCCCTTTTCAATATATTCAGAAGCATTGTGCATGAGAACAGTTCTCTGAGTAAAATTGAAAAATTTCATTACCTACTTAGCTGTTTAAAAGACACGGCCTTATCTCTGGTGAGAACTATTCCTCTGATACAAGAGAATTATGATTTGGCCTGGGAAACGTTATTAAATCATTATTCCGAGTCCAGGGCATTATTTATATATTACGTTAACTCTATTTTAAATTGTAACTTCTCTAATAACGTAGAAATTTTGAATGTTTTACGGGAAAACCTTTCTGGACTTCACGAATTACATAGAGAAAACTTATTTGGAGAATTTTTATGTCATTTAGTTTTACAAAAAATGGATTCAAATACACGGCGGGCATTTGAAACTAGAGTGGAGAAGGATGAAATTCCCGGCGTTGAAATGTTAATCAAGTTTTTAGCAACTCAAAACCGTATAAATATGTTATCGGATATTAAAGATAAAAGAGTAAAAAGGGTGCTATTTGTATCCAACGAGAATAGTAATAAAAGCAGTTGCCGAAAATGTGGAGCTTCGCATCATATTACAAAGTGCCAAGAGTTTCTGTCGTTGAATATGGTCAGTAGAAGGGACTTCGTTAAAAGGGAACGGTTATGTTTAAACTGTTTAAATTCGCACCTTATTAAAAATTGCCGTTCAAAGTTTCGATGCAAACGGTGCAACCGAACGCACAATACTCTGCTACATACTGATGAAAGATCTCCTTCGCCAAACAACCGTGATACTGAAAGTGATAACCCAGTAATATGCAACGTAGCATTTGGATTGGGTAAGCGTTCTATATTGCCTACCGCGCTAGCAGAATTCCTTGATAATTCAGGACGTAAACATCGTGCTAGGATGTTAATCGATACGGGAAGCGAGATTTCGTTCATTTCGGAAAGATTATTTAATATATTAGGCTTAAAAAAGAAAACATGGAACGGTAATATACGGGGAATTAATAACGCAACAGTAAGTAATGTGCAAGGTTTAGTTAATTGTAAAATATTTTCCTTGCAAAACAGCTCTTGGGTTGCAGGGCAGGCAGTAATAATCTCCAATGTTACGTCAAAACTCCCATATATAAACTCTCAAGATACGTCTGAAGAATTTAAAGGTCTAAATCTTGCAGATCCAGAATTTAGAAATCCGGGAGAGATAGATTTCCTATTGGAGTCTGACTTGATTGCAAAAATATGGAGGCAAGGTTATATTTCAAAACGTGATTTAATAGCTGTTAATACAATATTCGGATACATAGTTATGGGATCATGTATACAAGGTTATAATTCAGCACAACCCGTTGTGACGTCAGCGTTAACTGCGATTGAAAATAGTGACTTAAATCACGCGGTAAGTCGTTTCTGGGAAATTGAAGAGGTTTCTAACGAAATTATTCAGAATAAGGACGATAATGAATGCGAAACCATATTTCAATCAACAGTCAACCGGGAAGCGTGCGGCAGGTATATCGTGGCACTACCTTTCAAGAACAGAGATCATGTGGATATCGGATGCACATATGATATCGCCCTTAAGAGATTTTATAATCTTGAAAAACGCTTGTCATTAAATCCAACATTGGCGGGACGTTACTGTAAATATATGGAGGATTTCTTACAGCAAGGCTTCATGACAAAAGTTTCCCCATCGACTGAGATACTGAATACTTATTACATTCCACATCATGCGGTTGTTCAAAAAATAGGAAATGATATTAAAATTCGGGTGGTCTTTGACGCCTCATGTAAATCTGAAAAACAAATTTCGCTAAACGATTGTTTATATTCGGGTCCAAAATTACAAAATGAAATAGGTCATATCTTATTAAAATTTCGTTTATATCCTATAGTATTTACTACGGATATTCGGAAGATGTTTCTACAAATTCGGTTGAGAGAAGAAGATACAAATTTTCAAAGGATTCTCTGGCGATCTTCACCTTTACAGCCGGTAGGGCAATATATACTTGGTACTGTCACATTCGGGGTGACTTCTTCGCCCTATTTGTCCATCAGAACTTTACATGAACTAGTGAAAGATGAAGGTGCACAATTTCCAAAGGCCTCTAAGGCACTGTTGTCGGATACATACGTTGATGACATAGTTACTGGCGAATGGGAGCCAGACAGCGCTTCTCAGCTTCAAATTGAGCTGACAGAACTCCTTGCCAAAAGAGGTTTTCAATTAAGAAAATGGATGAGTAATTCGTTTCCGTTGTTAAATAACATCCCAATTAAACATCGGATCCACGCAAGTGGTCAAGTTGCGTTTGATGATAGTACATCTTGCTCAATCAAAATATTAGGTTTAATTTGGAATCCTGATAAAGACACATTTTCGTACTCGGTAGAAGAAAAAGAAAAGGTTTTTACAAAACGTGCGATACTGAGCTGTGTTGCACGTATTTTCGATCCCATTGGATTAATAACACCTGTTGTTTTTAAGGTGAAATGCCTTCTACAGGAACTATGGAAATTAAAGTTAGGTTGGGATGACTCCCTCCCGGAAAATATTGTTAATTTATGCGAAAATTTCTTGGATGAATTACCTAGGTTATGTTATTTACAAACACCGAGACATTGCAGTACAATAAAAAACTCAAATTGTACTTTAGTAGGATTTTCAGATGCGAGCGAATTAGGTTACGCAGCTTGTATATATTTGGTTACGAACGAAGCACAGCCTCAAGTCACATTACTTACGAGTAAATCTAAAGTTGCACCGCTGAAAATATTATCAATACCACGCCTCGAGCTTATGGGAGCTTACCTACTTTCAAAGCTTGTAAAAATGACGAAGTCATCGATAGAAACTCTCGTGAAAATTACAGGAATAATATTGTTTTCCGATTCCACCATAGTTTTATCATGGATCAATACACCACCTCATACTTTGAAATCTTTTGTCGCGAACCGCGTTATCAAAATTATTGATGAAATCGAGGACGCAAAGTGGTACCACGTTGCGTCAAAAGAAAATCCAGCCGATTTTGCTTCTCGCGGTTTATGTCCATCGCAAATAATAGATAACCAATTGTGGTTTCAAGGGCCTCCTTGGTTGGCTAAGCCTAGTCAGAAGTGGCCATTGTCTTTACCGGAAAAATTAAAGGTTGAAGAGCTACCGGAAGTAAAATCCCACGTCTCAACAGTTCACAGGCCGATTGATTACTATGAGGGCCTACAATTTTTCCGATCTTCTTCTTGGAACCGTCTTCGGAATGTGGTCGCTTGGTCGCTTAGGTTTATTTACAATACGCGGCAACGAAGCAGGAGTGCACGCAGATTCGGAATTCTGACCTGCTCCGAAATAAATCACGCTGTTAAGGTTATCTTAAAATGCGATCAGCAGTTCCATTTTCCAGATGAAATCAGAAAACTCAAAGGGGATGGGGTGACCCCAGTGACCTTTCAAAAATTAAATGTTTTTATTGACCACGAGAATTTACTTCGCGTTGGCGGGCGGCTTCGCAATTCACAGTTAAATTACAATTCCAAGTTTCCAATAATACTTGCTAAAAATAGTAAAATAGCCGAGCTTCTTATATTATATTATCATAAAGTCTATTTACATGCCGGATCGCGAACCTTGTAGTTCCTAATTCAACAAAATTACTGGATTATATCTGCCCGTAATAAGATAAAGAAACTAGTTTCAAAATGCGCGAGATGCGCAAGGCTGCGATCATCTCCGTCAGCTCCACTCATGGCCAGTTTGCCAGAAGCGCGTGTCACACCGAACCGCGTATTCAATCGCGTGGGGGTGGATTTGGCCGGCCCATACGTAGTAAAGGAAGGAAAACGCAGAGGTGCTAAGACATACAAGGCTTACTTTGCGATTTTTGTTTGCATGGCAACGAAGGCGATTCATCTCGAGGTTCTTTCGGATCTCTCGTCTGACGCTTTCATCGCTACCCTCAATAGGTTTGTTTCACGACGGGGTATTTGTCAGGCCATTTATTCGGATTGCGGTACGAACTTTGTTGGGGCGAAACGCCATTTGATTGGAACACAAATTTTTTTAAATAGTTGTCGTAATGATGAACAAGTCATGCGTACATGTTCAGAAAAGGAAATAGTGTGGAACTTTAACCCTCCCTCCAGTCCTCACTTCGGAGGCCTATGGGAAGGAAACATTCGAGTCGTAAAAAATCATTTAAAACGAGTAATAGGGGACACTTCATTGACGTTTGAGGAATTTACAACTATATTAAATAAAATAGAAGCCATACTAAATTCTCGTCCCCTCTGTCCTCTAACCTCAGACCCTGAGGACATTCAGGCCCTTACTCCAGGTCACTTTTTAATTGGAGAACCGTTAATTTCGATTCCAGAATATAACTTCTTCTTCTTCTTCAATGGCGCTACAGCCCATTTCGAGCCTTGGCCTCCTTCAAAATAAGCCTCCACCGCCCTCTGTCCTCGGCCGTCGTCTTCCGATCTGCAACATGGAGTAATCCTCTTGCATCCTTCCTGACATCATCCTCCCATCTCAGTCTAGGTCTGCCCGCCTTTCGTTTACCTCCCGGGTGTCCTGTCAGAACCTTCTTCGGTACTCGTGTGCTTGGCATTCGGTGCACATGTCCGGCCCATCTTAATCTTTGGAGTCTTAAATGGGTGGAGAGTCTGGGAGCTTGGTAAATATTATAGAGCTCATTATTGTGGCGGATTCTCCATGCCTCTCCCTCTCGCACCGCTCCTAAGATTCTTCGAAGTACCTTTCTTTCGAAGATGTCCAGCTGTTCCGCTGACTTTGCTGTCAGGGTTCCCGCCTCACATCCATAGGCCAAGACCGTTCTGATAATTGTTTTATATAAGGTTATTTTGGTTTTCCTATGGACGTTTCGGGATTCGAACACTGGCAGCAACTAGTGTTGAGTACCTCATACAAGAGGCACCTCAAATGTCTCATACAAACACGTAAAATGTCCCCCCACCTCACAATATGTATTTGTACCAACTCTTTTTCTTTGTATTACTACAAATATGAAGGGGGAACAAATATGAAGGAGGGACAAACATGAGGTGTGAGGTGGTTTGTTTTGTTGGACTACATTCATGTCATGTACGGGACAAATATGAGGTGAGGTATGAGGTGGTTGGTGTATTGGACTACATGTCATGTCACATTGTCACGTATGGGACAAATATGAGGTGAGGTGTGAGGTGGTTGATGTATTAAACTACATGTCATGTCACGCATAGTTTGGGACAAATGTATGAGGTGGTGAGGCGTGAAGTGTTTGTATATTCTATGACATTTTTGTATTAGAACCGTGAGGTGGTGATGGGGTAAGCCAATTCATATATTGTGAATACCGCAGAAGCGTCCCAACTGCTCCGAAATTTTTATTTTTTATTTTTTTATTCTAAATTATTGTTAAGTGAATACCGCACAAGAGTACCATCTGCTCCAAAAAAATTCTTTTTTGAAATATTTTTTTGTTGTAAATTATTGTTATGTGAATACACAAAACAATAATTTATGAGCACAAGAGTCCCAACTGCTCTAAAAATTTTTTTTTTTTGAAAAATGTTTTTAATGAAAAATATTGATATGTGAATACACAACAATAATTTATGAGCATAAGAGTCCCCCAACTGCTCCAAAATTTTTTTTTTTTTTTAATATTTTTTATTGTAAATTATTGTTATGTGAATACACAAAACAATAATTTATGAGCACAAGAGTCCCAACTGCTCGAAATTTTTTTTATTGTAAATTATTGTTATGTGAATAAACAAAACAATAATTTATGAGCACAAGTACACAAGCACCAACTGCTCTAAAAAAATTTTTTTTTTGAAAATTTTTTTTAATGAAAATTATTGTTTTGTGAATACACCTAACAATAATTTATGAGCACAAGAGTCCCAACTGCTTAATTTTTTTTTTTTATTGTAAATATTTTTTATTGTAAATTATGTATTGATAAGTGAATACCGCACAACAGTACCAACTGTGCCAAAAAAAAAAAAAATTTAAATATCTTTTTATTTTAAATTATTGTTATATGTTATGTAAATACCTCACAAGAGTCCCAACAGCTCCCAAGGGAGGGAGGATGAGGCAGTGTTGAGATGAGGTGGAGGGGGTTGCTGAGGAGGGGGAGGGATAAGAGGGGGGGTGCAGGGGGGGGGGATCAGAGGGGGGGGGTGCAGGGAGGGGATCAGAGGTGGTGAAGGTGGGGAGGGGGTAGGCCTTTTTTTATATCCATTTTTCGTATTACATAAATAACAGACACGGGAGGCGGGTATGGGTACCGCCACCCCGCTATTTATTAGAAAACCAACACCTCTGAACCAAGAAAATCAAGCTGAAGGAAAAAACCAGCCACCCCTCCCCCCCCTCCCCCCCGTAAGTGAAAATATTTTGTAACACCTCCCCCCAAATGAGGTGGGACACCTCAACACCTAATTTCAATATTTGAGTACCTCATACAAACTCATCCTGATATCGTGTCCTACCCAACACTAGCAGCAACGCGGAGTAAGTTTTGTTAGCGGCTGTAATGCGCTTTCTTACTTCTACTGGGTCTTCATTGTCCTGCGTTATGATGGAGCCCAGGTAGGTAAACTCTTCGACCACTTCGAAATTATAACTGTCTTTAAATTTCACTTTATCTTTTATTCTGCGGTGAGGGGTTCTGGTTTGCATCATGATTTTTGTTTTATTTTCATTGATTTGCAAACCCACCTCTCTTGCCGCAGTCTCCAAAGGGTCAAACACTTCTCTTACAGCCTGTAGGGATCTTCCGACAATGTTAAGGTCATCTACGTAGCCAACTATTTGATTGCTTCTGTAGCAGATGTTTGAGTCGGTACTGATCATTGTCTTCCTCACGACGTGCTCCAGTACAATATTGAAAAGGGTGGGTGCTAAGCCATCACCTTGTTTCAGCCCCTGGGAGACGATAAAATCCTCCGTTGTTTCACCTCCTATCCTTACTCGACACCGTGAGCCGACCATTGTTGCTTTTACAAGCTTGACTATTTTGGGCGGTATTCCAAAATTTAGGAGTATTTCATATATTTTCTCCCTGTCTATACTGTCGTACGCCTGTTTGAAGTCAACAAATAGTTGATATATGTCTATATCGAATTCCCAGCATTTTGTCAGGATTTTATTCGGATTGCGGTACGAACTTTGTTGGGGCGAAACGCCATTTGATTGGAACACAAAATTTTTTAAATAGTTGTCGTAATGATGAACAAGTCATGCGTACATGTTCAGAAAAGGGAATAGTGTGGAACTTTAACCCTCCCTCCAGTCCTCACTTCGAAGGACTATGGGAAGGGAACATTCGAGTCGTAAAAAATCATTTAAAACGAGTAATAGGGGACACTTCATTGACGTTTGAGGAATTTACAACTATATTAAATAAAATAGAAGCCATACTAAATTCTCGTCCCCTCTGTCCTCTAACCTCAGACCCTGAGGACATTCAGGCCCTTACTCCAGGTCACTTTTTAATTGGAGAACCGTTAATTTCGATTCCAGAATATAACTATTCAGAGGTTAAAATAAATCGTCTCAATCGGTGGGAACATTTAAAGAAAATGACACAACATTTTTGGCAGCGCTGGAATACAGAATATTTACAAGCGTTACAAAATCGAGTCAAATGGTATAAGGCTACCCGTAACCTTCAAGTAAATGACCTAGTGGTCATCAAAGATACTAGGAGTCCTCCGTTGAAATGGCCGCTCGGCAGGATAAGGGAGGTGAAACCGGACTCTGACGGGGTCGTAAGATTAGCCTCAGTACAAACCAGCGAGTGTGTATATCTACGGCCTGTCGCAAAGCTTTGCCTCTTACCTGTAGAATAAGATAGTAACGTTTTTTCTTTTTTTTTATATGAATATTGGAATAGGTTCACATATTTTTTGTTTTGTTTTTTATGCCTTCAATGGTTTCGCATTGATTGCGATTCAGCTATCTTTTGTTTTAGTTATGTTTTTCGAGTTATTATTTTTTCTTTACATTCTGCACGTATAGTCTTTAGTTTCACGTGCACCTAGTTTGTAAGGAATAGATTAAATGTTAGGAGTAGGTTTCTTTTCATATTCTTTTAAATGTTAGGAGTAGGTTTCTTGGCCAGTTTCGATGGGTGTTGGAAAAATGGTATTTTTGGCGGGCGGTATATGTTCGGGAAAATCTATACCTACTCCCATGTATCCCTCCCGTCTTACCTACCTATCCTGATACATCCATCTTGCTATTGTCACCGGTTCAAGATTGATTCCTAACCGTGAAATTAGTGCAATTTCAACACCGCGCGGTACTGGCAGCCCAAATACTTTGGTCTCGTTGCTTTATAGTCAAAACCCGGATCCGCGCAAGATACGTGCTTTCAACCGTGGAGTTATCAGATCTTGAGTGCATGAAGTGTGGGACCCCAGGACGTCATCAGCAAGGTAGGGTCATCTTGTTTTCGGTGGACATCCCATTTTTTCCCCTTCATCCCTTTTTTCATTCCAACAGTGATAGATAGAGATTCCGAACTCCGCGGAAGAAAGTAACAGGCTTCCAATCAGCTATCGAAACATACTGACATTAAGAAAAAAAATCTAAAAAAAGTTTCCTTACCCTCCCCCCCCTTAAAGCCTTGATAAGGATATGATCAAGGGAACAAGGAGGCGTTTGGAGGCCCCTTCAACCCCTCCTCCCCCGATAGTCCGCCATTGATAAAGGGGCCCCGAGAAGTGCATTACCTAGGGGCCCCGACATGGTTAATCTGGCCCTGCCCCTACCAAACAGTATCTGATGTTCTCTCCCTCTCTTATATGCTCTCTCTCTCTCTCTTTCTTTTGTGTTAACCTTAGAATCTTAACTCTGTACTGTAATTTAGTTTATATGTTTATTGTCCTGAAGAAGGTTGAGTTCAACCGAAACCGGTCTACAAATATAAATAAAAATAAAGTGGTTTTTTAAACAAAGTACTTGTTTCATTCTAGAGTCTGTCAATTAAGAGTAGAAAATATTAAAAATTGAACTACTAAATTTGTAGGCTGGCAACACCAATTTAACTGTCAAATATTCTTTCAAATCACAATGACACTGAATGTATAAAACAGTAAAACACTGTAAGTTACATTTAAAAAACCTCTTTTTTGTTCTTAAAGAAAAAAAAATAATTCAAAGAAGCACTGTTGTTAAGGTATCTCATAAATTTGATTAAATGGTGTTTTATAATGTGATTTGCTTTAATTTAATATAACATAAATTTGAATTTAACAGTAGGTAAAACGGAAGAATCACTAATGGTGAGTAGAGATCTAAAATTAGAGACATGATCTAAAACCTGGGCAACACTGGGTACTTAAGCTAGTCTATATAAATAAAAATGAATCGCCGAAATGTATGTATGCGCATAACTTCCGAACCACTGCACCAAATTGGATAATTCTTTTTTTTCTGTGTTCGTTATCGTCAGGACAAGGTTTGTATAAAACTACTGGTGTGCTCTGGAATTATGAAATTTGTATAAAAAAATTGCGTGGCACGCGAGCAGTTGGAAAAATGAATGTATATGTGGGAAGGGGACACAGGAGAGGAAGGGGAGGCGGAAAGGAAACGGGACGAATGGGAAAGGACACGCAGGGAGTAACTATTTCTTTATAAAATGGCATAGCAACGCATGCCGGGAACCAGCTAGTATTAAATAAATGTGAGCAATTTCCAACTGTGCTTTTTATTTTACTATATTATTTATATATATTTATATATATATATATATATATATATATATATATATATATATATTAATGTTTGGTTTTGGGGTAGGTCGGGAAAAGCTCACTTTTGATTTGAGGGGAAAAGCGACCAAACTGCCCCTCTTTTTCACCACCAAACTGCCCCTCTTTTTCCCCCACCTCAAGGGTCACTTTGGCGGACCAGCGACAAAAATCCGCTGGCCCGCCAAAATGACCTTAAAGCTCATCCGATTTCAAACTCCCCGCGATTCACATTCCCTCGAAGCGGATTCAGTGAACGTATCTCTTTCTATCTGTGGGTGATTGTTGAGAAAGATATAGCGAAAATCTCCCATACAAAACTGATTTCTTTATTCCAATTAATTAAACGGCGATCTGCAAAATACCGAAGAAAAATTGACATTTTAAAGGCCCTTTGCGGCGTGGTAAATTACGACGAAAGAAAACATTATGCGAAAGATGTTTTTTAATAATCATAAATTATACAAGATTTAGAAACTTTTAAAATAAAAACATGTGTAGCTTCTCATTTAAAATGTTTCACAATGTCGCGTCAAACTTTGCAATAATATTTGACATTTGCGAAAAATCCAACAACATCCATAATGCACATCGTTTTCAGCCTATTAAATCGGCAGATATATTTAAATTTTCACGAACTTTGCAACACTGAATTCAGGAACGATGGATAATTTAAGCAATACCGACTAAATAATTGAAGGCCTACCGCTCTCATGTTTTGTATGGAAAATATAAACGAAGATGGCGGGAATCGATTTTTTAGCCTTAGATTTTTTTTTTTTTTTCAATTATTTATTTGGCTTTCACCCATTAAGGGTGATCTTGGCCATGTATTAAAGTAAGTTACATATTTTTAAAATTATTTACATTTCCAGATTATTTTTTTTTGTAAATTAGTTACATTATCAATTTTTAAAAATTATTTACATTTTCAGATTTGTTAAAATTAGATACATAATCAGTTTGTTTAAATTAGTTACATTTTCATACATTTTTTAAAATTAGTTATATTTATGGAGTTGGTATTAGAAGTAATTACAAAATTGTAGAGTAGGAAGATGTACAGGTTCCCAAAAATAGGAACCTATACAACTGCACACACAGAGTTGGTATTAATAGTAATTAAAAAATCAAAGAGAAGGAAGATGTACAGGTTCCCAAAAATAGGAACTTGTACATCTTCCATACTTCCATCTTCATACAGAGTAACCCATAGAGTTGATATTAATAGTCATTACATAATTGAAGGGTAGGAAGAAGTACAGATTCCCAAAAAAAGGAACCTGTGCAACTGTACATAATAACACTGCAAGAAACAAATGTATACGTAGGGAAGAGAAAGAAATGTCTAAACTTAAACTTTGTGATTGATGCTTAAATATTGAGGCCATTTTTGTAAATAAATTTTGCTAACAAATAGTGAATTTCAGGAGAGTTGAGACTAAGAAGGCAGGGTACACTGGTAGGGAATTCAATTTTAAGTTTTAACAATTCAGGTATGAAGTTTGGAAATTGGTCATTGATAGGACACTCAAAAAAATTATGGTCTAAAGTATCCTCTGAACCACAATCACAATAAGGCGAATTGACTATGTGGAATCTGGCGAGATGGCTAAGACAACAAGTATGACCTAAACGCATTCGAATAATGGAAGAGATGTATTTTTTAGGCATGGAAGTGTATTTGTGAAACCAGGGTTTGACAGGAATAGAAGGTTGAATTAAAGAGTACTGGTGACCTTTTAACAGGGAGGATGATTTCCATTCAGAGGACCATTGGCGTTGTAACTTATTTTTTAAAATAGGAAAATAGTCTCTAACAGGAATAGGAATACTACTTAATGGACCATGAACAATAGATTCCTTAGCAATAGAATCAGCCTTTTCATTTCCAACAATACCAAGGTGTCCTGGGATCCAGGCCAAGACCACTGACACTTGAGCCAGCGACAAGGAATGCAGGAGGTCTCTGATAGAGCACGTCAAAGAGTCGCTATTGGAATTGAGAGGGGATGCGCTTATTTTTTGTAATGAGCTAAGTGAGTCTGAAAGGATGAGGGCATTTCTAATGTTGAGAGATTTGATGAGACGTAAAGCTTCTATGATAGCTATACATTCAGCAGAGAAAATGGAACACTCTTTGGGAAGTCTGTGTGGGAAACACAACTTCCTGTGAGGTGCATAGACACTGGCCCCACAATGGGAGTCCGAACTGAGTTTGGAACCATCTGTGAAAATTTTTATATAATTTGGCCAGTTATTTTCAATAATTTTGTTGAATTCTGCATTATTGGATTGAACTGAGTTTAGCCTTAGATTAAAGGTGTTTTGGTGATATTTATGGGTCGGTCTTGCCAGCATTGAGAAAATAATTTGCCGATAATTTTAATATTATGTCTGCAAATGAAGTAGTAGGTAGGTTCCCTAACGCTGATAAAGTATTATATTATATTATATTATTAAATTATTAATCGCCGATATGAATGTGCGCCCATAACTTCCGAATGCATGCACCGAATTGGATAATTCTTTTTGCTATGTGTTTGTTATTGTTAGGACAAGGTTTTTATTAATATTTTGGTGAGCTCTGGCATTACGAAATTTGTATAAAATGGTTGCCGAAATGTATACACGCGCATAACTTTCGAACGAATGCATCGAATTGAATAATTGTTTTTTTGGTGGGTTCGTTACTGTTAGGACAAGGTTTTGCATACCGGTGATCTCTGCCATAATGAAATTTGTATAAAAATGAATTGCCGAAATGTATATATGCGCATAGCTTTCGCACGAATGCACCGAATCTGAAAATTCTTTTTTTATTGTTTTCGTTATTGATAGGACAAGGTTTCTATAAAACTACTGGTAAGCTCTGGCATTATGAAATTTGCATTAAAATCAATCGTCGAAATGTATGTACGCGTATAACTTCCGAAAGACTGCACCAAATTGAATAATTCTTTTTTTATTATGTTTGTTATTGACTGGTGAGCTCTGGAATTGTAAAATTTGCAAAAAAATATTTCAATAGGTGGCACGCGAGCTGTTTGAAAACTAAATGTACCGGGAAGGAATTAATGAAGCGCGAGAGGGGGGGAGGAGAACCAAGGAGGGGGGAGGGTAACCTGGGAAGGGGGAGGGGAACCCGGGAGGGGGTTTTGCGGGATAGAGGAAGGGGGGGGGGAGTAGAGTACGCTATGAAATAATATTTTTTCTGTTCTGTTTTTTACTCGAATAAAACAAAATTTTAAAAGGATAAATACCAGGAGTGCAGAACTAAGCAAGGGAAAATATATTAAGAACATGTTTTTTTTCAATTATTTCTGGCTTTTTGGGAAAGGTGAATATTTATATGCATTTAATTATTTTTTTTACATGAGCTCCGCACAGGAGGCCGTGGGGAAAATAATTTCCCTCAGGTCCTATGTCATCTTTGAGGATGCTGTGTGGAGGATTTTTTTAGGAAAGGAAGGAGATGAGTGTTCTGGGAACGAAAAGGGTTTAAGGGGTGGGTAGGAATCTGGGGTTCAGTGTGTCCTGGGCATCCGCCTCCAAGACCTAGATAGACCTCACCCCATGAACCCGGGCACCCCTACTAAATCACCAAACGTAGCGAACCACTTGAGGTGACCTATGGCAGAGGTGTTGGTTATCCAATAAAGGTCAACTTTGGGGATTTGTATTCATACATAACATTATATACAACGGGTACCCGGCATGCGTTGCAACATCACTGTAACCTCGGGGTCAACTTAACTGTAATGGTTCCATTCCAAGTTCCGGGAAACTAGGTACATTATAATTCAAGCGCCTTGCAAACGCATGCACTGTATTATAACATTATATACAACGGGTACCCGGCATGCGTTGCAACATCACTGTAATCTCGGGGTCAACTTAACTGTAATGGTTCCATTCCAAGTTCCGGGAAACTACATTATAATGCAAGCGTCTTGCAAACGTCTGCACTATATTATAACATTATATACAACGGGTACTCGGCATGCGTTGCAAGATCACAGAAACATCGGGGTCAACTTAACTGTAATGGTTTCATTCCAAGTTCCGGGAAACTACATTATAATACAAGCGCCTTGCAAACGCCTGCTTTATATTTTAACATTATATACAAAGGGTACCCGGCATGCGTTGCAACATCACTGTAACCTCGGGGTCAACTTAACTGTAATGGTTCCATTCCAAGTTCAGGGAAACTACATTATTATGCAAGCGCCTTGCAAATGCCTGCAATATATTATAACATTATATACAAAGGGTACCCGGCATGCGTTGCAAGGTCACTGTAACCTCAGGTTTCTTCATATATTTAATTTAACACACACTCCTCCTCGCTTCATCCACGTTCACATGCAAATCGCATAATTTTTTAACCCGTTAGTTGCATTTGCAACGGGCCCCGCTAGTATATATAGTATTGTTCACTTTTGGGAAAGGTCACGAAAAACCTCACTTTTGATTTGAGGGGAAAAGCGACCACTTTGCCCCTCGGGTGGGTGAAACAACAAGGGTCACTTTGGCTTGCTGCAGTTTGGTAAAATAAAATTTGGCAAGCCAAATTGACCTCTAAGTTAATTAAATTTCAAAGGCCCCACGGTTCACTCTCCTTCGAAGCTATCTATCTCTTTTCAAATGCCCGCAAAAGTTGAGAAAGATATAGCGAAAATCTCCCATACAAAACTGATTTCTGCTAGGAATTTACGGCGATCTGAAAAAAAAACGTAGAAAAAATGACATTTTAAAGGCCCTTTGCGGGGTGGTAAAATACAACGAAAAAAAACATTTTCGGAGAGATGTTTTTTAATAATCATAAATTATACAAGATTTAGAAACTTTTAAAATAAAAACATGTGTAGCTTCCCATTTAAAATGTTTCACAATGTCGCGTCAAACTTTGCAATTTTATTTGACATTTGCGAAAAATTCAATAACATCCATAATGCACATGGTTTTCAGCCTGTAAAATCGGTAGATATTTGATATATTTATTTAATTTTTTCAAAACTTGCAATACTGAACATGGAATGATATACAAAACCACCGCAAGTTTTCAGCGAGGCCCTGACAGCGTTTGCTGACGTAATTTGTATGTAAAATGTTCTAAAACGGGCGCAGGTGTTCGATTTTCAGTCTTTGCTTGAGGTGGTTACGACAAAATTTGAAATGTCAGTTTATTTTACCGAAACGGACCTCTCAGCGGTTTTGGTTAGGGAATACGGAATTAAAGCCCAAAAAACGATCCCAGCTTTGATATTTAAAAAAAATATAATAGAGTAGAGGCATACGCAATTTTTGATAACAATATTGTATACGCGTCTCTTATAAAATATGTCAGTAGAAGCTGACAAACATCACACATTTCCTGAAAAATTCATGTCGAAAATGCGTTCTCAAATTATCCGAGAGTATTGAATTACTGGCCATATGAAAAAAATGCAATTTATAACGGGGCAGGTACCTACCATTCCATCGAAAGAAAAGTAACAAAATACGTTATGTTCCTAGACGCGTAGGTACCTAGAGCAATATTATTTTTCTCGGGCTTTACCAGGTAGGTACCTACCGGCTTAGGAACAGAATTCTTTCATTTAAATATTTAATGATATGAAATTAAATTAATCACTCAAGATTCAAGATGATCACTTTTTGAATCTATGTAGGTACCTTCCTGCACATAACTACTCGGGAATCATCTGATGATTTTGCTTATGTATTTTTTTTGTAAATGTATAACGAAATTGCTTGAAGTTGAACGGGATAATTATTATGAAAAATATTAAATTAACATTACTTTTTTTATAATTAACATTACAGCTTTTTTTTGTATTTTGCATTTTAATGATAATCATTGAACGTGAGATTGGTACCGCTGCCCCGGGAACCATTCATTGGTTTCTATATACAATAGTGAGCTCTAGCATCCCAAGTCCCGGGAAACTACATTTTAATGATTGCGCCTTGCAAATATTATAACATTATATACAACGGGTACCCAGCATGCGTTGCAAGGTCACTGCAACCTCAGAGTTAACTCAGGATGAAATTATGCAGTGTAAACTTTTTTTTTACATTAGCTCCACACAGGAGGCTCCAAGGAAAACAATTTCCCTAGGGGCCTATGTCATCTTTGAGGATGCTGTGCGGAGGGTTTTTTAAGGGAAAGGAAGGATAAGAAAATATGGGAAGGAAAAAGGTATGAGGGGTGGGTAGGAATCTGGGGGTCAGTGTGGCCAGGAGTAACGGACGTATGAATCTATTCCTCACACTGCGGTTCAAGGCGAAGGGTTGGGAGAATCTGGCTATCCGCCACTAAGACCTAGACAAATACATACAGTTTCAGAATACAATAGTGAGCTTTGGCATCACGAAATTACGCGAGAAAAGGCCCGTTCTGAATCCTAGGGGCCTGTGTCATCTTTGAGGATGTTGTGGGGTGGGTTTTTTAATGGAAAGGAAGGAGAAGAAGATATGGGAAGGAAAAAGGTATGACGGGTGTTTAGGAATCTGGGGGAGAGTGTTGGCAGGAGTGACGGACGTATGAATCTATTCCTCACACTGCGGTGCAATGGGAAGGGTTGGGAGAATCTGGCTGGAGAGGTCAAAAGCCTTCCAATTATTATAGAAACAGAAATAATTATTGAACTGGAATAGAATTTGAACAGAACTTTCACAAAACGTTAAGATTTACTTTAAAAGTTTTTTTTTAGACAACACAGCTTAAATTATGTTCTACAAAGAATCTACGTAGGTACCTACCTACACATAACAACACGGATTCATCTGATGATTTTGCTTATGTATTTTTTTTGTAAATGTATAACGAAATTGCTCGAAGTTAAACGGGATAATTATAATGAAAAATATTAAATAAAAAAAACGCTTTTTTTGTATTTTGCATTTTAATGATAATCATTGAACGTGAGATTGGTACCGCTGCCCCGGGTACCATTCATTCATTGGTTTCTATATACAATAGTGAGCTCTAGAATCCCAAGTCCTGGGAAACTACATTATAATGCAAGCGCCTACCCTAAATTAAAACATTATATACAACGGGTACCCGGCATGCGTTGCAAGGCACTGTAACCTCCGGGTCCACTTAACTTAACTGTAATGGTTCCATCCCAATTCCTGGGAAATTACATTTTATTGCAAGCGCCAGCACTACAGTACATTATATACAACGGGTACCCGGCATGCGTTACAAGATCACTGTCACCTCGGGGTAAACTTAACTGTAATGGTTCCATTCCAAGTTCCGTGAAACTACATAATAATGCAAGCACCTTTCAAACGCCTGCACTATATTATAACATTATATACAACGGGTACCCGGCATGCGTTGCAAGATAACTCTAACCTCGGGGTCAACTTAACTGTAATGGTTCCATTCCAAGTTTCGCGAAACTACATTATAATGCAAGCGCGTTGCAAACGCCTGCACTATATTATAACATTATATACAACGGGTACCCGGCATGCGTTGCAAGATCACTGTAACCTCGGGGATGGTTCAATTCCAAGTTCCGGGAAACTACATTATGATGCAAGCGCCTTGCAAATGCCTTTACTATATTATAACATTATGTACGACGGGTACCCGGCATGCGTTGCAAGATCACTGTAACCTCGGGGATGGTTCCATTCCACGTTCAGGGAAACTACTATTATAACATTATATACAACGGGCACCCGGCATGCGTTGCAAGGTCACTGTAACCTCAGGTTTCTTCATATATTTAATTTAACACACACTCCTCCTCGCTTCATCCACGTTCACACGTCAAATCGCATAGTGTTTTAACCCGTTAGTTGCTTCTGCAACGGGCAAAACCTAGTATATATATTAATACACAGTTTATCGACCGCGCACTTTTTCCTTGATGCGAAAAACGACCACTCTGCCCTTTACGTTTCACCCACCTTAAGGTTCACTTTCGGTTGAAGCAAATTCAGACAAGGAAGCTGGGAGTTTTTTTTTTCGACAAAATAAAATATATACAGGGATTTATTCTCCGATACGAATCGGCGGCGAAAACTAGAAGCTCTGCTCGAATCACTCGATTCGGCTCGGTTATATTTCCCGCCGACAGATGGCGTTTGAAAAAAAAAATGACAAAAAAACCCGTTAATTTCACAAAGGAAAATGCTAGGACCGTTGACATAGATCTCAGATGTCAAAGTTTTAGCCTAACAAAACGGAACTCTCGGCGGTTTGGGTCGTTGTTTTTCGGAAAACGACATTGCCGCCGAAAAACCGATTCCGGGCTAGATGTTTTTTTAAAATACGATAGCCGGAAAGATTCCGCAACTTTTAATAACAATAATACATATGATTCTCATATAAAATATGTCAGGAGATGCTGCCAAATATTACACATTTTCATGTCAAAAACGTGTTCGTAAATTCTTCGAGAGTGTAAAAATCGCTGGCCATATGAAAATTAAAAAAAACACAATTTATAACGCGGTAGGTACCTACCGTTCAATTGAATTATTGCAAATTCGCCAAGTATTTATTGAGAATAAGCGTAGGTACCTACCTACACCAATATTATTTTTCCCGGAATGTTCGAGTAGGTACCTACCGGCTTATGAAGAATGTTCTTTCATTTAAATAAATAAATCACTCAAGATGGTCAAAATATCAAGAAAATAAAGGCGCCATAGAATGCTATTTATTACAGGATAGGTAGGTACTTAATGCGTTCTTGAAAATAATGCCGATTTTCGTTGCTTGCCACTTTACGAATGTAAGTGCAGGATGGTAAAAAAAATACCGTTGGAAATATATTGATTAATTTTGTAATAGTATTAATAATGTTTTCTAATTATTTTTTTTTTTTGAAAATGGAGTCGGGCCGTTGCAACAAAGATTTGCGCAGCGTATAATTTTTTTTCAAAATGAGATACGTAGTTTTTTTTTTAATTTAAATACATTTTTCGTTTTGAATAACTATTTATTACGAAATTAGTATTGGCGTTGCTAAATTTGAAAGGTGGACACTTGATAGATGACATTTTCAAAAAATAAAATCAAAGGGTCGATTTAAAAAAAAAAAATTTTTGTTCATCAAATTGTGTTTGTTAAAAATGAGTAAGGAAATATTGGCGGACCCTATCTTTTTTAGCTTTCAGCCAATCAGGAGAGAGATTGGAATTCTATTCCGATGGCCAATCAGAGTGGCCGCATAGAGATGTTAGTGCTTATTAATTCAAATTACAATATTCACCATGAGTAGGAACTTATTTACTTTAAAATTATGATATAAAATAAAAGGAAGTAATCAAAGATGGAATTTTGCAAAAATGCTTCAGTACCTACGTGTATTGGAACTATTTATTCTGTACATTTAACTGAAATTAAATTACATGGGTATTGGTTGGTGCAATTATTTGTTTTGTAAAAATACGTAGGTACAGTTTGGCAAGAAAGTGTAGAAAATAAATGATGGCGCTGCGATCGTTTTCTAGTTTTAAATGGCAACACCAAGATGGCTCATAAGACAAAGAACGTATGTTTTAAAAAAACACTTCTGGCAAAATGCATATTTCATAGCGTATTTGTATTTTCAAAAAATTTGCACAAAAAACTGTAATTTAATAGAAGCAAAATAAAACAAAACAAGTTTTAAGTGGGCTTTTATTCCGATATAAAAACGTAGGTACTTAAAAATTTAAGTCTATTAATTCAACACCCGACATGTAATTATTGTCTTCGTCCTCGTGTGATTCTTCTTCTTCCGTATCTTCATCTTCATCTAAGCGCAGTTCATCGATATCATATATATTACTGCCTCATGCATAATATTCTGCATCAATTTTCATCACGTGTTTGCAACAATTTTTCCAATCATCAGCACTTATGCTATTACATAATGCCCATTTTCTGTTTTCCCGGTGTTTCAAATTTTCCATCTGCCTTTTCCCCTTCCTTGACAATTCGTCTTACCGTTGATTCAGATTTACCTGTGTGTGAAAAATCATTAAAATTATTATTATATAAGGGAGTTTTAAAAACACACACTAGATAATATTCACTTCGAAAGAAAGAAAGAGAAAACGAGAAAAAGGTAACTTTTCTACGAGTTTAATATTATTTTTTTTATTGAGTTATTCCCTTTTTCTTGTGGCCGCATATTATCTGTCAAAATGAAGTGTCAAAATCAGATTTTTTTACCATAACCTCAAATCAGATTGTAATGGTTATTATCGCTCGAAAATTGGCATAAATCTTGTAATACTAATGAAATTTATTAAACAAACTATACTACGTACCAGTCATTTCAGCAGTTCGTTTGCAAACATCTTCTAAATTAAAAAGAAGCTTCTTCGCGTGACACTCGGCTAGGCTGCGTTGAAAAACGCAGAATATAACCCCTCTTGTATCACTATGTAATAATTTATTCATTTTAATTAAATTCAGGCAAACAATGAATAAAAATATTATCAAATCAGCGATATTCTACTCAGATTTAAGACAATAAATCAACCGTAACACGTTGATACACACAATATGATAACACATAATATGACAGCCATAAGAAACGTCATATAATTCGGTGTTGCCATAGTAATGAACACGTTTAGTTCCAATTGAATTAATTTCTACACTTTCTTGCCAAACTAATGTGTGTTAGTAGGTAGGTACTAGGTATGAGAGAATTTTTATCTTATTTTCTGTCCAAATGAAATGCTAAGGTTTTTGTTTTACGCATCGGAAAAAAGCGTAGATTGCGTCATTTACATTCGGATATACAAAATTTTAATTACTTTTTTTACAGATGTGTGGGTACTTACTCAGAATCTGAGTAGGCTACTGCACATAACGACTCAGAATCTTCTGATGATATTGCGTATGTTTTTTTTTGTAAATATGTGATGCAATTACTAGAAGTTGAATGGGATCATTTTTTTCAAAAATATGAAATTTACATAGCGCTTTTTTTGTATTTTGCATTTTAATGATAATCATTCAACGTGGAATTGGAATCGCCACCCCGGGAACCATTAATTGGTTTCTATATACAATATTGAGCTCTGGCATCATCTGGCATTGCTAAACTTTTTTTTTACATTAGCTCCACACAGGAGGCACCGAGGAAAACAATTTCCCTAGGGGCCTATGTCATCTTTGAGGATGTTGTGCGGAGGGTTTTTTAAGGGAAAGGAAGGAGAAGAAGATATGGGAAGGAAAAGGGTATGAGGGGTGGGTAGGAATCTGGGGGTCAGTGTGGCCAGGAGTAACGGACGTATGAATCTATTCCTCACACTGCGGTGCAAAGCGAAGGGTTGGGAGAATCTGGCTGGGAGTATCTTATATACAACGGGTACCTGGCATGCGTTGCAAGGTCACTGTAACCTCGGGGTCAACTTTACTGTAATGGTTCCATCCCAATTCCCGGGAAATAAAATTTTAATGCAAGCGCCTGCAATTTATAACATAATATACAACGGGTACACGGCATGCGTTGCAAGGTCACTGTAACCTCGGGGTCAACTTAACTGTAATGGTTCCATCCCAATTCCCGGGAAATAACATTTTAAAGCAAGTGCCTGCAATATATAACATGATATACAACGGTTACTCGGCATGCGTTGCAAGGTCACTGTAACCTCGGGGTCAACTTAACTGTAATGGTTCCATTCCAATTCCTGGGAAGTTACATTTTAATGCGAGCGCTGCACTACATAACATTATATACAACGGGTACCCGGCATGCGTTGCAAGGTCACTGTAACCTCAGGTTTCTTCATATATTTAATTTAACACACACCCGCTCCTCGCTTCATCCACGTTCACACGTTAAATCGCATAGTGTTTTAACCCGTTAGTTGCTTCTGCAACGGGCAAAACCTAGTAATATCATTATTCCTCATTGTATTAACAAAAATTGCAAAGGTATAATATACCTATATCAATTCTAATTTTGAGATCGGTAGGTATCAAAATTGCAATAAAAAAAATATTTTTCCTACTTTTATGTATTTTTTTATTTTTTACAAAAAATATAGGTTACACAGCTTTACTTTAACACCATGAGTTATGTGTTTAGTATTGCCATTTGATCAACAGTGGCGCCCTCCTATGTTTTCTACTCTTATTTGACAGACTGTATATAAGTTTAATACACTTGTTCTGTCAGTTATCAGACGGGAATCAGGAGGGTAATTTAATTAAATTGGTGAATGTATTGCAATCACATCTGATAATTTTACCAACATTTGAATATTTTAATTGTGATTGATTTTTGAGATATTTTACTACTTCGAAGCCCTATATGGCATTCACGATAATCTCAAATCATAAATGAATCTTTTACCTTTACCTTGAATAACTAAAAGAGTAATGCTTTGGGATGATATTTTTGATGGGTTATTACTAATTTAATGATATTTTTTGAATGCTAGTCTAGTAAAAAGTTAACGGCGGATTTTTGTGACGACGGTGATAGTTGTTTAGCTAAGAATACATGTTCTATTTGCTTACAGTTGCCAACAAATGGATTCGCCAGAGAGGACAGGAGCTTCGTTTGCAGTGTGACCTGGAGTACCAAGATGAAGGAATGGCTAAAACTTATCCCGCACCGGTGCCCAGATATAATCATTCCCAATATCACACTATTTAGAATGTTCATCTTAATTGCGCAATTAAATAGCTGCAGTTTAATCAGTACCTACAAAATGTTATTCAAATTTTGAAAATTCCAAAATCTGGACCTCTATATTGGCACTCTCTATGTAGTCAGTTTTTTTTTTATTTTGATTGTGTAAATAAAAACTTTTGCCGCAATAAATATATATGAAATATTATAACTAATTAAATAAATGTATAGATTTGTATTAAAAACTGTCTCTCATTGAGAAGTTCGATTGTGAAACTGAAAATCTGCAAGTTAAAGTTTTTTAATTTTTTTGTTATAGAGTGGAGATAACTTACTTACAGTTCCTGTGAACACTTAGGCCATAGGCCCATTGTGCTATCTTCTATTTTACCTCACTCCTTTAAGTAACCCGGCCCCTTTTATAAAGCTCGCCAGTTTTGTCATTGGAAATGAGACCATGTCTTGTGGCTCCACAATGTATCTTCCCAGGACACATCTCTCCTCTCCACTTCCCTTGGTTCTCTGAAATGCCTACAAGGGAAGAGGGCCTTATCTCTCCTCTTCACTCCTCCTTGGTTCCCTGAAGGCCCCGCGAGGGAAGAGAAGTAAGCCACAGAAATACATACGTAAACTAAAGTTGTTGGGAATAAGAGGGAGTATATATGGAGTAAGTGATGCAATTTTTTTTTACATTAGCTCCACACAGGAGGCCCTGGGGAAAATAATTCCCCTCATGGCCTACGTCGTCTTAGGGGATGCTGTGTGGAGGGTCTTTTTAGGGAAGGAAAAAGAGGCAGTAGTGGGAAGGAAAATGGCATGAGGGGTGGTGAGTGTGACAAATCACATTTCGTCACAAAGAAATTTGAATAAATAATTTAATGTTATGAAAGAGTTTGGGCATCGAAGACAAAGAAAGTGTTGACAGATGTGGGTTGCAGGACCAGAACGGAAGAAGGTCTCCCTTCGCGTGCGGGTAGGGCTACGGATCCTACGAGTTCACAGGGCACGAACAGTCAAGACCGAGAAGAGAGAGAAGGAGCTCAAGGCAGGAGTAGTGGTGGAACACCAAGCATGCGTTCCCCGCCCAGCGGGGTAATGCTGGGCGGTGGTTGAAGAAGTTATAGTTGAGTTCAAGAATGTGATTCCTCTGCACGGCGAAAGCCGGGTGTGAAACAAAGAAAGTGATCCCCAAGGTGTGTATTCCTCCACCCGGCGACAGAGTGGCGACCAGACGCGGCCAGTGGCCAACAGTTAATGTTACAGTAGGAATCTGGGGGTCAGTGTGTACAGAAGCGACGTACGTATGAATCTGCAGGTAAGGCGTTTTTGTTGAGAATCCTGCTGGAGAGGTTTACAGGTCTTCCTCAACCGGTCTCTCCCGATCCGGCCTGCCACGCAATTGGTGGGCAGAGGCATCCGCCGCCAATACCTGGACTATGATGTCAGAGGTGTTGGTAATCCAATAATTGTTCTCGGGGCGGCGGTACCCATACCCGCCACCCAAATTAGAAATTTAAACTCTTCTTCTACACTTAAAACAAATATGTTTTGTGAATAAGAATCTCCAAATCGTAGAAAATATGTGTGTTTATTATTTTGTTTATAGGTGACAAAATTTTTACAGAAAGTGCAAACTAAAAGGATTATTTTGACTTGTTAAAGAGCTTGCTTCATCACAGGTTTAGGAAATTCCTGATGCGTTCCTTCCTCCTCATACTCCAGGCTACACAACTTCTTCAGTTCTTGTCCCGCTTGGTGGATCCATTTCGTACAAACTGGAAAAATAGTACTAACAAAGTTATTAATTACTTTTGCGGTTTAAAAGATGTTTAGGATTATATTTTTTTTTCCCCTTAATTCTTTCTCCTTCTTGAGTCTGTCAAAATTAAATTTTATTTTGTTTTTTGAAATTATTTTTCAAATGATTATAATTTTTCCTTTTTAATTTTTTCATAATATCATACAAATCTTCCCACCGAAGGTTTCTGTAATACCTACGATTGTACGTACACATATTTTTTTTATTATTCTCTATAGGTACTTGCAGTTGTGTTACAATAAAAATCTCAAGCAAGAATTCAATTAATTTGTTAAAAAACACATATATTTAATGGTTTCATGCCAACTCAGAATCAAGTCAACTCAATATCTCTTTGAAAAGTCATTAAAAGCTTTTAAAAAAATAATTTTAAAATAGCCCGTAACCATGTTTTGATTTTGGGTGAGGCAAAAAATAAAAATCTTGAGTAGGTTCTGAAAAAGGAAGTATTTATTTTTTCTAAAAAATTTAAGTCCTGTTTTTGTAGACCTGAATTGTGAATTTCTGTTAGAAAAAACGTTGAATAGATTTTTCATAATACTTAAATTTTTTTGTAAATTTCTTACTGAATTTAATTATCAGAAAAAAATATAAAATGCACCTCGTAAAGGTGGCACTTATGTTCCTAGAAATATTTTGATGACGCATATGTCTAAAGAGAAAAAAAATGAAGAAAAATGACGTATTTAACTCATTTTTGGATTTATTGTCTTTTAAAGCATTTCAAATTTCCACTGTCATAACATTGATATAACACTGATATAACATGAGCATCATAATAAGTAAATATAACTAACTGCTTTTAAAAAATCACAAGTATACCTACGCACTGGCTTTTGCCTATGTGGTATTTTTTTCTTATTTTACATTATGGATATTATGTTATATTAATACATTTTTTGTTTAATTACATTTATTTATTATCTATTTCCTTTTCTTACTTTTTATAAAAAAAACAGCTATAATTACATAAATGTGCATAAAACATTTATTTGAACGTGAAACATTCAAAGCACTCACAATACATGCTAGACCTTCAGTTCTCGTGTTTCCGGCCAACAACACCCATTCCAAGGACACCATGAAAACCCTGAAAACTGCGGTCAATCCTGCCACACTTGGCATACGAGTAACGGGTATGCGTGAACTGAAAAGTGGTGGGGTGATAATCCACCCTAGCACTTCTGCTGAAGTGACGAAATTGGCAAACGCTCCAGCTCTATCCGAAGCCGATCTAAAAGCAACGATCGCCCCAACTCGCCTCCCTCGTATTGCTATACATGACCTCCCTCAAGATATTTCGTCTGAGGATATTATCTCGGCGATTCATCATCAATCTTCCAACGACACCTGTCTCTCTTTAGAAAATTTAAAAGAAAACATATCTTTCTCTCATAAATCCGGCCCTCGCACTGGTAACTGCATTCACATTTTTAGAGTCCCTTCATCTGTTCGTCACTCTCTAATATCCCGCACAAAACTTGCCATTGACTGGCAGCTACACCGTGTAAGAGACTGGGTAGACAGCCTGAAATGTGGCCACTGTCAATTATATGGCCACATAGCTTCCAAATGCCAAGCAGATTTACCCACCTGTGCCCACTGTGCCAAAGTTGGTCACAACCGTGATGCCTGCCCCAAAAAGGAGAAATCTCCATTATGCGCCACCTGCACTTTCTTCAGAAAAACGGCTTCCCACAAAACTGGAGCTCAAGAATGCCCTGCCCGCCAAGCTGCTGAGAGACGTGAACTTTCTAGGATAAATTTTTTAGGTTGAACCTGAAGAATCGTTCTATGAATAATTCCTTCTCAACGTACTACCAAAACGTTTGTGGCCTAAATACAAAACTGAACACTATTCGCTGTAACGTCAGTGTATGTCATTACGACTTTTTATTTCTTACCGAAACATGGCTCTCTGATAATGTCTCATCTGCTGAACTTGGACTGTTTGACTACAACATTTTTCGTTGTGACCGTTCTACTTCTTCTGTGAAGTGTAAAGGTGGTGGAGTGATGATATGTGTAAATAAAAAATACCCTTGCCATATTCTAGAAACATCTGACAATGTTTCTGATCAATTGTTCCTATGTGTAATATTTGGTACCAAAAAGCTTGTACTTGGTTGTGTTTACATTGCTCCAAAACCAAGGGGTCAAAACTCCTACTAGTAATCTTTCCCAACAAGCTATTGAAATTGTAAATTTTTTTGCCTCTATGAATATGTTTCAAGTAAATCCAGTCACTAACAATCTAGGTTCTTGCCTGGACTTAATTTTCACTAGCATACCTAATGTCATAGTATGTGAAGCTGATGTCTCGTTGTTACCTATTGATAAATATCATCCACCTCTCTCTATTAACATCACAAATTTTTTTAAATTTGAATCTTTGAAACCAAGTGTTTCGTATCACTACAAATATCTCAATGGTGACTATTCTAACATGAACAAATATCTTTCCCTGATTAATTGGACAAAACTATTTTTAAATTCTGATATAAATGACGCCGTATTTAAATTTAATGAATGTGTAACATGTGCTATAGATTTGTTTGTTCCCAAGGGATGTTACTCTCAACCCAAGTTTCCAAATTGGTTTAGCTCGAAACTTAAGCAGTTAATTATTGAAAAAAAGAAAACTCATAAGATATTTAAAGAAACTGGCAACTTAAAATTTTATCAAAAATTTTCTCAATTAAGGGAACTGTCTAAAATCGAATCAGCCAAATGCTATAAATCTTTTGTAGAAGTTACTGAGACAAAATTACTTAAAAATCCTAAACAATTCTGTCAATTTGTTGCGCAAAAGCGTACAGATGATGATCTCCCTTCAAGTATGTTTTATCATGAAACTCACGCTACAAATGGTCACGACATCGCCAACCTTTTTGCTAAACACTTTTCCTCTGTATATTCTGATGCTTCATGCACCATCCCTCCACTTAACTATGAGTATAATATTGACTTGAATGATTGCCAAATTTCACTTGCAGAGGTTTACCAATCCTTAAATAATCTTTCTAACAAAAAAAGTACTGGACCTGATGGCATTCCAGAAATCTTGCTAAAAGAATGTAAATGTTCATTATCTAACCCAATTTATAAGTTGTACAATTTATCACTCTCAACCGGAACATTTGCTGACTCATGGAAAATTTCATTTATTCGACCCATTTTTAAGTCTGGAAACAAGTCAAATATTGGAAATTACAGACCAATATCAATTATATCTAATATTCCAAAAATATTTGAGTCGATAATTACAAAGAAAATCACTCCTATTTTCAAAAATGTTCTGATCGAGGAACAGCATGGATTTAGATCGGCGAAATCTACAACAACTAATTTACTGTCCTTTATAAATACCATTCTTAAAGCCTTAGAAGACAACACTCAGGTTGATGTCCTCTACACTGACTTCTCCAAAGCCTTCGACAAAGTTAATCACCGTATTCTCATGGCCAAACTTTATGCTATAGGCATTAGAGACCCATTGTTATCATTCTTTCACGCTTACTTGAGTAATAGAAAACAAAGGGTTAAAATAAATAACTTTGAATCCTTTAACATTGATGTAACTTCCGGCGTTCCGCAAGGAGCCCATTTGGCCCCGCTTCTTTTTAACCTTTTTATTAACGATATCATTAAAGTTTTTTCTCACACACGTTTTTGGCTTTTTGCCGATGACAATAAGATTCTTAAGATAATTAAATCCCATCTTGATTGTTTACTTTTTCAACTTGATATTGACTCATTTAATGATTGGTGCAAAATTAACTGCATGGAACTTAATGTTGATAAATGCAAAATTTTGTCCTTTTATAGAACTAAAAAACCTATTCAGTTTGATTATAAACTAAATAATGTTTGTCTCTCCACTGTCACATCTATCAAGGACCTTGGGGTCACTCTGGATTGTAAACTTTCTTTCCGGGATCACATTAATAACATCGTAAACAAATCACTTAAACTACTCGGCTTCATTCATAGAATTACCTCTGACTTTAAACATATAAATACACTTAAATCTCTTTACTGTTCGCTGGTCCGCCCTCACCTTGAATATGCTAGTATCATTTGGTCTCCTTTTTATGCTGTCCACATTTGTTACATTGAATCTGTACAACATCGCTTCCTACGAGGAACTGCTTGGAGGTTAGGACTTGAAAGAGGAGAATACTCATATGATGAAATTGAACAAACTTTAAACATTTCCTCTTTAGAAAAACGTAGAAAGGACTCTGATCTAATATGCATTTTCAAAATTATCAACAGTATTACTGACACACCTGCTTTGTTACAACTCATCCAGTTCAACATTCCTTCCCGTAGACTCCGAAATAATGAATTGCTGTTCCTCAATCAACATTCTACTAATTATGGATATCATTCTCCTTTATCCAGAATGTCGAGACTAGTCAACTAAAATCAAAGCATTGAATTTTTTGGTGTAAGCCTAAATGACTTTCGGCAGTCGTTACGCAATGTGGTTTTTTAAAGTCTTTTTAAATCCATCTTCAAGCTACTTGTAGTTATCTTCTCTATGTACTTTTATATTATATGTATTTTGTCAATGCTCTTCATCTATATGTAATCTCCTTTCATTGTGATTTCTCTTTTTTTTCTATTTGTGTTATTGATGTATTGTTAATTGGACTAATTGTCCGTAAATAAATAAATAAATACATATTATGAAGCTCAATGTGCATGCAAAAAGCCTGGTTAACATTATGTTAATTACTAATAAGATTAAATTTACAATGAGCCACTTTTTTATTTTTTTTTACAGGAGCGCCACTCAGGAGGGTTTTTTTAGGGAAAGGAAGGAGCGGAGAGTTCTGGGAAGGAAAAGGGTTTAAGGGGTGGGTAGGACTCTGGGTTTTAGTGCATCCTGGACATCCGCCTCCAAGACCTAGACAAACCTCACCCCATGAACCCGGGCACCCCTGCTAAATCACCAAACGTAGCGAACCACTTGCATTCATTTTTCGCATTATTTACATATTTTGATTTTTCTACTGAAAATATGTATGAAAGTAAAATGTAACTAACTACATTAAAAGATTTATACAGTGACTCCTTGGCAAAACAAGGAGCATCCAGCCTTGTTGCCACCCTCGTAAACCATATTCTACCTGATATTTTTTCCATCGTCAAAGATAGATCCCGCAAGGTTTGGGCAGTGTATTGGAACATTGCTAGCCAATCCAAGGGAGCCTGCTATGCCTCAATACAAAGGACTACCCCATCAAAACCGTGATTTCAACAATTCCCCCTTTTTTCAAAAAAAATTTCCTCACTCATTCAAACGAGAATCGGATATTGTTCCGTTCTTTCTCACCTTTTTCAAATTCACGTCCTTGCCTCCCCAGATTGTACATTCTGTGGTCTAGATGCGGGAAATTTAGATCACATTTTTTTGTTTCTCTCTAAAGAAATATCCTCTCTTCTATCAAGTGTTATCTAAAATTGCCTCCCCTCCATTCAACATCTCATCTCTTCTAAGTCTGAACTCGACACCAATCTTCCATATAATTCTGAAATTTGCACATTTAAATAAAACTAATATATAAATTCACCTTTCCTTTCTCTGTAATTTTAAATGATGGCCTAGAACACCCTTGGAGGGTAAAAGCCAGATTGAAAAAAAATTAATTTTTTACCAAAACAACTAGCAAGATACCCTTTTATTTATATAATAATCGGATAAGAATTGTTATCAGTTTTGGTAAACCTGTTTACTGTTTTTCATCATTTATTTTTTTATCATTTATTTTTGTTGACTGTTATTAAATTTCTTTTCTTATAAAGTTGACCACGATAAAATTTATTATATAAATATTGTCCCCGAAGTTTTTGACCAAAGTACTTTATCATCATGTCTAAGGTAGCAGTAGTCACGGGAGCAAATAAAGGCATCGGCTTTGCTATAGTTAAAGGATTATGTCAACGCTACGATGGAGATGTTTACCTCACAGCCAGAGATGTGGGACGAGGGGAAGAAGCCGTACAGAAACTTAAGGACGCTGGACTCAATCCCCTTTTCCATCAGTTAGATATTACGGACGCCGCAAGTGTCCAACGATTCCGGGATTACATCAAAGACAAGAATGGAGGCATTGATATTTTAATCAACAACGCCGCCATAGCCTTCAAAGGCTCTTCAACTGAAAGTTTTGGTGTGCAGGCTGAGAAAACCATCTTCGTAAACTATACATCTTTAGTTTCTACTTGCAAAATTTTGTTCCCGATTCTTAAAGCGAATGCGAGAGTTGTGAACTTATCGAGTATTGTGGGACATCTGTCCGTCATACCCGATGAGAATCTCCGAAGCAGTTTTGCAAGCAATACCTTGACAGAACCACAGCTCTCGGATTTGGTTAAGCAATTTGTTGAAGCTGCGAAGGATGGGAGCAATGTGGCGAAGGGCTGGGGATCTAATTCTTACGCTGTGTCTAAAGTGGCCGTCAGTGCATTGACGTTTATTCAGAACAGGGAATACGGTCCTAAAGGCATCTGTGTGAATTGCGTTCACCCGGGGTATGTGGACACAGACATGACGAGCCACATGGGACCTCTGACCATCGAGCAAGGAGCGGCCGCTCCCCTGTACCTGGCACTGGACGCCCCGGACAGTGTGAAAGGAGTCTTCATGTACCATGATAAAACTATTGTGGACTGGTTTGGCCCAAGACCCTCGTATTATTAAGACATGTGTTTCAATGAGGGAAAGATAAGCCCTCTTTATATTTTTACATCATAAAACATTTGAGTCTTCAAGATTCAAAACCCGCTCTAAATGTATTTTGAAAAAAGAAAGATTTTAATGTAGTTTGTTGAGAATTAAAAGATCTCCGAGGAAATTGAAAGTTATTTACAAATTCCATTCCATTTTATCAAAAAAAAGATTTTTGTTTATATTTACTTGCGAAATAAGACAATTCAATTAATAATTCAGGTAAAACAAAACAAGGTAAGTAATCAAATAACTATTTCACTACAGATCCAAGACATCCACAAAAAAATTATACATGGAAAAATTATAACTGTTAACATTAAGAAAACCATAAGAATACAATACCTGATTCCTTATATACAAAATAAATAATAAACTCATACAAACAAACACAGAAATCATTAAAACGTCCCAAGTACATACACACTTTACTTGACAACACAGTAACATATATGTACATTTACAACATACATACTAACTAACATCATACATCATACTAAGTAAAAAAAAAAAAAAAACTTTTGATAATTATCATAATAATATTTATATTTGGATGACTTATTTTCAACATCTCCACAAGTAGAGCCATTCGTTTATTTATCTATTTATCATGTATTTATGTACCTATTTTACTTAAGCGAAACATCAGCCTACAATAAGAATGGTTTATTTATATGTTTATTATTATATAAATATTATCTACTTAATTGAGAAACCACTTAAAGAATTCGTTGTCATACAAAAACATTGTACCTAACTGAACTATATATTGGATATACTGAATTATATATTCATATTTCGACTACCATAATACGGGCATGTGCCTAGCATCAAGGGCGGATCCAGGATTTTTTTCTGGGGGGGGCACAAGGGGCGGACGGGCAAAAAAATGTTTGTTAGTGACAGTTTTCTGTACTGTGATGGAATCTCCACAGTACAAAAAAATACTTTCTGGGGGGGGGGCACGTGCCCCCGTGCCCCCCCCCCCCTAAATCCGCCCTTGCCAAGCATGGTAGTCGAATCACATGTAAAAACTGTATATAAAGTTATATGATGAATAAAGAAAAAGAAAAAAAAAACTATGGTAAGTAATCCATTGGTTTTGAGGGGGGCAATTTATTTTCTCTTTCGCCTTCTAGACAACATTAAAAATGAAAAAAAATGGGGGTAGATTTAAAAAAAAATTATTCATAGTCGACAAAATAATGAAATGGAAAAATATTGTAATGTAATGTAAAAAGTATGTAGTTCAGTGTTATGTAAGTGAAAATGTAATTTTCTTTTGTCCCTAATAAAACTTAAAAAAAAACAAAAATAAAATTAACTTTACTAAGTTAAGCTAAGCTGATGGAATTCTCACCATATTTAGATCCACGGAGCACGGGGCAGGCGGCGTGTCTCATAGCAAGGTTCCCGTCTCCCGAGGGCAGCAGGTTTAGCCAAAACAGGGCCATCCCCTTCTCAGGCTTTACACTCACTCCGATGTCAGGGAACACCGTGTTACCTCCTTCCTCCACATCTGACATCTGCTTGCCAAAACAACACTTCATTTTTTTGCATTTAATAAGTTGAGAAGAAATATTGGGATAAAATTTTGACATTTTTATGAGGCAATGATTGGTTCAAGGCTAAATTTATGGAAGGAGTCTTTCCACTTTGAAGTCAAGAATTTTATAGAAGAAGTCTATGAGTCCTGTTGTAAACTAACACCTGAGTCTTCTATATTGTCTGTGTAAGTTCAATACCACGTATGAGTATAAAATTTCAAAATACGTTTTTTTGGCACTTTTATTTGCGTGATTGGTGCTTTAAAATTTATAAATTGACCAGTAGACCAACCATCCCCAGTACAAGCAAGCAAGAGCACGCATATTCCTAGATTTTGTCCCTCCTGTCCCTGTCCCTGGTATGTATGTCTGGCGTGTAGGGACAATCGGGGCTTATAACCACTGGAGCGATTGTTTCCACATTTTGGTCAATTTGTAAATACCCTCGAGCGCTCGCTGGCCAAATTATTGCCAATTTGAAGAGATAAATTATATTTTTTAAAAGAAAGACAAACATTCCCGGGTTAATAACCCGAAAATATTTGAAAATCACTTACTACCACCACAGTAAGCCGAAAATGTTGCTTGAGTCGTGATGGAGGACTTATCCAGCCGAGAAATCGAACACGGAACGCCTGGGTGGGGACCCAAATGCGATGCCCACTCAACCACTGACTGATATTTTAAATCATTTATTGGAATTATTTCAAAAGTTCCCGCGCGTTGTATACTCTGATTATTCACAAAGAATTTTCACTTTTCAGCAAGAGATTTTTCCCATCTCTTCTGAATTATTAATTGTTATTGACATTTCGCAAACCGAAATTATTGAAACATTTATCTTACAAAACATTGTTAAAAATTAAAAAATGTAATCTGCGTATGCGAATTTTACGTAGAAATCATGCGTTTGTAAATTTAACAATTTTTTAATAATTTTTGTATAAATCCTAAAATTAAGGGATAAAAGGTTATACACAAGTGCATTCGGTGGCTCTCTAACATTGTAAGCAGTACGTGTCTCCATATTAAAATTCAGAGATATGACTTTTAAAGAGGGCGGGAAATTTCCAAATCGGATGCTCAGAAATCCCAGACGCTGGACGCGTATTTCAATTATTAACCCGAATGCTCGAGTGGTTAGAATAATCTAATAGTAGCTTTCTTTAAAAAAAGTATAATCGTGATGTGAGATCGTGACCAATCGATAGTCCTTAAAATAGTTGGAGAAAGTGATGGACGGCCTTGACTGTCCCTGCTGACAAATGACATATCTACCTTGACAAATGGTTCTTCTGCGGTATCGGACTTACACTTTAAGTTTTTTAACTAACCTTAGCTTAGTTAGCTTGTCTGTAAATCTGTACTGCTTATAATGCCCCTAATGCTCTTATGCACACTGATTAGGGATAAAATTGAACGCCCAGTGAAAAAAACATTATCAATAATACTCACATAAAACAGCACTGTTGCTATTCTTTTATCCACTTCGTCCTCTTCATCTTTCTGTATTAAAGAAATATTACAAAAAATGTTAGTAATGGAACAAATATTACAATGGAAGATGCTTCAAAGAACTAGAATTGATCCCTATGGCACCGGTTCATAGTCGGGAAACATGCCAACAGCGAGCCCAACCTATGTACATGGTTGACATTTTTCACATGAGAACGAGTCCCTTTTTATGACTCGTTCTTAAGTTCAACAGCTCGGCTGTGAACGATTTACCAGCCTCTGTTTCCACCCTCCCACAAGATGGATATTTCAAAACCAATGTTCACTCCTTCCTCTCTTCAAAAAGACCACACAGCACCCCCACAGATGACATAGGCCCTGAAGAAATTATTTTCCTCGGGGCCTCCTGTCTTAGCACTTCCAATCAGTTATACATTATGGAGATAAAAATAAGTGATACATTGACACAGTATGAGAAATCCAAAATGCGTGACTTCACCCACAAGCATCGACCAACAAAGTCTAGAGAGAGCATCTGAATGTTAAAAATGATACCGAAACCAAAATTATTGGTTTCAAAAGTTGGGTTAAGAATTAAAAAAAAAAATAAGGTCCATTATCTGGCAGTCAATAGATCAAAAGACGCATTGCTTTTTCCCTTTTGTTGGTCTGTGTAGTGTTGGTAATATGTTAATCTGTCGGGTAGGTTCGGAAATACCGAACCTAGCCGAAGCGACCGATCATCGGCACAATATAATACGGCGTTCTTTCTCGTCAGACGGCTTACAGCCAACATTGTACCATTATATTCTATTAAACAGTTTCCGTGTATCAAAGTACTACGTGTTTTAAATAATAACCCTGAAACATCCTAGAGGAATACTGGAGATAAAGGGCCCAGTATTGCCTGCAACATTGGATATTACAAGTGGCGCAGCTGAAAAGGAATACACGGTTGACTGTTTATCAGATTGCGGCAAGTCGATTCGGTTCAGGGATCGTGACTTGCAAAAATCTCCCGAAGGTGACAATAAATCACTTGGGGCATCGCTGAAGTGCCATCCATCAGGAGATTCTCAGGGCATAATAGGAGACAGTGGAGAAGAGGAAATTACGGGACCCTGGGTAACTAAGTCCAGCCCGGTAATACAGTGGAGAAGAGGAAATTACGGGACCCTGGGTAACTAAGTCCAGCCCGGTAATACAGTGGAGAAGAGGAAATTACGGGACCCTGGGTAACTAAGTCCAGCCCGGTAATACAGTGGAGAAGAGGAAATTACGGGACCCTGGGTAACTAGGGCCAGCCCGGTATTGATATTCCTGGAAGCGGCTGGGCGCCTGGACTGCAAAGGCGCCGGTTCCTGGTGTCAGGTTGTTTTGTTTCTTGTTTTTCTGGAAGGTGTTATTGTTGCCGGGTGTGTTTTTTTTTTGGTGTGGGCGATCATGGAATCGGGCGGAATTTCCAGGTTCTCTCACGTTAATGGGGATTGGAGTTTGTTTCGCCTGAGGTTAGAACAGTTCCTACTAATTCGTGATGACACAAAAACGATTAAGTTAGATGCTTCACAGAAACGCGCATATTTGCTAAATCTTCTAGAAGCGGAGACATTAACTCTTTTGATCAACTTATGTTTTCCTTCTAAAGTTACAGACGTGGCATTCGATCAGTTAATAGAATTAATTGAGAAACATTGTTCCAGACCGCGATCGGTGTTCAAGGAACGAGAAAAATTTTATCAGGCCAAGCAATCACTTGGTGAATCAGTCAGGGATTTTGCAGTGCGTTTACGAGGATTATCTTCGTTTTGCGAGTTCGGAACGCGTTTACCGGAATGTTTAGCTGATGTTTTCGCAATCGGCATTTTGCCGGGCCGAGCCAAGGAGAAAATTTTTCTCGAGGGGACTAAATTAACGTTTAACAAAATGGAAGAATTAGCAATAACGGTTTCAGCTTTAGATAATCTGGTTCCGGAAATTAAATCAGAAGTTTCCGTAGGGACGTCGGGCGGCGTGAATTCCATTAAACGCTCGAATTCGCCGGGGAGATATTCACATCCGGATAAAACTCAAGGTTTCCGAAGGTCACCTTCGCGGTCGAAAAGTCCCGAGCCGAGTGGGTTCTCGAATATTAAAAAATGTACCATTTGCGGTGAAACACATTTAGAAAAATATTGTAAATTTAAGAATGCAAAATGTTTTAATTGTCACAAAGTAGGGCATTTGAAGAAATTCTGTAAGAATCACAATGTTTATCCGATTTTTGAACAATCCCGGGATAAGGTTATTAATAGTATTTCTTACATTAATCCGTTTAGGGCTAATGTAATAATTAATAAATTAAAATGTTCCGCTATGATTGATTCAGGCGCCAGTATGTCGGTCATGCCTGATTTTATTTTCAACCGTTATTTTAGGGATGTAACATTGTCACCTGATAAGCGTACTTTATCTGGATACGATGGTAAACCACTTAATCTTGTAGGTAGTGCTTGTTTTACCGTAGAATACAATAATATTAAAAATAATTTATTATTTACTGTTGTGATTAATGGCTCGGAATTGATAGTGGGTCGGGACTTCATGGAGGCTTTTAATCTGAAGATAATAATAATAATAATAATAATTGGATAATTTATAAAGCGCCGTTTTTGTGAAAAATCACCTCAAGGGCGCTGTACAATTTATTAGGAATGCTTAGGTTCTAACTAATTTTACTATTTATAAATGGATACAGAAACATACTTACCTGGCTGGTCACTTCCGATAAACACACTTTAATTAGAAAGTTTATGGAGAAGATACGGCTTTGCACGCGGAGGACATTACAGTTAACACACTGGACATTGCATGATTTTACATTATTTGCTTCCCTAGTATTACATTTATGAATAGATTAGTGGCAAAAGTAGAGTTGGTATTTATTTTAAAATACTGGAGAATTTAGGACTATTAGAGATTAGTGGCAAAAGTATTGTTGATATTTAGGGCTCTTTAGGGCTGGAGAATGTTCATGAAATGACCTTTTTTTTTTTTTTTTTTTTTTTTTTTTTTTTTTTTTTTCTCTTTTTTTTCTACGTTTTTACAGGTTAGTTATTTACGGTGACGAGGGCATTGAATGTGAAGGTGAAAGATTTTGAGTTTATGGATACGACTGTCTGAAAAGGTGAGTTTTAAGTCTAGCTCTAAATTCCGCCGCGTCTGTGATCATTCTTAAGTCATATGGCAGTCCGTTCCAGGCTTTAGGTCCTGATACTCCAAAAGCGCGCTCACCGAACTTAGTATCTGGTGTGCGCTTTGGTTCCTTTAACCTTCCGATAGCTGATGACGCTGCTGACTTCAGGGTTGACTGACGATAATTGGAATTTTCTGGAATACACAATTCCGATAAGTAAGCCGGAGCCATTCCGTTAAGGGACTTAAATACCATCCAGCAGAGCTTAAACTGGATCCTTTCAGGACATTTAAGCCAGTGTAGATTTTTGAGATGCTCTGAAATGTGGGAATATTTAGATACGCCGGTGATAAGTCTTGCCGCAGCGTTGAAAACGGATTGTAATTTGTTGACTTGATATTTTGGAAGACTTGCATATATTCCATTGCAATAATCTAAGCGTGAAACCACATACGAATTGACTAGTAATTTAGTCGCCTCAGTTGGCAGGTTTCTCCTTACTGCTTTAATTTGCCTCAATTGAAAAAATCCCGTGCTTACGGTTCTGTTCACTTGAGTTTTAAGGGAAAAATCAGCGTCCAGATTGACACCCAGTAGTTTTATACAAGTCTTTGGAGTGATGTCACTTCCTGAAATGGTTATTGGGGAGTTATCAATGTTATGCTGACGTCTGCTTGTGGCGGTCCAAAGAAACTCAGTCTTTGACGGATTAAGTTTTAATCTATTTGAGGTCATCCAGCGGGTAATTGCTTCTAGACACTCAATTATGCGAGTTTTTAGACTGTCTACTTCCTCTGGTAAGCAGTAAAAGTAAACTTGTTGGTCATCAGCGTAGCAGTGAGATAGAAGGCCAAATGATTCGATTATTTTAGCGATATCATTTGTGAAGAGGATGAAAAGAAGTGGGCCCAGAACAGACCCCTGGGGTACTCCAGATGAAAGGGTTGCATATTTTGATTGGTTTTTCCCTACCTTTACGGCTTGTGTACGGTTACCCAAGTATGATGTCAGCCAGCTTTTGACGCCGCCATTTAAACCAAAGGATTCTTCTAATCGTTTAATAAGAAAATCATGGTCGATCGTGTCAAAAGCGGCGCTCATGTCCAAGACTGAAAGGAGTGCCAGTTTTCCCGACTCGATAGCAAGAGTTATGTCTGACAAAACACGTAGTAATCCAGTTTCCGTTGAGTGAAACCTTCTATATGCAGATTGGTATTTAGTTAGCAATTTATTTGAGTTTAAGTGATATATTATCTGTGAAGCAGTGATTTTTTCTAGGATTTTGGAAATTAATGAAAGATTTGAAACGGGTCGGTAGTTTGAGAGATCTTCAGCGTCCAATTGCGGTTTTTTTATTAGTGGAGTTACAACAGCTGATTTAAGGGGTTTAGGGAAATCACCCATGCTGAGTGACTTATTGAAAAGATGAACTAGAAAGGGAGATATTTCCTTGCAACACTTCTTCAGTAACCACGTTGGAATGGGATCTAGTGAACACTGCTTGTTCGGTGAAGTAAGTATTAACTTCTTTACTTCCTCGATGGTTGTAGGTTTGAAGGCAGAAAAGTTTCCGCTATTGCTTTTAGTAAAATATGGTGGTGGGGCGGAGGCTGTTAGGTCATGTATTGACTTAATTTTGTCAAGAAAAAATTTGGAGAAGATTTCCGGAGCTATGTCGGTTGTATTTTGTGCACGTACATCGGCAACGACCGTCTTAATAGAGTTCCACAGACTTCGTGGATTTTGACGCTCTGAATCGATCCTACTTGTCCAATATTCAGATCTTTTCGAGCGAATTAATAATGCGTAAGATAGTTCCAGTGATGGATAATTCGGTTTCAACAATCAAAAACAAAATTGAAATGATTTACAACGAGTTTCCAGAAGTGTTTTCGCCGGGGCTGGGTAAATTCAGTAAACATAAAGTGAGTTTCAAAGTGAACAAGGAAGCTCGTCCTGTTTTTTTTAATGCGAGGCCGGTTCCGTTCGCTATTAAGGAAAAAATTGAGAGAGAATTAGAAACTATGGTAGCTGATGGTATCATTTCTCCGGTAACCAGCAGTGAATACGCGTCTCCAATTGTACCGGTAATTAAAAAGAACGGGAATGTTAGGATTTGCGTGGACTACAAGAGATCTTTAAATCTCATGACGGACTTGGAAAGGTACCCACTTCCCTCCATAAATGAAGTTGTTCACAAAGTAAGTTCGGGTAAAGTGTTCGCTAAACTAGATTTAAGACAGGCTTACTCACAATTAGAATTAGCTGACTTTTGCAAAAAGTATACTACAATAAATACGCATTTAGGGTTATTTCAATATAACAGACTAGTCTTTGGTTTTAAGTCAGCGCCAGCGATCTTCGCTAGGACTATAGCAAGCTGTCTTCAGGGGTTGAAGGGGGTGGCATTCTATTTAGACGATATCATCATTTCGGGGGTCAACGAACTGGATTTAGTGTATAATATACAGGCAGTGTGCGCGCGTTTACGAGAGTGCGGATTGAGGGTCAACACGGATAAATGCGAATTTTTTGTAGAATCGGTTGAATTTTTGGGGTATGTAATTTCAGGGAGCGGAATCCAACCACAGCCAAACAAACTTGAAGCTATAAAAAACGCTCCGTATCCTACGGACGTTCATAAATTGAAAAGTTTATTGGGTTTTCTAAATTTTTATCGAAATTTCATTCCTAGGATGTCATCGATACTGGAACCCCTACATAACCTTTTGAAAAAAGGGGTAGAGTGGAATTTCTCAGAAGACTGTAAAGTAGCAGTCGATACCATTAAAGAATTAATGGGCAACAACACGATTCTTACAAATTATTTTCCGGACTTACCGGTAAAACTGTATACGGACGCAAGTACATGCGGACTCGGAGCTGCGTTAATGCATGTGTTTAAGGACGGCACAATGCGTCCAATTGAGTTCGCTTCTCGTAGTTTAACAACCGCCGAAAAGAAATATAGTATTTTGGATCTCGAAGCTCTGGCAATTGTGTTCGGGTTAAATAAATTTTTTCAGTACCTTTTTGGAAGGGAGTTCACGTTATGCGTTGACAATATGCCGTTACTAAGAATTCTAGGGGAACATAAAAATATTCCGGTTCTCGCGGCAAACCGTTTGCAGAGATATGGCATCATTCTGGCAGGGTTTTCGTACAAAACGGAATTTGTGAAATCTTGTAATAACCAAGCAGATTTTCTTTCTCGCTTACCGTTGAAGGACACAGTTGAGGATTTTAAGGATGATTGCGGGACTGACTTTGTTTGTTTTATTGAGAATTGTGACCATGTTAATTTTCAAGCAGTTGTGTTAGCCACCGCAGCAGATAGCGAATTACAGCTAGTGTTTAGGTATTTGCGGCAGGGCTGGCCCAAACGAGTAAATCGTGACAGCAGTATATGGAAATATTGGTTAAAAAGGAATGAACTTTCTATCGTAGAAGATTGTTTGTTTTGGCAACATAGAATAGTTATACCTGTTTCTCTCCAAAGGCAAGTCTTAGATTTATTACACAGGTCACATCTAGGTATTGTGAAAATGAGGGGAATTTCTAGAACATATTTTTGGTGGACTTCTCTGAACAAAGATTTGGAGGAAGTCGTTCAATCTTGTTCAGATTGTTCGTTGTCAAAACAGTCGCCACCCAAAAGTCAATTGACGGTTTGGCCAATTCCAGGTAAAGCTCGGAGTGGTTAGACTGTATCGAGGTGCAGAAGGCAGATTCAACTCACACGATTATGGAATTGAGGAAAATTTTTTCTAATTTTGGCAACCCTGAGTTAATTGTATCTGACAATGGCTCAGTTTTTACAAGTGAGGAATTTAGAGTTTTCTTAAAGGAGAACAATATTAAGCTTATGACTTCTCCGGTGAAACACCCCCAGTCAAACGGATTGGCAGAAAATGCAGTAAAAATTTCGAAAATGTTCCTCAAGAAACTGTTAATAAACGGTAAATTCCCACTAGATTTCAATGTCAAGCTGTTGAATTTTTTAATGGACTATAGAAATTCTTTCCATTGTTCGACAGGTATTGAACCAGCGGTTCTGTTAGTAGGAAGAAGGCTGCGTTCTACGTTCGAGAGTTTATTGCCAGTGAAAAATGGAGAAGACTTTTCGGAAAAAGTCAAGGAAGCTAACGTTAACATTTCTAATCGGATCAAGTTAGGTTTTACAGAGGGGTAAAAACCAGGGTTTTTAAAGTTGGACAAAAATGTTTAACAAAAGATTATCGTCATGATAATAAAGTCGTTTGGGCTAAGGGTGTAGTCTCTAGAAAGCTAGGTAAAAAAGTTTATATTATTAAGATAGGAAACACTGATGTGACATGGAAGAGACATGTGGACCAGATGAGGGAAATGTCAGTGAGCTGGAAGGAAGATGGCAAAATTGCGCAGCATCCCGCGTCTGAAACTTTGAGGAACGAGCCTCATGAGTTAGAGACTGCGACCTTGTTGCGTGGATTGACTGGGTGTTCTCCTGATTCCAGGTTGGTGGGGGAGGAAGTGGTGTCGGAGCAGGCACGGCAACAGAGACCATGGTCGGGAAGACTGCGTTCAAGTCACAAGGCACCCACAACTTCCAGAGGAGACGGGACAACTTGACCCAGTCACCGCGGTTGAATTATGTGTATCTTAAAAATTATTGTTTATGAAGTATTACAATGTATGTTAATTGTTATTTAAGTGTGAAATATTTAAGTAAGTAGCTTCAGAGTTGAAGGAGGGAGAGATGTAGTGTTGGTAATATGTTAATCTGTCGGGTAGGTTCGGAAATACCGAACCTAGCCGAAGCGACCGATCATCGGCACAATATAATAGCGAGCAGAGGGCTCGCGCGGCGTTCTTTCTCGTCAGACGGCTTACAGCCAACATTGTACTATTATATTCTATTAAACAGTTTTCGTGTATCAAAGTACTACGTGTTTTAAATAATAACCCTGAAACATCCTAGAGGAATACTGGAGATAAAGGGCCCAGTATTGCCTGCAACATTGGATATTACAGTCTGTAAAGAGCAAATTTGTTTCCCAAGATATTACATTTCTTTCCGAATTATTCAACAGTTTGTGAGCCGCGCCATATCTACAATTGATATATCGATGCCCACAAGGAAAAATGCATTCACGCAGATATCACTTATGTTGGAACGACGGGCTTGCAACATTATTTTTACTTTCAACATGATTTCGATTATCATTAGTTTCAACAGACTGAGAATTGGAGTTTAACAGGAACCATTAAAATTGAAGCCGCTAGCCATTTATGCGATGGAGTTTGAAGTACAAAGTGAGGCTGGTCAACGAATACGCTCTTACCGTGCAGAAGTCAAAGTGTGTTTCATAGTGTCCCGCCAGGCCATAGACGGCCACCTGCAGGTCCTCGGCCGACTCCACGGCCAGCCCGGTGAAGTGGGCAGTCCGGCGACTGACTCGGGCTGCCACCTCGTGCTCCTCGTCCTTCAGCCAGCCAGACTTGCTGATGCGGACCTTGGAAATGGTGCCCTCTTCTAATGATGGGTGATGCACTCCTGATTGTTCTAACTGTGTAATAGAGATCATTATTTTTTTATATTGTACACAAAAGACAGGGGTTAACAAAAAATTTACAAACAGATACCAACCATCCAAAAACTTAAAAATTTCATGTTAGGGGTTGTCCATTAATCACGTGAGGCTTGAAAAAGGGGGGGGGAGGGATTTGGAAAAAAATCACGAAATATCGAAGGAGGGGGGGGGGGGGGGGGGGATATAATGAGATATCACTGTTTATTTTTATTTACATTTATTTACACATATTTTTTTTGTTGAATGCACTATTTCTAAACCAAACAGCAGCGCATGGCCTTGACTCACTGTTGCCAGGCAACGATTTCCCTTGCGTTGCGACAACTGCTTGGCTCACCAGTCGCCAGTAAGTCTGTGATTTTGACACCGAATACATGCATAAATCTTTGCCTCGTATGTTTTGCCTTAAAATAATGGAGCAATGTCTAAACTAGGAGATCTGTATAAAGACCCATTTACAGAGTACAAAAAGAGAAAAAAACCTAGTGTAGCTCAGAAAGAATTCAATAAGTTGTGGGCTGATGCAAAACAAAAATATACTACAAAAGAAGAATTGACAAAGTGTGCGAATCATCTTTTAGTAGATTACCGCCGTAAACACCAAGCAAAGAAGTCTTTAAATATTCTCTACTAGCTGGGTTACCCGGCTTCGCTCAGGACAACATTTGAGAGTGTTCTAGAATGTATCACATTAATGTTCCCAATTCCCTATTCCCGAACATTTCACAATTTTCCAGAATGTTCCTGGATGTTCTGGAACGTTGTGGAATGCTCCCAAATACTCTGACTGGGGTGTCCGGCCTCACTCAGCAAGTTTATGTAAGATTGAATTGACGTTCGAATCCACGACGGATCTTGCTTTATATACCCCATACGGGTAGCCCCATACAAAAAAGACTTCAAATGTTCTAGAATAAAGTTCCAGATCATTCCACAACATTCAGGAGTGTTCTGGAATGTTCCACAATGATCGGGGATGTTCCGGTATGTTCCTGAACGTCCCATCTTATTACCGAACATTCCACAATATTCCAGAATGTTCCGGGATGTTCTGGAATGTGTTGGAATGCTCAAGAAGACTCTGGAAAGTTTTGAACTGTTCTAGAAATTTCAAGGGGGCGAAACTTCCAGCCCTTATATCTTTAAAAGCACGCTCTTCAGGTAAAAATAGGAACTTTCTTTATAGATGGGGGAAAGAGGGCTACCACACAATATAACTCCCATCGTACCGGGACTCGTCTTTGAGTTTTAGCGCCATGTACATTTTACACTTTTTTTAATAATGTAAGTATATTGAAGATAAAGATTATCCAAACTTCTAGAACTTTCCAGAACCTTCCAGACTCACCGAGACTCTGCCACTAATTTCTGAAAGCTTCTTGAACTTTCTCCTTCCATAACATCCTAGAGCATTAGGGAACCTTCCAGAACTACCTAGAACACCGATACACTCCATCGTTCCTTCCAGAACTTTCTAGAGCTTAATCAAGCCTTCTAGAATTTTTCGGAACTTTCTAGACTCACCGACATACTCCGCCACTCCTTCCAAAATTTTCTACAGCTTATCGAACTTTATAGAACTTTCCGGAATCTTCTAGACTCACCGATGTACTCCGCCACCCCCTTCAGAATTTCGTACAGCTTTATCGAACCTTCTAGAACTTTTCGAAACCTTCTGGACCCACGGTTGAACTCCGCCACTACTTCCAGAACTTTCTACAGCTTTATCAAACCTAACAGAACTTTCCGGAACCTTCTAGACTCACCGACATACTCCGCCACTCCTTCCAGAATTTTCTACAGCTTATCGAACCTTCTAAAACATTTCGGAACCTTCTGGACTTACCGACATACTCCGCCACTCCTTTCAGAACTTTGTACAGCTTTATCGAACCTTCTAGAATTTTTCGGAACTTTCTAGACTCACCGACATACTCCGCCACTCCTTCCAAAATTTTCTACAGCTTATCGAACTTTATAGAACTTTCCGGAATCTTCTAGACTCACCGATGTACTCCGCCACCCCCTTCAGAATTTTGTACAGCTTTATCGAACCTTCTAGAACTTTTCGAAACCTTCTGGACCCACGGTTGAACTCCGCCACTACTTCCAGAACTTTCTACAGCTTTATCAAACCTAACAGAACTTTCCGGAACCTTCTAGACTCACCGACATACTCCGCCACTCCTTCCAGAATTTTCTACAGCTTATCGAACCTTCTAAAACATTTCGGAACCTTCTGGACTTACCGACATACTCCGCCACTCCTTTCAGAACTTTGTACAGCTTTATCGAACCTTATAGAACTTTCCGGAACCTTCTAGACTCACCGACATACTCCGCCATTGCTTCCAGAATTTTCTACAGCTTATCGAACCTTCTAGAACATTTCGGAACCTTCTAGACTTACCGACATACTCCGCCACTCCTTTCAGAACTTTGTACAGCTTTTTCAAATCTTCTGGAACATTCAAAACCTTCTGGATTCACGGTCAAACTCCGGCACTCCTTCCAGAATTTTTACAGATTTATCGAACCTTATAGAACTTTCCTGAACCTTCTAGACCCACCGACATACTCCGCCAATCATTCCAGAATTTTCTACAGCTTATCGAACCTTCTAAACATTTCGGAACCTTCTGGACTTACCGTCATACTCCGTCACTCCTTTCAGAACTTTGTACAGCTTTATCAAATCATCTAGAACATTCAAAACCTTCTGGACTCATGGTCAAACTCCGGCACCCCTTTCAGAACTTTCTACAGCTTTATCAAACCTTATAGAACTTTTCGAAACCTTCTAGACTCACCGACATACTCTGCCACTCCTTCCAGAACTTGCTACATTATCAAAATTTTCCGGAATTTTCTAGACTCACCGATATACTCCGCCACTCCTTCCAGAATTTTCCACTGCTTTATTGAACCTTATAGAACTTTCCGGAACCATCTAAACTCATCGACATGCTTTCTTTCTAGGATAATATAAAGCCTTCTAAAACTTTTCGGAACCTTTTAAACTCACCGACATACATCCGCCACTCCTTCCAGAAATTTTTACAGCTTTATCGAACCTTACAGAACTTTCCGGAACCTTCTAGACTCGCTGACAACTCCTTCACTCCTTCCAGAACTTGCTACAGCTTTATCGAACCTTGTAAAATTTTCCGGAACCTTCTAGACTCACCGACATACTCCGCCACTCATTCCAGAATTTTTTATTTATTTATTTATTTATTTACGCCCTTTTATGGGGTTTTTACAGCTTTATCGAACCTTATAGAACTTACCGGGACCTTCTGGACTCTAGACTCACTGTCATACTCCGCCACTCCTTCCAGAACTTTTTACAGCTTTATCGAACATTTCAAAACCTTCTGGTCTCACCGACATACTCCGCCACTCCTTCCAGAACTTTGTACAGCTTTATCGAACCTTATAGAACTTTCCGGAGTCTTCCTGACTCCCTGATTTACTCCTCCATTCCTTCCAGAACTTAATACAGCTTTATCGAACCTTACAAAATTTTCCGGAACCTTCTAGACTCGTCGACATACTCCGCCACTCCTTTCAGAATTTTCTACAGATTTATCGAACCTTCTTGAACTTTCAGTAACCTTCTAGACTCGCTGACATACTCCTCCACTTCTTCCAGAACATTCCAAAGTTTTATTGAATTTTCAAAAAGTTTCCGGAATCTTCTAGACTCTTCTTGAAATTTCTAGAGTTTTCTTAGAACTTTCAGCCCTTATATCTTCAAAAGCAGGCCTTTCAGGTAAAAACGAATACCCTTATTCCCTAGGGCGGATAGAGATCTACCATACCATATAACTCTCTTGATCGAACTTGCACTCGTTTCTGAGTTGTTGCGTTCCGCACGTTTTTTTGGACTTTCTTTTATAATATATATTGATTACTGTTCTGCTTTTAAACAGGTAAGTTATAACTAGTATTTATTTAAGGACATTGTTCTAATAAAATCAAACTAAATTAACTAAATAAAATAAAACTTCATCTATAGTTTCAAGCAATAACAGTCCAGAGATACACAATGTTCCTCCTTTACGCATTCTCACGCGACGATCGATCGCTAAATCGAGAGAGATTCTCTGCGTTGTGCGCGAAAATGTTGACGCCGAATGGCTTGATGAAACCGACGTTGATCTTCAACAAACCCAGTGCCAACAGCTGACTTTCAAAATGCTTATCAACTTGTTAGTGTTGAAGAAAGTCTCGCCAGTCCGTGGTCCGTGGACAATGTCCATTAAATATATACAGGTGCAAATATATGTTTTTTTTTACACTTTCCTTTATTATTTTTATGCCAGTCAAAAACAATGTGCAACTTTAATTAATGTCTATCTAGACATTTTCTATCAAGATGCTTAATTTTCCAACATTTAATCAGATTATACCTATATTTAAATATAATATTCTGAAAACTTCAATATATTTTGTACTAAAAAAATACATGTGATTTTGGGTATGGGGGGGGGGTAGTCTAAAACCTCACCACATATCACCAGGAGGGGAGGGGGTTAAAAAGTTGCTAAAAAACATCACGGGATTAATGGACGATCCCTTATCTCGTATACTATTATGTATTTAATTTTATTTAAATATAAAATCAAAGGCCAAAAATGCGGTTAACCATAGAAAAATATTATGTACCTATGCAGAAGTCAAATTGTGATGAAGCGTCTCAGTTTTTAAATGCATGCTACCAAAATTCCAAAATAAGACAATAATTAATAAAACGTACTTGGCTATATCGACATATCACTTCAAACAAGTCAACCGTAAGGTAGGTACTTGCAACAATATAATCAAATCATTTATTTTTTTCAACATTTCTAAATATAGGTACTTATATTATTTGTAGGCGAACCCTACACATTCAATATTTATTGTGAAAGGCCAATATTTATCAAATATTGTGATATTTATTGAACGTGTAGGCTAGCCTATTGACAGATCACAATATAGATAACAGATGTCTAGATTACTGAATTCGGTATTATGAACCCACAGATCGTGATAAATATTGAGGCATAGGTTAGGGGCCGTTCAAGTATTACGTAACGCACTTAGGGGGGGAGGGGTCTTGTGAAACGTTACTGTGCGTTGCGAAGAGGGGGGGGGGGGGGGTTCGAGCAACACGTTACGTAACATGTTTTTCTATATTTAGATAAAAAACTAGGGAATTAAAATCTTCCAAGTTGGCAACCCTTTTCGTTCTCGAAATCTCTTGTTTTATTTATTACTGCAATTGCGATTAAAACAAGAAAAAGGGTATTTAAGCGACTTTCCAGTATTTTGCGCAACTTAATTGTGACTTTCAGGTAAAAATTGTTACTTGGGCGTTACATAACGTTTAGGAGGGGGGGGGGGGCACGGAAAAACGCTACGGCGTGTTACATGGGGGGGAGGGGGGGTCAAAAATCTTCAAAAATTGCGTTACGTAATACTTGAACGCCCCCTTACACGTTCAATATTTATCACAATCCAGAATTACGAATTCAAATCAATTCATATTTTAATCTGGAAATCCTGTGATCCATATTGTGATATGTAAAAGAACTCTGATGAATCACAATCCATCAATATTGATTGTGATAAATATTTAACCTGTAGCCTATGCCTACATTTAGTACATTCACAGCGATAAATTAAGCAAAAAATGTATACTGTGAGACTGTGTACCCTTTTTTGAAATTCCTGGAAGACCCAAATTGACAAAAACACATGCCTATGAATGTCGGTAAAAACCATATTGTTAAATATAGCTTTTCAATAATTAGTTGGTACAATAAAATGTATGTTGAATAAATAAGATGGTTGAGAATCTTACGTGCGGGTGAATCAATTCCTTAATTAACTGTATCTCATTGTCATACATGACATCATGAAAAGCCACAACGTATGGCTCCAGATATTGTTCTTCCAGTTTAAATGGGGCCAGACGTAAGAAGGGATGAGTTCCAGAAAAGTAGCGACATTTCAATCTGTAATTCACTCTGTGACATGATGTGTTTTTCATTTTTTAAGAATTATGCATAATATTACAAATGTTGCATGATAAAACAAACTGCGAACAAAGAATTAGAATATAATGTATGTCATAACCCATTTAATTTAGAGGGACCGCCACACAACTCAATCAAATTCATACATCTTCTCATAATCTTTAGTTGTTTTGACTCTTGACATGTTGTCTTGGCCTGACCCGAGTATTTAATTCACTTGATTGTGCCGTGTTTTCCTTGAGCATTCCTGACTTCTTCTACCATTCACTTCTGTGACACATCTAAATTAATAAATAAAATTATCAAAAGAATATTGAACACCCTGGTGTTGTAAAGCCCCAGTGAAGGTAATCAAAAATAATACATTAATAAGGTACCTAATAAAAATAATAAATAAATTAATAAAAAACAAATAAATTATAAAATAATAAATTTACTTACTCTTTCTTGACGAATTCTGATAGTTCCAACTCCTCTCTACAAAGACCGTCGTGTATTTTTGTGTTTTCATTGTAATGTACTGCCATTAGTAGAGCTTCCTCGAATACCTGAAAGGCAAGTTTATGTTAGTTCATGAAGAAGAGTACCTATCGATTTTTATTCCAAAATTGTTACATAAACTCAACCCGAAGTTAGCTGTATGTATGTGATTTTTATGAATTAAATTTAAAATGAATTTATCTTGACCTTCCCGCTATCAGCTAATATGCTTAATTGCTTCTATCGAATACCAAAAGATGTCACTAATGTTAGTCTACTTGAATATTCTAGACCAGGACTTCCCAACCAGGGGGGCGTAGAGAAATGTCAGGGGGGGCGTAATAGGTACGTTTGCATTTCCGAAAAAAATGTATTTAACGTATAGGTAAATTAACTGTTCCAAATTGCCATTCAAGGCCAAATTGCTATCCTATACAAGTTTCGACAAGTCACAAAACGACAAGTTACCTGAAGAAGTTCAGGAAGAATTTCTAGAAATGAAGGCTGACTCGACCATGAAAGACGACTTTCATCTCTTGACATTAGAGAAATTTTGGATCAAACGATTCCTTGTTAATCCGAAAGTTGCTTCTTTGCTTTGAAAATACTTATTCCATTTTCGTCCACTTATTTATGCGAGACATGTTTTTCAGCTCTAGTTTTAATAAAAACTAAAAGCAAAATCGCCTAGCCATCCATAGCGACTTAAAAAAAATATAAATAGATAGCAAATATATATATATATATATATATATATATATATTTATATACATCTCTAGCAAAGACTGAACCCAAAATCGACCAACTGGTACAGAGCTTGCAAGCTCAAGTATCTCATTAGTACTTTAAAAGTTTTTATTTATTTGTTCTAAAATTACTTTGAAAGTTGTTAGACATTATCTAATTATAAAAATATAATTTAAATAAATAAAAAATAATAATAGAATAATATGTATAATTGAAAGAAAACTAAGAAATGTAAATGTAAAAGTAATTTAGCAGTACGTTTTTTCACAAGGTCACCATATACAAGTATTTTCTGTTTGCTTCTTCTTCACTGCTTTCAATAACTTTGTATTAATATGTATTATTTTTCTTATGTACTATTTTTACATATGTATTATTTTTATTTTGGTAATATGTATTATTTTTCTTTTGGTAGAATGTATTATTTTTATTTTGGTAATATGTATTATTTTTCTTTTGGTTTATTTACAAGTAAACTTATAATTTTACATTTCTTTCTTTTTTCTATATTGAAAAAAAAAAACATGTACGTAAAGGACACTTGTGCATAATTATAAATAATTAATAATAACTAAATTAGTAAATAATTAAATTATGCATACATTATAAATAATAAAATATATTTGTGCCTGAACTTTAGTAAATAAGATAAAGTTTTTTGGCGATGATTTGTTGATTTGTGTCCCAAATTGGTCATTTCTAAATTAAATTTACGCCTATCAAAATGTTTGTCATTTGACTGTCCTAGAACAGGAGACCTTCCTAGTTGGACAGTCAAAGCTTCTTTGTACTGATGTATTCTCTATAACAAATAAAATAAAACAAACAAACAAAAAAAATAAATAAATAAATAATAATAATAAATAATAAATAATAATAATTACATTTACATTTCTTAGTTTTAACATTAAACAGCTCTACGCAAAATCCATCTTACTTTATTTACATAAAAACAACAAAATCCTATACAAACCAACACAAATGATACAAATACCCGAGCCAAAAATAAAGAACTTCTCCAAACTCCCTTTTCTAAAACCACCTTTGGACAAAAACACTTTAAATACATAGCTTGCAAACTACACAATACACTTCCAGCAACGATTAGACAAACTGAATCAATGATAAAATACAAACAAGATATAAAGAAATGGATTATAAGTATTGGACGTCACACTACTGCTAACATCTGTAAAATAGAGTACAAATAGACAGAATTACCATCTCACGTATGTCCTTACCCTTATTAAAGAACTTAAAATAGTAAAATCCTATATGTATAATATAACTACCTATATAGATTCGAAAGGATTTACTACTTTATTCATCTCTTCCTTCACCTATATCATGCTCTCTTTATGATATTAACCCTCAATCTTAATCATCTTTCTGTTTGAATTGTATAAATCAGTATGTATATTACCTTAAATGTTCTTATGTTGTAATTAAATATTCTTTTGTATGATTCTCATTTATGTACCTCTATGCCTGTCTCAACACAGGTATACCCTAGTGAGACAGGCATCGAATAATGTAATACAAACATTCTTTTTATAGATAAATAAATAAATAAATTAATGATTAAAGGTGTACCTACTATTTTATTAAAGATCCATAATAAATAAATACATTATATCTGTATTGTACCTATTTGAAATTCAAATAAATAATTTCGTTAATATAAATGTGTTTCTTATTTTTGGTGAAACTTATTTAAGGGGGGCATGAAATTTTTTTTTTTTTGCTCTAGGAGGCTCGGCAAAATAAAGGTTGGGAAACCCTGTTCTAGACAATGTTTTTTACTGTGAAGTCTGCATGTAGACATCATTATTGTTTTCATTAATTTATGGATAAGCCACCGCAATTTTATGCACAGATTACAGAAATTATACTTCATTTCAACAATTATTACAAGAAACAACTATTTACGAACACAAAATAGATTATTAGGTTCTTAGTTTAGGTAAATTAAGTAATTCATGCGTTTTTAGTTTGAAACAAAACTTCGCAAATGTCAAAAACTATTAATGAAAATCGAGTTTTAATGCATATTTTTCTGTCTATCCCGACTGAAACCGATGGTTCTTGTGGTAATTATGTTTAAAAGTAGTTTACATTTCAAATTTTATGCCTATTTAAAGTGTAGCGGCAAGCGGAGGCTTGTCCATAATTTACCGACTTAGTAATATTGTCCCAAATAAGTACAAGTTAAGGCGATTTCGGTAACTAACATGCAAACCTAACGTTTTGTCTATATACATAAAAATTAATCACTGTTTCCCTTCGTCACGTCATAACTTCAGAACGGCTTTACTTATTTCATTTATCTTTTTAATTCAAGTTTTCTAATACTTTGTAGAGGGTTCTTATATAAAGAAAAATTAAGAAAGTTGCGCAGAAAGATGGATAATTTCATAAAACTTAATGAGTATTTTAACTTAGGGAACGTACTCATACTACGTGACACGTTTAGGGGGGGGGGGTCTTCAAAATGTCACACTCCATACAAATGAGCGGCGAGTTGCTTAGGATTTTGGTCACCGGGGGGGGGGGGGGGTTAAAAATTGCAAAAAGTTGGTCACGTAGTATGGGTACGTTCCCTTAGCACATTTGACAGTTCACGCTTTGGTGAATGTTTTTTTTTGTACTTTTAACCTTTTAACAAAAGAATTGTTTATGGATTTTTAAAATTATAGATATTTTAAATAGGTACCTATGTTAGGTACCAAACTTGATTGATTGTTCTTATAATATACAAAAATGAATATTTGTAATATATGAGAAAAGAAAATTTGAATAAAAAAATTGTAATAGGTGGCATGGGAGCTATTTGAAAACTGAACGTACTGGGACTGAATATATGGAACGCGGGAGGGGGGTTAGTGGGACGGGGGAGAGGGTACGCAGGGAAGGTGGAAGGGGAATGCAGGAGGGGAAAGGGGTGCGAGAGGGGAACGGGGACGCACGGGAAAGGACATGCAGGGAGAAACAATTTATTTCTTTGAATATGGCATTGCAACATATGCAGGGAGCCAGCTAGTTTTTTATAAAACCTAAAAATAATGAGAATGTCGAGAAATCTCTTTCACTCGAGTGGATAATATGAATTGGATCTGGATAGGAAAGTATGAGCACACATTCAATCAGAACAAGCACACAATCAATCACACAGAACAATCCAAAGTAAAGTTGAAGAATATGTTGTGCTGTAAGGATGTAAGTTAAAATGTCCGTAATAAGTAAGTGTAAGTTAAAATTAAGGTGATTATTTTCATATTTCATATTTGACATTTCATCTTTTGCTGCGATTACCAATGATGTTACATACTATATTAGACGAGGGGTAGAAATCTCAAAGTGGGAAGACAAAAGCAAGACAATTGCACCGGTCTCGATATCTAATACTTTAATACTAAACTGCTACGCGTCGAGTAAGGTTGCGTCTTACCAGCACTTACCAGTAAGTAAATTGCATTTTAAACAGTGCCAAAATGCCCTCCTGTGTGATGAGAAAATGTTTCAATTACACGGCAAATAATAGTAAAGGCGAATGAATAACATTTCATTTGTAAGTACACGCAAATTACTTAATATTATTGATTATTATAAATATTACAATTAATTTTCATGTTTCCCGCTCGCGGTTTTACACATCATTAGAGAAAATTCAAGTCCTACTAAAGTAAAGGGTCTGGACGCGCAACAGCCAAATTTCTGTTGCTAAGTAAACTTCACTGTTTTAAAGTAGACTAATCAGCCTGAACACTCTGATTATTTGTTTGCTTGCGGTAAAACAACACATAAATCAGTAGTTCTAACAAGTATTGATGACAATCGCCACCATTTGAAAACTGTTGTTGCCCTATTGTATTTATTGTATAGCTCGACATATCAAACTCCGACAGGCAGCCGGACCTTTTATTCTAGCGGGCCTCAAGAAAAGGAGACAGCGAACGTTGCATCAAAAAGTTACAAGCAATACGCCGCCCGCTCATGTATCCATATTTGTTGTCTATCTTTATCACACAGGAATAAACCTTTTAATTAAGAAATTATACTGAAAATCGCTGAAAACAAAAGAGTGTTCCTTACTTTCCACATTATATTGTGAGTATATGAGACTATGGCGAGTCTATTTATTTATATAACGAGAGTGTATTGACCACCACTGATATGGCGATTTTATGTCATATCAATTTGGAATAAATGCATGTAAATTAAGCAAGAAGTGTGTGCTGGTGCTGTCTGTCCTACTGCCTACTGCCTACCCTTGCGGAAAACGGTGTGATGGTTAGATACTTAGTCAGTTACTATTATTGCGGTTGTAAGGCTATTCCTATTTGATGGAAATGTCTGAATACAGTAAACTGATTTAGGACTATTATGTTATTGAAATTAAATTTCCAGGAGGAACTGTTTTGGGGACAATAAACTATCATTTAATAAGGATGCCCTGGTACCTGGTACCTGGTACCTGGTACCTGGTACCTGGTACCTGGTACCTGGCTCCAGGCCGTTGGAACTCTTGTGCAGTCAACATAAGAAAATTAAGAAACAATATTGTAAATTCGTAAATGAAAGCAACCTTGAATATGAGACAGACCATTTCCAAAGTCAGTTCATAAATCGGGAGATTCTTTGTAGCTCTGGGATGATCAGGAACAATTTTCAGAACTTCGTTTGTTATTTTTACAGCTGTGTTGAAGTTACCTGCAAGAAAAATACACATTTCAATAATAATCACTACACAATTTCTTCATAATGGCTATTTTTAAGTATGTATACTTAATTTACTTGGCTTACCTATTGCAAAGGCTGAAATTGCGAGGAAATCGAGAATATCTACTTTGTCCATCGTCTTATTGTATTCCATTTCATATTTAGACAAAGCTATATTTAACCAGTCAAATGACTTGCAGTAGAATTGCAATTCAAATAAGTGACGACCTAGTCCAAAGCAATCACTAGCAGTCATTGGCCTACTAGAAAAAGAGAGATTTGAGGTCTCCATTTTAGCGAGGTAAAATATAACTACAAACATATGTACGAGTATTTAAAAGGAGATTAAAAAGCCTACCTATAGTATTGTAAACCATTAATTTTCCCCTCCGCTAACTCTGAGGCATCTAGATTGTACACATTCTGTAGTCTCACCAAGCCTTCTGCAGCACTGGAAAAATCTTTTTCTTCAGGAAAGGCAAGCAATTTTATTGTATCCTCCAGCATTAATTCTACAAAAAAAGTTCTATTCAAAAAAAGTTTATCCATAATTCAAAAATGCTTTTTCCCTTTTTTGCAGTAATGATTTTCCTCACCCATTTGTATGCTGTATTCCACGATTCTTTGAGTATTCTTCCAATCTATTAGTAGTCTTTTTATAATCTTGAAGGCATTAACTGGATTTCCCAAATATTGTGTCACATCTTTTTTAGCCAGTGTGTATTCGGCATTGTAATCTTCGTACTGCCTGAAAACCAATCGAAGTAGTTTCCTCTGATAACGTATACGATAGTTTTTAGTACCGATAACATTACTCTCCAACTAAAAATGTGACAGTCAATGTGTGCTTTTATAATTACCGTGAAGATTCACGGTTATAGTACCTTCACGGCAAAAAGAGGCAATAAACATACATTTCTTATCACGATAATGCAGCAGGTCTTTTAAAAGATGAGATACACAATGTAAATATGAGGTCTCATAGGTCTGTTTCCTCCAAATAAAAAGTAGTCATTTTCTTGCATCTCTCTCACACATGGCACTGTGAGGTCTCCGTAAACCCATACAATACTACTTGCCGTGATGATAATTTTGAAAGTATGGAATATAGTAGCACGGATAATATTGAAGTGTGTTTTGTTCTTAAACAAATAATGCTGCAGCTTTTTCTTACACACTAAATAACAACAGTCGAAAATGAAACAAATGTTGAACGTTTGTCTGCACTCTCCCAAAGGAAACATATAATCATTATCATACATCTCCCTCAAACATATAAAGAAAATGAAACAAAAAAAATTCCATCGCTATTGCTGAGCTGTAATAAGATATATCTGTTTCTTCCAAAGGAAAACGTAGTACTTTGGAGGAGACAGTCACTATTTTGTGTGTCTCACCATTATTAAATGTGTCATATCGCTATAATGTTGCAGCATTATAGCGATAAGGAACGTATGTTCATTGCCGTCAGGGTATCGTAACCGTGAATCGTCACGGTAATTATAAAAGCGCACAATGGCCTTGCCAACTTTATTGCCTGAGAGTGGCATTTAAACTTTAAAATGAGGAGTCTCGAAAACGTGAAGTACAGTAAGTTAAAGTACCTATATTTTGTTAAATGCAGAATTTTATGTATACGGAGAGCCTTATTCAACAATCATTATTGTGTAAATAATTTGGCATACTTCCTAAGCAGCTGAAGTTGATCCTCTTGGTTCTTCAAATAAGTGTTCAGAGAATCGAGCAGAACTCTTTCAGTCTCCATCATTGCTTCCATTCCGGTCAAATCAGAAAACAGCTCGCCATGTTTTCCGGAAAACACTGATGCATAAAGAAGAATGTGTAACCACCAACGGTACATGCTTATTATGTATATTGCAGTCACAAATTCTAAGAATTGAACCTTTCCGAGGTTGCTATCTCTCCGCAAGTGGGTTTCTTTCTGTGAGTTTAATAAGTAGTAAGGTAATTCTGATTAATAATAATTTCCTGTAATTTATGGATTGTTCTCACTCATTAAAAAGCTTTGTTTTTCTTTGAATATGTGTTTGAAATAAGCAATTGAATGTATAAATACCATTGTTTGATTGAAATAAAGATTATTAAGTATAATCATCGTTGCTTTTCTTTAAGTTGGGAGGCGGGTATGAATACAACCCAGAAACCATTTACTGGATAGCAACTCTGCCATACATCACCTCAAGTGGTTCACTATGTTTGGTGATTTAGCAGGGGTGCCCGGCTTCATGGGGTTAGATGTGTCTAAGTCTTGACGGTGGATGCTATATGGCAGGCCGGTTCGGGAAGACCCTGACCTCTCCAGCTGGTCTCTTTTGACTCATCGTCTTGCACCACAGCGGGAGGGCACACTGACCCCTAAATTCCTACCCACCATTCATACATTTTTCCTTCCCAGAACTTTGTCTCCATCCTTCTCTTAAAAAGACCTTCCACTCAGCATCTCTAAAAATGACATATGCCCTGAAGGAATTACTTTCCTGCATGGAGTTAATGTAAATTCTTTCTTTTAAATACTCACTTCAGATATTCCATTTCAAGAATGTTGATTTAATGGAAAGTATAAGGAAAAAAAACGCATACCATGAACATCAATATACATTTATTTGATTTGATTACATTTAAAGACAATAATCTTAACAATATAATATTTGAATATATTTTTAGATAAAATATATTGAAACAACTAAACGGCATCTTTGGCCTTGTCATGTAAATACACATAATATATAGAATAAAATTGATCTACGCACATTTAGTGGGGCAAAGAGACATCTATCAGTATTGTTTGTTACTAATTGGGTAGGAACACAGTGGATTGTGGGTTGCACGGTGGATGGCTAACATCGACACAAGGCGGAGCACGGGGCACGGGGCACGGGGCACAGGGAACAGGGGGCTACTCTACTCTACAAACTAGGTTGGCTGTGACTTGTGACTGATCATAGGAAAGATCAAATGGCAAGAGAAGAGACTCGGTTCCTCACATTTCTGACTACCGACCACCGTCACCGATCGGCCCAAAACCCTGTTTAAGGACGAAGGTACAAACTTTGTCACAATTCAGATCCTTCCGATATTCAATAAGTTAATTATAAAAAAATTGCTTGGAAGATTTTGTTTATTTGTAGAAATGGCTTCCAAAAATAGAATCAGTACAAGTCGTCGTCTTACGAAGAAACGATAATAACTAGTACAATATTCGCAATAGTTAAAGTTAAGTTATCGACAGACACATATACTTAGGTAATGATTGTTCCATTTTGTAAAATATTAGGAATGTAATAAAACTTAACGTAAGTAAATACTCAATAATATAATATCACTCAGCTACGATCAGCACTCGGAAAGGTACTTAGGGGACAATAACTTATCTTAACGTACGCCTTACTTGACATTGAGCTACAGAGAAACATTTAACAGTTAAAAACATCAAAATACATCCATTGCAAATACATAAAGGTTTAAGTTGAAAAGCTGACTTGATGGATATTGTGCCTACACTTAATTAACTCTAATCTGGCAGGGATCATGGCGCACCAGTGACTTGTAAAGGAGCCACAAATACTGCCACGCCACTCGCCACTGACAGATTATCACAAGTGTTACTAGTGTCTAGGGGAGAGAACTGTCAACATAAGTCCGTCAACATAACGCAAAACATGATGCCCACAAAGACAGGCACAACATCTTTGTAGCGAGCACCACAGGGTCCGACACTAGTTACTAAATATATCAACAAATAATCTCAGATACGCATTCAATGGAATGGCTTAAAATTCTTATTTTGGCAAGGAAAATAATTGGTCTTAATATTCGTACAAAAATTACTCTTTAAATTTTTTTATCAATCAGACAAAAGTAGGGCTATGCATTGAGTACTTTATTAATTGATTTGAGACTCACTGGCAACACCACAACACAGCCCAACTTTCATTTAACCCAACAGGAATGTTTAACGTTTTAATGATTTTATAATGACAAATTATTCAAAGATATAATTTATAATTAACATCTTAGAAAAATGCACAATGATATGTAGATAATAATAATAATAAAATAAAAAGGTTGGAATGATGGTTGGTTTAGATCTCGTAGTTGCGGAACTTGGAGACGACTTCTGGTGGAGGTTCAGCCCCCTGCTGGGCGGGCCAGCGCCCCCCCCAGTGGGCCGCCCCGCCTTCGGAGGCTCGCCGCGCCCCGGCCGAGCCTGCCCCCCCCGGCCCAAGCATGCGGTCCTTGGTTTTGGGGGTTGCCCAGTGCATGGACTGCTGCACGTGTTCCTTCATGCCGAGCCACTGGTGGTAGCTAATGGAGATGCCACTGGAGCGCCACTTGTCGTAGTTGCAGCGCTTCTCGGGGTCGCACAGTGTCTCCTTGGCCTCCTGCAGAAACAAACTCAACTTATTAATTATATTCTAAAAGATTTAAAATTTAACTGTAGCCTCAAAATAAAAACTCTTTTAGTACCTACCTACATTGTCTTTCAATAGTAAGTAGGTACCCCTAAAAATACATTTTTTACTACTTATACTTTTTTTAGGTAGGTACTCGAGAAACAAAAATCAAAAATGTTTTGAGTAATAAAATAAATATACAAAATTTCCAATAACGAAATAAAATACCTGTAGATACCCAATAATAGAGTTTTGCTTTTTGTGTAATGTTGTGTAGCAAAGAATTTTAGAATATTTATGCACTTTTAGCCACAAAAGAAAGCATTTTTTGGCAATTTATTCAAAATCGTTTTTCAAGAAAGACCTATAAATTCACTTGTTGAATTGGTCCAGCAAAGTGTATAAATATGGTTATATTTCTTTTTTGAAAAATCAAAATGCAAACATAAATATTAAAACGAAAACAAGAGTAATGAAAACAAACATATTGTATTTTACAATTCCGGCTGACCCATTTATGTGTTCCATATTTATAAGATGAATAATAAACCAGTTAAAAATTAATATAACTTACAAATTAATTGGACACATCACAAGGTCACTTTTAAAATACTTTCTACTTGAATACTAGTTTCTTATTGGAGTTTTGAGGGAATTTTTCGGCGGAAAATTTAAGTACGTAAAAAGCATATGTTTTATTTAACTTACCTTTAGTTTTTGGAATTTGGCCTCTGCTTCCTTGTCTCCATCATTTTTGTCCGGATGACACTGCAAAGCCAGGGCCTTATATTCCGTCGTAATTTGGTCTATCTGTGAAAAATAATAAAAATCTATTTATAGACAATGGAAGCGGGGGAAATGCTAATATTTTAATGGAAATGTTTTCTTACAGTCGAGTTTTCATCGCAACCCAAAAGACCGTAGAAGTCCTCGTCGGGGTTCTGTTGGAAATTGATAATTTCATCCACGGCGCTCATGTTCGCTGTCTACCCCCGACTCTTGGAGAGCCTACCCGGACCTACCCTTGCACTGCCCTAAAAACAAAAATCGATCTACCCACCGGAGCTTTCCGCGGCGCAAAACACTATTCGCTATAGACGGCGCACGACACACACACTTAGCGAGTTTTGGTTTATACAAACAGATTTTTGATTTTGACATACATTCACCATTGCGTTGGCAGCTCTGCTTTGACAGGTGAGTACACGTAGAAGTGTAATGTTCTTTGCCGGTAAGAATTTATTTAATTTTCATCGGGGTCAGTTGTTTCAAGTTTAAAAATTTCGTTTGAAAAGTATAAATTATAGTCTGTCAAATAACAGTAGAAAATATAAAAACCGGAACTACTAATTTTGTAGACTGGCAACACCAATTTAACTGACAAATATTTTTTTGAAGTACAATGACACTGAATGTATAAAACACAGTAAACCACATTTAAAAAAAACATTTTTTCTTCATGACAAAAATTTGATTAAAAAGTGTTTTATAAAGCGATTTGCTTTAATTTAATTTAACATAAATTTGAATTTAACAATAGATAGAATTGAAGAATCACTAATGGTGAGTTTAGTTATACTACTTTTAGATCTGAATGAGTTAAATATATTCATTAAAATTAGAGACACGATCTAAATCCCAGGCAACGCTAGGTACTTTATCTAGTATTAAATAAATGTGAGCAATTTCTAAAATGTGCTTTATATTTTATTACATTATAGTTATTGTTCATTATGTTAACACAAAATTGCAAAGGTATAATAATAATATACCTACATATATGCAATTCTATTTTTGAGATCGGTGGGTATCTATACTGCAATGAAAAAATATTTTTTCCACTGTTATGCCTTTTTATTTTTTATAAAAATGTAGGTTACACAGCTTTACTTTAACACCATGAATTATGTGTTTAGTATTGCCATTTGATCAACAGTGGCGCCCTCCTACATTTTCTACTCTTATTTGACAAACTGTACGAGCATTTTTCGATGGCACCCACACCAACAAAAGGGGTTTAGAGTTGAGAACACATAATAATATATTTTTATTATCATTATTAGATGTTTATGAATTAATACGCAATTTTGAACTGCCTGCATATAATAATTTTATAAGAGTATTTCTGTTCTTCCTGTTTATAACATTGCACAGCATTTTAACAAATCATGTTTCACAATCCTCAGCAATCAGTTATTCCAAAAGAATACAGTTTTTTTTTTCTTTTCAATAATTGTCATACTCCAAAAGAAGTAAGGGAACGTACCCATACTACGTGACACTTTTAGGGGGGGGGGTCTTCAAAAGGTCACGCTCCATACAAATGAGCGGCGGGTTGCTTAGGATTTTGGTCACCGGGGGGGGGGTTAAAAATTGCAAAAAGTTGGTCACGTAGTTTGGGTACGTTCCCTAACCCATGGTGAATGAACACAGTGAGTTTTGATTTTTTTGTGTGAATTAGGTTTTTGAAGATTAGGTTGATTGTAATGTAGCGCTAACCAACCACCACGTCCTTTATTTATTGTTATTAAGTTTATTTTGTAGAACTCCATTTTAATTTTTAATTTATTTTAAATATTTAATAATATTATTATTCAATGTATAAAAACAGTTTATTATAAACAAGTTCTGCTTCTGCTTCGTAATTATTATTATGAGTTACAGCTGTTTCGCCCTCTGAAGGCATTATCAAACTGTTGTAACTCATAATAATAATTAAGATAAGAAACAGCTGTAACTCATAATAATAATTACGAAGCAGAAGCAGAACTTGTTTATAATAAACTGTTTTTATACATTGAATAATAATATTATTAAATATATAAAATAAATTAAAAACCACGTCCTTTCTCCGTAGGGATAGGCAGGGAGGATGGACCGCCAAACAATTCGGTGTTGGCATTCACTCCTTGCTTCATTTGCATTCATATGTCGCCTCGTATAAACTATTCTGTAATTTTTACTCTTGAATTAGCCTGACTCATGTATTCGGTTTACTGGGTCGTGTCGTGTCTTCCATGGGCGTCCCCGACTTCTAACTTTCACATTTGCGCCATAATATATTCTACTTAGCTTAGCTTAATATATTTTACATGGAGCTACTGGAGTGTAGAGTTTATGTAAAAAAAAGCATCGCGTATGAACACTAGCAAATAGTATAGCGGGTACTCAAGTACTCACAACTCACAAGCGGTGCATATGCTATGATGCATGAGTCGCTTGTGTAGAGCTAATTGAGTTGTTGTTACATAGCGTACGCACCGCTTGTGAGTACTCGCTCTATTTGCTGGTATTCATACACGATGCTTTTCTTTAGTTTAGCCCTATACAGGAGGCCCTGAGAAAAATAATTCCCCTCAGGCCCTATATCATCTTTGGGGATGCTGTGTGGAGGGTCTTTTTAGGAAAGGAAGGAGAGGAAGTTCTGGGAAGGAAAGGGGTATTAGGAGTGGGTAGGAATCTGGGGGTCAGTGATCTAGGAGTGACGGATGTATGAATCCATCCCTCCCACTGCGGTGCAAGGCGATGTTCCGATAGTACCTACGACTGCAAAAGTCAAAGGGACTCCCTCGACCATTCTCTCCTGATCCGGCCTGCCATGCAGCAGGTGGGCAGACGTATTCACCGCCAATACCCGGACAAATTTCACCCCTTGAACCCGCGCACCCATGCCAAGTCACCAAACGTAGTGAAACACCTATGGCAGAGGGGCGGGGAGTTCTCGGGGCGGTGGTACCCATACCCGTCTCCCAAATTGAATGATGCTACGCGCATCGTATGGTAAATAGTATGGCGGGTACTCACGAGCGGTATGGTATGCGCAAGAAGCTGGAGTCGCTTGTAAGTAGCTTCATGAACGAATGCGCGTACACTCATTTCTTCGATCATCCGCTCCCTTCTTTCCTACAAAAATAAGAGCCTTTTAGTGTGTAAGTTAGCGGACGGCCATTTAAACGTGCTCTACGGGCTTACGGGGTCAGTTGTCCTTTAAAATGCACCAAAGCATAGACCCAGATCCAATTATTGTTAGTCCTTTAGTTGCTGAAAATAAAAGAAAAAGGTTTTTAAAAAACCCGCCTGTTGCAATATTTCCGGACACCGCGTTTAATAAAATGCTAAAGAAATTGCTGCCATTGAAAACATGTTTAAATTTTTTCTTAAATAAATAGGATAAAAACGGCCTCCGTGGTCGACGGGCAAGTCTCTTGACGCTATCTAAAGGTCTCGAAGTAATTGATTTTATTTAATTATTTTGTGTTATTTCACAATTAATTAATTTAAAATCATATATAATATATTTGCGGCACGTTCCAGAGTGGAAGTAAGTGCCTCCGTTCAGTGGCGTAGCGTGGGTTTCGGCCGCCCGGGGCGGAGGAAAATTTTGCCGCCCCCCCCCCCCCCCTCCCTAACTTCTGCAGCGCAGATTTTAAACTGCGCTGACCGGGGGGGGGGGGGGGGGGTAGATATCCTATTTTTATGCCGATTTTTATAATCCCATGTGCCGAGTACTCTTCCAATAACATCATGCTTATAAATTCTACTACAAATTTATACATATCTCAGAAATCGAGAATGGTATGCCTGTAATAGAATTTCAGAATTTCACATCTTTATCACTCGGTACACGATGAATCGGTAACTTATTGTTATATTGATAACACAAAACTGGTTTAAATTAATCTAAATATGCGGTGTATCAAAACAACACTCAGAACAAAAAATGGCTTTTCTTTGATTCTAGCGGTACTTACATTCTGAACACAAAACTGGTTTAATTAAATCTGTACGCGGTGAATTGAAACTAAATTCAGAAGATGAAAACGGTTTTTTTTTATTCTGCCGGCACTTACATTCTGAACACAAACTGGTTTTAATTAAATCTGTATCTGGTGAATTAAAACTACACTCAGAACATCGGGGCGTAGGAAAATTTCTCCGCCCCCTTATTTGGGTACTTCAAGCGGCGGGGGGGTTATATTCGGAAATCCTATTTTTTATTACGACCTATTTATATACGAGCCGGTTTTTTTAATAATCACGTTTGATGAGTATTCTTTCAACGAAAATCATGTTTATAAATTCTACTCCAAAGATGATTGATTGATACTGATAGTCCCCAAATAATAGTTACACACGCAAAAATCAATTTCTCAGAATTTTACAGCATTATGTAACTAAAATGTTAAACTTCAGTCGATGCACGATGAATCTGTAACCTGTTTTTTTAATATATCGGAGAATTCTGAATACAAAACCAGTTTGTATGCTGTGAATTAAACTACACTCAGAACATGAAAATGGTTTTTCTTTGATTCTGGCATTAAATAAATAGTCTAATAACTAGAATTTTATAACTGCACATCGAATAACAGAATGTTTTCCTTCGAAATGTGCCAGCAGATGAATCCAACTGGAATTTTACATTCTGTACTGGTTCTTTGATTCTGGCAGCACATACATAGTCTGCAAATAGAAAATTATAACTGAACCTCAAATAAGAGGGTGTTTTCATTTGAAATGTGTCAACAGATGAATCCACAACTGGAAATTTACATTCTCAACACAGAATTGATTTGAATTAAGTCTGTATGCGGCGAATTAAAAGTACACTCAGAATATGATAATGGCTTTTCTTTGATTCTGGCAGTACATACAGGATACAGAGTCTGCAACTAGAATTTTATAACTGAACTTCAAAAAAGATAATGTTTTCCTTTGAATTGTGTCGGCAGATGAATCCTCAAATGGAATTTTACATTCTAAAATCTGATTTAACCCTTCGAATAATAAGAAAAAAATATCTATAAACTCTTGCCTATCAATGTTTGCCCACAAAATTTCCGGTTCTTTATGCATTTTAAATGTTCATTTTTATTGTTTTTTTTTAGCCTTTTGCCAAAAACAAAATTGTTCTAAAATCTAGATATAGTTATTTTTCCGACGTGCCTGTTAGAACATTATTGTTTTGTAATATTTATTAAGCTTTTGATATTCTAAATTAAAGTACCTAAAAGAGAATAAATTAAAAAATTTAAATACAGATTCCCTTTCTTTAAAAAAATGTAATAAAACTGTATCTTAACTTTTTATCGCAATCACAAATTTAGTTTTAATTAAATGTGAGGGACATAATTTCACAATTTTATTTTTAAATTGCGTCTCCTGTGATTAGACGGGTTAAATTAAATCTGTATTTGGCGAATTAAAACTTCACTCAGAATATGAAAATGATTTCTCTTTGATTCTGGCAGCACATACATATTCTGCAACTAGAATTTTATAACTGCACTTCGAATAAAATAATGGTCTCTTTCGAAATGTATCAGCAGATGAATATACAACTGAAATTCATTCGTTAATACATTCAGAACACAATTCTGGTTTTAATTAAGAGAGAATCTGTTTGCGAGTTCAGCTTTAATTAGTATCACTCTCATAATATGCGTTCGGTTTTCCTACGAATTGTGAAATTTGCAGTTTAAAAAAATATAATTATTGATATATTTTTTTAAATAATTAAAAGAGAGTTGGATTCGTAAACGAAAGTATCGTTGAACATTTTTGAATAATGATTTGAAATGGTTTAAAATTTTCCAAGATAATATTATTATTTATTGTGAAAATTTGCCGCCCCCCTCAAAAGTGCCGCCCGGGGCGGGCCGCCCCCCCCCCGCCCCCCCCACGCTACGCCTCCTCCGTTCACGGAGATACTTACAAGATACTAGATGAAAGTAATGTTAGATTTGTTCTGAAAGTGGAAAAAATGCATGTTTATGTAACTATACTTTACCAGAATACGTAACTTTTAAGGGGCGGCAAAATTTCACAATAAATAATAATAATATCTTGTTAAAATTTTAATCATTTCTTTCATATATTTATTGCATATATGATTCAGACCGATTGAAATGGGCACGGAATTTTTCATGACTTATTCTGTGACAAACCTGGGGTATCCCCTTTCTTCAAATGAATGTATAATAATTTAATCTTGATAACTGCAGCGACTGGCAACACCGTCCGGGTCGAATTTTGTTTTGCGCTTGGATTTTTTATGACTAATATTCGGTGAGAATGATTGAGAGAGGTCCGTGGGCGATGCGCGACAATTCTAAGAAAGTTTCATGGATCGTCAAATCCAATGGATCATCAAACCATCCACGTGTTCCAAGTACAAAAGTAAGAGGAAAACCATTTTCTTGTTCTGGGTGTAGTATCTGAGCTTAAGCTGAGGACTTAGTAGATTAAATCCTGAGTTAAAACCAGTATCATGTACCGAATGATCTGTCAAAATTCCAGTAGCGGATTAATCTGCTGACACATTTCGAAGAAAACCGTTCTATTATTTCGAGTGGAGTTAAAATTTTTATTTCAAACCATTCCACAAAATTCGTAATTCGTAGGAAAACCATACTACGCATTATATGAGAGTAATACTAATTAAATCTGTGGACACGCAAGCAGATTCACCCTTAATTTAAAACCAGTTTTGTGATCAGAATGTAAATTTCCAGTTTTGGATTCATCTGCTGACATATTTTGAAGGAAAACGTTCTCTTATTCGAAGTGAATTGGAGGTTATCCACCACATACCCGCCCGGTGTAAGTAAGAGAAGGTTCCTATTTAACAAGGACTCTTATTTTTTTATAGAACGACCCTCCAATTATAATTAACTAAAACTAGACCCCTATTGTCCCTGCATACGTTGTTAGCAGCAGTATGCAAGTGCTTGATCTGATGACAAACCGTTTAGTATGGAGAAGGCCCGAAGATATCGATCTAGGGATTGGTTTATTTATGACTCAACCGTTGAATAACATCCCCAAACTGTTTGGGAATTCCCCCTAAGCAGTGATTGCAATACGCGCACAGCCTCTCACCACTTACTTCAATTCCATCTATGGGTAGAATAAAGAATTGATATAATATGATTCTTTGGTTAATTCGAAGCTGTTTAATTAGATGTCGCTACGCTACCCTAATAGGAAGAATTTTTTTTAATCATGTCAAACAATGAACAAACAGTTTACTAGTATATTATCATAGTCGATGGTATTTCTTAAGGCAGGGCACAGGTATTTTAAGGTAGGGCATTGCCCCCTAATGCCCCCCCCCTAGCTACGGCCCTGGTTCAGTATATTTCGGATAGCGCCGTGTACAGAGACCGGAGACTAGCATTAAAAAGTAGTAAATCAGCAGGGTACTTGTGGTTTCGTCACAATTACGTAGATTGTAAGTATCTCCATGAACGGAAACGGAGGGCCTTACTCTCAGTGTAGCACTGGTGTACGACCACAGTTCAGAATTGAATTTTTTTTTTTACATTAACTCCACACAGGAGGCCCTGAGGAAAATAATTTCCCTCAGGGCCTATGTCATCTGGGATGCTGTGTGGAGGGATTGCTTCTTTAGCCGAGTTTGGTGACTCATCCCCCATATCTTTCCCCTCCCCGCTACCTTCGGCCTCACATCAATTTTTTTTTCTTTTTTTTTAATAAATACTTCTAACAATAACTGGATATTTTATTTTTATTTTTAGATTTAGTTTTAATAGTTAAAATAATTGTCAGAGTTTTATTTTTTCAAGATCCCCGAAAACCACCGTATATGTAGTGTAGTGAATCGTTTGACGTCATCACCCCCGAAAAAAAAATTCTTTTCAACAGGTGTTATCATTTTGTATGACAGTTATACGGAAGAAAGTATGATACTATTCGATAAGTTAAAACATTATTTAGGTGGAATTATTTATTTATTATATTATATTATTATATTTTTCAATATTACCACGGGAGAATGGTATAAAAATTGTTTGAAATTGTTATTTTTTTGGCTTTTAAGAGCGTTTAACCAGCCAGCGGACGAAAAACCACATTTCGTCGAAAATAGTTCTTACCATCATTCAGGGCGGTTACAATGAGAAAGATTAATTATTCTCCGTACCAGCTTTTTTAAATTATAACTCAATATTGAATTTATTTCAATCCAAATTAGCTTTAATTTATACCTTCATCCAAAAATGCTGAAAGGCGTGATGATAAAACTATTAAAATAATGTGCTTTTTGTAATTATTTTTTGATTATAAGTATTTATCATTTTTCAATAATGTCTATATTTAATAAGAATGTTAAAAAAATCGGAAATATATTAGTTTGTAAGTGCGCAAATAAATACACAAATGGACCAATTTTCGTCAAGAAACACATGTACGTACATATTTTTAATGATTTTATTGTAAACAAAATTAAAATTCTAAAACATGCGTTTGCTAGATAATGTATTGATTTATTTTACTGCATGATTATATTATTTGAAATGGGTGTGGTATAATACAAAATCTTTTTTGAAAATTTAACAAATCTGCCAACGACCTATGGAATAACCTTATTGTACTAAAAATTAAAAAATTTTCTCAATATTTATTACATGCGAATGCTAGATAAAAGAACAATCTTTCGAAATCCATTTATAAGTTTTTGTGGAAAAGAGTCAATACGTCTAAAATCTGATTTGAAAAAGACATATTTCTGGTTTTCTCTGGTAATGCCCCCTTAAGAATCGAAATCAATCTTAATGGAAGCTCCGAGCTGATAATAGTAGGGGAGCCTAAGCGGGGATTTTGGGATTTACCCAATCCCGTTGTGGGGACCTATTGGATTGTGGAGTTATTGGGGCACCCTTTTAGCCTCGTGGGCTTCCCTACTATAAGATCGGGAAATCAGCTGTTCGACTGGCGCCATTTTGAAATTAGGAGTTCGAAGTATTCTCCCTAGAAGTAGCATTACTATTTTTTTGTTTACAGTAATTTTTGAATAAATTTTTGAATAAATTTTTGAGATAAACTAATAAGAGATACCTTGAAACTGAATTATTTAGGCCTAAATAATGTTTCAATAAACACAACAACTAAATTCCTATAAACATTATGTAAATAAACGAATAATATGAAATAATGTTGTTAATACGATGGCTTGTGTCATATCTATGTACATTCCCATACAATGACTTTTCGGTGATCAGTGATGTCACCACTAAACATTTTAATAATACCAACTTGACGGCGTGTTTCAATGAGAATATTAAAAATGGACTTTATAATTTTTTTTAAAAACTCTGCGTTTTTTAAAAACTCTGCGTTTTTTAAAAACTCTGCGTTTTTTAAAAACTCTGTGTTTTGTGTCACCGCTAACACATGAAACGCATTGTTAACGTGATCCGTAAAAAAGGTATTTTTTGTTAATATAATCTCTTTTATCCTAGTAAGTTTACAGTGTAAAGTGATTAAACAACATTACCCATCCGTACTATCTAACAAGCTCGGTGAACATTGCCTTAAATCTAAAAATATCGTGATTGTGAAATACGCTTGTCATCGTGATAGTTTATTAAAGCAAAAAAACTAATCTCGTGCTGCAAAGGGGTTTTATACAACACAATTCTCTGCCACCATTCAACGAATAGTCAATAAATAACAGTGCAAAATACAGTGAACAAAAAAAAATAATAACAAAATATTAAAAACTTTTCAAAATAAATCCTGTGTCACCAATCTAAAATATAAGAGTAATAACCACCAGCAGACGTACCGGGTCAATAGCTCTGTGGATAAACTCATCATTCCCAAAGTGGCACCCTCGGGATTCGGCTCGATCCTCGTACCGTCGAAAATAAGAAGAAGTATATTTTTAATAATAATAAGCTATTTTCACAAATTTTATCAATTTAGGCGGCGCCCCCGGTTCGATCCTCGCACCGGCGAAAATAAAAAAAATAAAAACCTTTTATTTTTTATTTTTGATAGTAAAAAGCTATTTTCATAAAGATAATTTTTTTTGTTAATCATAATAATTTTAAAATATACACCTATCGACACAAAAATAAATATGGAGAACTTCACCTGCAGCAAGTGTCCTGAACCAATAATTACGAAGGAATCAATGTTTTTGTGCTCCTCCTGTGAAGAGAGTCTTCACTTCGCCTGCGGCGGCATTACTGAAGGTCAATACCGGAAGCTCTCCCAAGAAAAACGCGCCAACACAAAATGCAGTGAATGCAAGACGGAACCTCGTCGAACGGCGCGATCAACTTCCACATCGAGTGAAGAGAACGCACCTCTTCCTGCCAACGTCAGCAAACCAGGCCTAACTCCAGGGGAAACTCTTCTTATGGAGGAACTCCGCCAAATCAAGGTGGAACTCCAAGAGTACAAGAGCATCCAATCAAAAGTCACAGTATTATATGAAGAATTCAAAGACTTCTAGAAAACAATGACCTTCTTCAACTCAAAAATGGAGGGATTTGAGGATGAATTGAAAAAACGCGATGCACAAAATGAAAAGCATAGATTCCGTCCAAAAGAAAAATATGGAACTCGAAGCAAAAGTAACAATGCTCGAGTTCAAACTCGACGATCAAGAACGCCAACAGAAAAATTTCTTTGTCGAAATAAGAGGGGTACCGGAGGTTGAAGAAGAAAAGCTACAAAATATTATTTTCAACATTACTCAAGAAATACGCATAACCACCACAACAAATGATATCGAGTCAACCTTTAGAGCTCCTGGTAGGCCAACCCCATCAAAAACCCGGCCTGTAATTGCGCGGTTCAAAGAAATTCACTTGAGAGATGAATTCTTAAGCTGTGTAAAAAGATACAATTTGAACGCCACCACGAAGGAAGACAAACTCAACACAAGCTCCATAGGCCTCTCCGGACCGCGTACACCAGTTTATATATCGGAACACTTAACGTCAACAAATAAACGCTTACTTTACCTAGCAAAGAAGACGGCTACGGAAAAAAAACTAGTTTACGTATGGGTGAAAGCGGGTCGTGTATACGTACGTCAAACAACAGAATCACGAGCTATCCACATTACCTCTGAAAATATCCTTCTCACACTATGACTCACTAATACAAACACACGCATACTATTTTTACTCAAACACCATACACATATCTGTATGTTTCCAAAGTTTATCGTTGTGGGTATACTTAATAACTTAAAAAAAGAAACTATAAATGATTCAAGTAACTTTTGATATCCCCGAAGAAACCTTGCTCACATGTATCAAAAATGTGATTGACAATCCTGTAGACATTAATAAATATTGTTGGGAATCGTACGGTCTGAAAATTATTCATCAGAACATAAGAAGTATTACCAACATTGACGACTTTCTCGTATTTCTTGACGAACTTGATTTCACATTTGATATGATAGTTTTAACTGAGTGCTGGATTAATAAATACTTCACCCCCAAAGAGATACAAAATTATACTGAGTACCACACAAGGAGTATAATAAATAAAGCTAGTGGTATTGTAATTTATGTCAGGGACGGTATACAGACGCAAGTTGACGAACTCACTTTATCACAAGCCAATTGTCTAAAAATTGTGCTTAACAAAAACCTATGCATTTTTGCAATCTATAGATCGCTATCATTTCACAACATCGATTCCTTTCTAAATTTACTCCACTCTATCATTAACAACACAGATAACCCAGAACATCGAATAATCATCGGAGACTTAAATATTAATACTATTCTAGACAATCATCGCCAATCCGATGATTATTTATGTTTTCTCACGGAAAACGCTTTTACTCCGATAATTGATACCCCTACTCGAGTACAAGGTGCAAGTAAATCCTGCTTGGATCACATCAATGTTAAAAACATTGAATTTACGGACTCGTTTGTTATACACACAATAATTTCAGATCATTATACCACAGCGCTCGGCCTAAGAAATAAGCCTTCTTCTCCTTCTAAAAATAAATATATTTCTAAAATAAACTACAACGCACTGATTGATGAGCTGTCTACAGAAACATGGCAAAACGTAATAGATCAGACTGACACTGACCAAGCAATGCAGCAATTTATCACAAAATTACAATACTTTATATCTAAACACACTGTTAACAAAGTTATACCGAACCAAAAATTTAAACTCATGCCATGGATCACCCCTGGTTTAGTCAAATCCATCCACAGACGTAATCAACTTCACAAAAATGCTAAAAGACAACCAGATAATGTTCTAGTTCAAGAACAATATAAGAAATACAGAAACTTATGTAAAAAGCTAATTAATTCCACTAAAGAAAATTTCTACAAAAAATATATATACGAAAACACCATAACTCCAAAAAATTTCTGGGAAATATTTCGTAAAATTACCAAAACAAAAAACAGCAAATCGTCTTTCATACAATCATTGGATATTAAAAATACAAGTACTACTAATCCCAAATTAATGGCTAATTTTACTAATCATCTACTTTATATCAGTAGGAGCCTCTTTCGCAAATAAAATCCTTGAAAAATATAATAAAACTGAATCTGAACTAGCCAACATACCTACAACTGTTCTTAATCTTAAAACAGACGAGATTCAAACAACGACTAATGAAGTCATGAAAATAATAGATGAGCTTAAGTCATCTAATGCCTGTGGGCCAGACGAAATTTCCTCAAATCTGCTGAAAGTATTGAAACCACTCATAGCGAATCCTATTGCATACATTTATAATCTTAGTTTCAAGACAGGCACATTCTCAAACCACCTAAAACAATCAGTTGTTATATTGATTCACAAAAATGGAATCAAATCGGATATACATAATTATCGACCAATATCTCTGCTCAACTCATTCTCAAAAATTATTGAGAAAATCGTAAAAAATCGTCTCACCCTCTACCTAGAAACTCATAAAACTTTATCTAACAACCAGTTCGGCTTTCGACCAAGTCTAAGAACAGAAAATGCAATTGCTAAACTGGCGGATATTATTTCCAATAATATTGACCGGGGAAATAAGTCTATTGCTCTCTTCTTAGATCTTGCCAAAGCTTTTGATACCATCTCGCATAAAATACTTCTAAAAAAACTAAAGGCTATAGGTATTCAGGGACAGCTACACAAATGGATGGGTAGTTACTTAGCTAACAGATACCAAAAAGTTAAAAATAATGATACTATTAGTGATCCGGCCCTTGTAGAATTTGGTGTACCCCAAGGAAGTACCTTAGGACCTATTTTGTTCAGTATTTATATAAATGATCTGTGTAACAGCAATTTTTCCAATCATATTATAAGATTTGCAGATGATACTGTCTTAATATTTGAAGGAAGAACATGGCACGATGTATACTGCAAAGCAGAAGATGGAATAAAACAGCTAAAACTTTGGTTAGACAGTAATCTGTTAACACTCAATTCGGAAAAAACAAAATTTATACGATTTAGTGCGACAGAAGCCGGCCAACCCAAGGAAGCATATAATATTTTTGTACATAAATGCACTGACTCAACTACCTGGACGTGCTATAAATTAGAATGCGTGGACAATATAAAATACCTTAGTGTTGTATTAGACAAATATCTTAGATGGGACGGTCACGTGGATCTAATCACTACAAAGGTTAGAAAGCTCACGTACATGTTTATGACAATCAGAAATATCTTACGTAAAAAAGAATTGAAACTCATTTATGATGCTATGTGCGGGTCACTTCTAGACTATGCATCCTTAGGTTGGGGTGGATGTGTAAAAACTGTTTTGGACAAACTAGCAAAAGCTCAAAAACCACTACTAAGGGTAATCCTCAAAAAACCATTTAGATATCATAGTGATGCACTATTTGAAGACTTACAAGTTCTGGATGTTAGACAACTGTACACGAGAAAAATAATTTTAAACACCCATAAACAACGCCATCTCTACCCATCTATTAACCACTCTCACAACACCAGACACTCACGGAGAAATCCAATTGTAACACTCACAACAAAACATCTCTCGCTCAAAGACACTTCACTTTCTTAGGTCCAAAACTATACAACTTCATGCCTGATGCTTGGAAAAAGGAAAGCACAGGTGTTATACGTAAATTGACCACTACTTGGTTTCAACAATTAGGGAGAAAGGAGAGTGAACTTTTACTACATAAAAAATAAAATAAAACACAAACCAAAAACAACAAAAATTCCAACAAAAAATGAACTAAGTAAAAGATACCCTTATCTTGTAATCTATATTATTATGTGTATCTACCTATCTACCTATCTGTATGAACCTACCTATTACTTTTAAATTAGAAAAAAGCTGTCAATCTTTTGTTAATTGCATATTTTATTTTATTTTATCTCTTCTCTTTTTTATTCATATTTATACAAAATATGTATGTAGGCTTATAATATGCAATATTATAATATATATATTAGTTATAGGTATAGGCATTAGTTCATTTACTACTGTTTTCAGATGTCCTACTAGTTCATCGGCTTTTCCGTCTAAATTTCCTTATTTATCGCAGATCCGCTTTTTGTTTTGTAATGCATAATTACATATTTTATCGTTTTTATAGTTATTTTTATTCCTGTACGTTATATTTCGTGTTCCCTGAGGCTTTAGACTATTATATCTAATTTGTGTAATAATTGTTTCGTGATCAGATATATTGAGTTCTTATAGCGTCGATGACACCGGGCGAGTTTACAAGCTACTATCTACTAAGTATAAAAACGGGTAAATCGGCGAGTGAGATTGTCATGATGACACACAAAACTGTCCACTCGCTCAGAAGCGTAGGAAACTGAGGCCGCTGCTAGCGCCAGTAACAAGAATAACGATGCCTGCGTGAACTAATTCTTCAGATGTTTGACAGTCGAAATCAGCTGTTTATCGGAAGCCATGTTGGAAACATAAATAAACCAATCACGAGCAAGCGGAGCAAGCGTGTGGGCGAGTAAAGTTGAAGACCTTTCAACTTTTTTTCGTAGATTGTCAACAATCTGCTAGTCACTGCTAGTTAGCAAGTAACACGATGACACTGGGCGAGTTTACTGACAGATAGTGAATTCCCCAGATAGTAGCTTGTAAACTCGCCCCGTTTCATCGACGCTTAAGCAGCATTAACTTCGGCGTAAAAGACATTTGAAATTACCAAATCAATCATGGTTTTTGAGTTTTTTCATATTCTTGTATATTTTTTGACAAGTTGCTTCCAACCTAGGCAATTTATGATGCTTTGTAATGTTGTGCTTTTTGTATTGGTTTTCATCATATCAATATTAAAATCTCCACAGGTGATTTTATCGTGTCCCTTGAATTTTTTATTTGCTTACGGCACCATCCTTCAAAAAAATCTAAGAATTTTGTATCATTTTGATTTGGGGAATGATAAATAAGTGCACAGGTTCCCCGCTTAAAATCCTTTTGAATTTCATTAGCCAGTATCCAGTATCCAGGTATTATTTTTTATCTAGTACCGCGTTTATTGTGACTTTGTAAGAGATATTGTTTTGAATTAATATGATAACTCTACCATACTGATAATATCTAATTGTCGAATAGCCTTGAAATGTTATTTCATTTTGGTTAATTTTTTCGATAATACAGGTTTCGCTCATCATCACCATTTGCGGTATGTAATCTTTTAGTCTTGTACTTGTGTTGTCTACGACTTCTTCGATATAAAAATTGTAAACTATGGACCTATGGGTTTCTCTGGGTCTCCTACCGCCCCCCTGAAAGTCTGAAACGCCCCCCAATTTTCTCTTTGCCTTCTACCGCCCCCTGAGGGTCTGAAACGCCCCCCAAGAACCTATGGTCTATGTCTATATGAACATATTTTTTAAAAGCCATAATATTTTTCACTGGAGTTCCTTATTCCGGATGACATACTCCAGACGGGAGCAGCTGAAACTCTTGTGAGGTCTTCACATAAAAAAGAAAATAATCTTTGAGCCAATTTGTAATTGAATACGTAATAAAAAAAACACATTCAAACGCAGTGCAATACGTTGGGAATATTGAAAATATCTATTACTAGCTGATACCGGGCAGCGTATTTACAAAACCTATACCGAGTCAGTCGCGGTAATGACAATTTACATTTTAAATATACCACTATATTGGTTATTTTTTATCACATTGGAAAAACAAAAATTGTTCTAAAATCTAGATAAAATAATCTTTCTGATGTGTATATTAGAAATTAATTATTTTATTTCTAAATATTTAATTTTTAATATTATTCCCATATATTGTAAATACACCTCTATATTGATAATTTTTTATCACTTTGCAAAAACAAAAATTGTTCTAAAATCTAGATAAAATAATCTTTCAAATGTGTATAGTAGAAATTAATAATTTTATTTCTAAATATTTAAATTTTGATATTGAAAATTTAAAGCGACTGAAACGCGGTAGGGATTGTAAATACGCTAACCGGCATGCGTTGCTATGCCATTCAAAGAAATAAATTAATTCTCCCTGCATGTATTTTCCCGTGCATCCCCGATACCTTCCACCTTCCCCATCTTCCCCCTCCCTCATGTCTTCCCTCTCCGCAAACTCCACCTTCCCCCTGCCTTTCCTCCCTGCCGCTAAAATATACGAAATATACACATTTTCATTTATACAAATTTCATAACGCCAGAGCTTACCAATATATACAGCCTATGTTACTCGCTGATAATGTAGCTTTCCATTGGTGAAAGAATTTTTCAAATCGGAAAAGTAGTTTCGGAGCCTATTCAATGCAAACAAACAATCAAATTTTTCCTCTTCATAGTATTATAAAGTAGATATACACAGCATCCGGAAACTCGTAGTACAAGCGGAAAGCTAGTAAATCACATAGGGAACCCAAAAAACTTTTTTTCTCGATCCGAGCTTTACTATTATTTTAAGCATCCAATTAAAATCTTATTGATTTTATATCTTAAGTCAATTTATCTTGCTCGTTTACCAGCGCCGGTTATGGTTGTTTAAATCAAGGTTTGTAGGTTTTAAAGCAAGCTTATGAACTATTGTTATTTTATGTTACAATTTGAATTGTAGGGTAGACTGGGGACGATTGAAACAAGTTATGATTGAAACATCTCAATTTACTCGAAAACTATAATACCTAATAATAAGAGTGTGATACAACACTCGAAACTCCGTCAGGTCTGTTGGGAGGTTTCTACAAAAGCGCACTAGCCGGCGAGTGACTCAATCGTGCGTAGGGGACATTATTGGATTTCGCACTAAAAAGTAAATATTTACGACATTTTTGTTTATATTATAACTCACTTTACTCTCGCAGCTTGACAAAATGTTTTATTACATTCTCTTCTTTATCTATTTTAGAGTATTTATAATGCATTTACGTGGCGTTAATGTCTATTTATCAGGGTTATTTTTGACTTTGAAGTAGAAAATGCAGCGTGGGGATGTTTGAAACAACTTGTGTGGGGATGATTGCAACGTTTCAATCATAACCATGTTTCAATCGTCCACACCGAGAGAAAAATTTAAAGTTAAAATGAAAAAAGATCAGAAATTCAAATCATTAAGTCTTCACACTAGACGTACTTCTGTGATCTTGAATATATTTTTTTACAAATTGTCTTATATGTATACTGCACAAGAGTCCCAACTGCTCCCGCCTGGAGCCAGTGGGACTATGGCATCCTCATATGTCAAAAATTCAAATTATTAAGTCTTCCCACTAGATGTACTTCTTTGATCTTGAATATACATATATTTTTTACATGTATATCGCACGAGAGTCCCAACTGTTCCCGTGTGGAGCCAGTGGGACTATGGTATCCCCAATTGGGGTATGTTTGGGGCTGAAGGTAATGGGGAAGGGAAGAAGATGGGGAAGATGGAGGTGGGGAAGTACCTGGCTATTCAGATCTGGTCACCAAACACGGCAAACGCCATTTCAAGCAACGTTTCAATTATGAATGGTGGTCTTACACCAGGGCGATACTGAGAGTATCTTCCACTCTGGAACGTGCCGCAAATATACTATATATTATTTTAAATTAATGAATTGTGAAATAACACAAATTAATCAAATAAAATTTATTTGCCACGCCGGGATTCGATCCCGCGACCTTCGAAGTGTTAGTCAAGAGCCTTACCGCTGGACTATGCCGAATATGGATGGAACTTTTTGAAAAATGGAGTATGGCACAAGCAACAAGTTTAAATTGACATAATGTTGATGAATTCTTCAACAATTTAGCGAACGAGGACATCTATAACATAGATGAGATCGGTGTCACAACTGTTCAAAAGCCTAAACGGGTTGTAGCCAGGAGAGGAGCTCGGCAAGTAGGTGCCGTACGAGGAACTCTCGTAACTGTCTGTAGCAGCAAACGTAATTGGCAACTCAATTCCGCCGATGCTCATATTCCCATGTGTCAATTAAACCATTTCTTAAAAGATGGTCTGATTGGTAGTATCGGTACCGCAAACATATCTGGCTGGATGCAAGAAGAAAATTTTACCAAATTTCTGTATCATTTTCAAAGCCATACCATTCCGTCTATAGACCACAAAGTTCTTTTACAACTTGATAATCATTCATCGCGGTCGAATCCTATGAAATCAAAAAAAAAGTTAAATCAATATTTAATCTTCAAACCATTCCAAAATGAATAGGCTAGAGAAAACTACATATAACGACTCTGAAGAACAAACCACAAATACGAGTAAGATGACCAAATGTATAGGAAAAGGTGCACTGGAAAATCTGAAAAAAATCATCCTCCACATTGATAAAAAAAAGTGCTTCGTAGTCTCTCCACGCTTGTCTAATTTAGATTTCTGTATGTTTCACTTCTACCGCATGTGAATTGCATGCTCAGATTTTTCTTTTCTTTTAATAGATATCTACTATTTACTTGTTTGATAGATTTTAATGCCCCTTAACCGATTATTTAAAGTTTTTTGGTCTAAAATATTGCCCTATTTTGTATAATGATGTCACATCGCAAACGACAAATTCAATTATTTTCTATTTTTTCGACTTCTTAATTGTTGAATTTTACACAGAAAAAATGCTCTCAATTCAGAGGTAAATTCTACATTGTTATGATTGAAACAGTGTGATGGTTGAAACAAGCACTTTTGTATGAAAGCAAAAAACTTATTTTTTATACCGTTCTATTCTGCTCCACGATAATATCGCAGTAAAACTATGTTGATTATGCCAAATACTCATAGTTAGTATAACTAAGAGCTCTAAAACACAAATAATAAAAAAAAAATTTAAAGTTGTTTTTATTTCAAGACATTTATGTTTGTAGTTTTTAAAATACTTGTAATATTTTTAATCACTATTCATGATCTTATTGAGTACTGTTGTAATAATGAAAATGCTTAACATTGATTAAAATTACTCCAATTATTCCAAAGATATTTAGAGTGTTTCAATTATCCCCACATACTGTTTCAATCGTCCACACTATGGGGATAATTGAAACAGATTTCCCCATCGTCTTTAAGTGGTTCTGTAGCTTACCTGTACGAGTTGTGGCCATCCAGTAAATTTAATTTGATAACTAGATATATCATAGAACGTCTAGTATAAACATCTTATCCATAAATACAAACGAAATATTACTACAAATAGTTAAAGTAAAAGTGTTTCAACCATCCCCACTCTACCCTACATAGCGTCCCGTCAAGGGTGAGTAGAGTCTGAGGCCACTGGTGTACAGAGGAGAAGAGAGGCCTCAAGTAGAAGTAACAAGTGGCCTCAAGTAGAAGCTCCAATCTGCCCAATGAGCACAATGTCTCCGGCCTGTCCCATTACTATTATTATACCGCACGTCGGATGCGAGAGATTATCCAATAAGAGTTGCCAGTTACTTACTTACTCTCAATCGACCGGGTCATTCACACACCCTTGCGCAACCAACCAACCCACCCATCCAACCTCCACCAACTCCTCCTCGTTATATTATTACAAACATCTGACTTTCTCAAATGTTTGTATTTCACCGCCCCTTTTCAAATTTATTTAGCGCTCACCTCACCAGAAAAACTCTCATTCCGCTGTCATTGTGGTAAGGTAACGAACTAGTTACTGTCAAATTATTAATTAAAAATACTGATTTCGGTTGTAATGTCTGTCTGTCAATAATTTCAGTTCATATTTACCTTGAATTTAAGCGTCATTTTCACAATTGGAAGTGTTTCTTTGAAGGATTCAAACAAGCGTTAAAGTAACTACTACCTATAGTACCTATAATATTTTAACAGAAAATTAATTTTAATTGCCATTTTGAAAATAGGAACTGATTTGTCGAGAATTCGCACCATCCGTAATTTTTCACGGGTCTGTGATAGAAGGTATATTATACCTCCATACGCAAACAAAGAGAAACAATAAAAAAAGGTACAGAAAAGGAACAGTTAGTACGTCTTTGAAACAAAGACAAAAGTTGGACAAATCTACAATAACATAATATACTTATCCATTGATTAGAGAGAATATTCAAGTCACAGCCTAAAGATAACAGAATACATTATCATCTTTGTCGAAGCCTGAACAAGATGTTGGTAGAGTCCGTGAATTAGACATTATTCATTATAGAACGAAAAAACCATTTAGACTGGCACCAAAAATTTCAAGGCTCTGGCTAAGTTAGCAAGTCACAACATTTTGGACAGTGGAGAAAGGTGTTTATAATTAGTAGTAGAGTGTTGATTATCTCTGAGACACTTGCCTGACATTGCCCCCTCGCCACTGCCCATTGCCATCAAGACCCCTCCCCCTCCCCCCATATTATCTCTGGGGCACCACCACCCCCAAGATCCTCCACCATATTATAACTGGGATACCACCGCCCATACCCCCCCCCCTCCATAATATCTCTGGGACACCACCGCCCCCAAGAACCCCCCCATATTATCTATGGGACACCACCGCCTCCTAGATCCCCCCGATGCGATGTCTCTGAGAAAAACCTGTGGTTTATTCTTACTTACCCTGTGGTTTATGTGGAATTGTTCCAAGGGGGCGGTATCAGTGGCGTAGCTAGGGGGGGGGCGGCCTGCGCGTGGAAAGAATTACGAAGTATGTTGTCACAGAAATATTGAACACGGTCTGTTATTTATATTGGCACGAAATTGGGGCACCACGTTATCCGCCCCGGGTGCCACCCATGCTAGCTATGCCAATGAGCGGTATCGCACACTTTGGGAATCACTGCTCTGCTTTGTATATAACATTATTTTCCTAATTTAAATATTTAGGTCGAGAACTCCTTCGACCATCTTAGAACTAATCTAGATGGCCATCAAGTGTTCGCATATTAAGAGGAAACCTGGTCGCCGAGAAATTGGGGGGGGGGGGGGGGGTGACACCACGTTATCCGCCCCGGGTGCCACCCATGCTAGCTATGCCAATGAGCGGTATCGCACACTTTGGGAATCACTGCTCTGCTTTGTATATGACATTATTTTCCTAATTTAAATATTTAGGTCGAGAACTCCTTCGACCATCTTAGAACTAATCTAGATGGCCATCAAGTGTTCTAATATTAAGAGGAAACCCGGTCGCCGAGAAGTTGGAACATCAGATATTTTATCAAATTGTTGCTGTTACTGTCGCTCTTACTCCCACGAATACTGAGCGAAAGGGACAACTGCACATCAGGCTGAAAATCAATATATATTATAAAAGAAAGTCCAAAAAAACGTGCGGAACGCAAAAACTCAGAAACGAGTGCCGGGACGATCAAGAGAGTTATATGGTATGGTAGACCTCTATACCCCCTAGGGAATAAGGGGATTCGTTTTTACTTAAAGGGCTTGCTTTTAAAGATCTAAGGGCTGAAAGTTCTAAGAAGACTCTAGAAATTTCAAGAATAGACTGGAGGATTCCTGAAACTTCTAGAAAATTCAATAAAACTCTGGAATGTTCTGGAAGAAATGGAGGAGTATGTCAGTGAGTGTAGAAGGTTCCGGAAAGTTCAAGAAGGTTCGATAAAGCTGTAGAAAGTTCTAGAAGGTTCGATAAAGCTGTACAAAGTTCTGAAAGGAGTGGAGGAGTATGTCAGTGTGTCTAGAAGGTTCCGGAAAATTCTAGAAAATTCCACAAAGCTGTAGGAAGTTCTAGAAGGTTCGATAAAGCCGTACAAAGTTCTGGAAGGAGTGGCGGAGTAAGTCGGTGAGTCTAGAAGGTTGTGGAAAGTTCTAGAAGGTTCTATAAGGCCGTAGAAAGTTCTGAAAGGAGTGGAGGAGTGTGTCGGTGTGTCTAGAAGATTCCGGAAAATTCTAGAAGATTCCACAAACCTGTAAGAAGTTCTAGGAGGTTCGATAAAGCCGTGCAAAGTTCTGGAAGGAGTGACGGAGTATGTCGGTGTATCTAGAAGGTTTCTAAAAATTGTAGAAAGTTCGATAAAGCTGTATAAAAAATTTGGAAGGAGTGGCGGAGTATATCAGTGAGTCTAGAAGGTTCCGAAAAGTTCTAGATGGTTCGATAAAGCTGCAAACCTTCTGGAAGGAGTGGCGGAGTATGTTGGTGAGTCTAGAAGGTTCCGAAAACTTCTAGGAGTTTCGATGAAGCTGTAAAAAGTTCTGAAAGGAGTGGAGGAGTATGTCGTATGTATGAGTCTAGAAGGTTCTGGAAAGGTTCGATAAAACTGTAAAAAATTCTGACTTGAGGGCGGAGTACGTTGGTGGGTCTAGAAGGTTCTGGAAAGTTTAATAAGATTAGATAAAGCTCTTTAAAAATCTGGAATGAGTAGCGGAGTACGTTGATGAGTTTAGAAGCTTCCGGAAAGTTCTATGAGGTTCGATAAAGCTGTAAAAAATTCTGGAAGTAGTAGCGGAGTATGTCGGTGAGTCTAGAAGGTTCCGAAAAGTTCTAGAAGGCTCGATAAAGCTCTAGAAATTTCTGGAAGGAGCAATAGAGTATGTCGGTGAGTCTATAAGATTCTGGAAAGTTATAGATGTTTGGATAATCTTAATCTTCAATATGTATTAATTAAAAAAGTGTACTATGTGCATGCCGCTAGAACTCAAAGCCGAATCCCAGTATGGAAGTTATATTGTGTGGTAGCCCTCTATACCCAATTCATTTAGAAAGTTCCCGTTTTTACCTTAAGGGCTTACTTTTAAATATATTAGGGAGCTGGAAATTTTGCCACCTTCAAATTTTTTAGAACAGTGCTAAACTTTCCAGAGTATTCTTGAGCATTCCACCACATTCCATAATATCCCGGAACATTCTGAAATGTTCGGGAAAAGGATGGAACATTCAGGAACATACCGGAACATCCCAGATCAATGTGGAACATTGCAGAACACTTCTGAGTGTTGTGGAATGATCTGGAACATTATTCTGGAACAATTGAAGTCTTTTTTGTATGGGGCTACCCATATGGGGTAAGCAAGATCCGTCATGGATTCGAACGTCAATTGAATCTCACATCAACTTCCTGAGCGAAGCCGGACACCCCAGTCAGAGTATTTGAGAGCTTTTTACAATGCTTCAGAACATCCCGAAACATTCTGGAAAATTGTGTAATCGGGAACATCAATGTGTAACACTCTCGAATGTTGTCCTGAGCGAAGCCGGGTAACCCAGCTAGTACCTAAATAAAATCACAAAAATGAGGTTTTGTAGTCCCCATTTTTTCCTCCAAAACTGGACTGATTTTTATGATTTTTTTTACTATCTGTGTTCGAAGAAAATTATCTATGTAAAAATACATTGTCTACTAAACAATATGTACATTATCTATTGAATAAATAGTTTGTATACTGAACGTCTGTTAATGGCGTTCAAACCTGACAATTTTAATGAATTTTGTTAGGTCCTAACTCTTACAAGAAGGTATTATCAAAAAAGCAAAATGTACCGACATGCTAGTAATTGATATCTATACTACGTCAAAAAAAATCTGGTGGTGAGTCTGTTTGTGTGTTCAGTGACCTCGGAATTGTTTAGAATTTGAGGTCTAATTTCCAAAATTGGAACTGATTCTGCCAAGAATTCATTGCGATAAAGTACCTACCTACCCATAATGCTTTTACAGAAAATTATTTTAATTGTCATTTTAAAAATTAGGACTGACATGGCAAGAAAAATTAAGACTGTCCCTTGAGTTTACGGGTCTGCGCTACTAAACAGTAACATATTTTCGTGGTTTTTGATGTGACCACGAGCATAACTTTCTAAAACTAAAAAATAAATAATTCTTGGTTGGGTTGTTTTACAGAAATTCAAATGAAACATTGTCATCAAATTGCCATTCAGCGCCAATTTATATTTTTTACAGTTGAAAGGTACCCGTTAAATGACAATTCTAAGTCAGTTTCAGCTTTTGAACAAATTGTGATCAGCAGAAGAGGACAGCTGTCATGTTGTTAAGCTTTTCAGCTTATTACAATACGATAAAAAACTGATATGCTCCTAGAATCGGTGTTTAACGGGGACCTCGAAATGTAAAAAAAACAAACGGCAGTGAATGGCCAGTTGATGACAATGTTACACTTGAATATCCGCGAAACCACTGAGTCTTATTATTTTCAATGATTTTTTTTTCTTGTAATATGATTTTGCACGGGTCTGCATTGCACTAGTATTACTAGTAAGTATATTTAATAATTTATTTATTTATTCTGTGGGTATAATAATAATTGAAACCGAAGCATGGCGCGTATATGCGTGACCCCTCTCCAGAAATAGTACAAATTGAATGAATAAGTTAAATTGTACATGTATAAAATAAAATAAAAATAAAATAGAGTTGTAAGGCACCAAAAACAAAAATTAATCCCTTTTTAACTTTTCTGGTACAGACGACGCCCAAGTTTATTTTACTTAGATCCACACAGGAGGCCCTGAGGAAAATAATTTCCTTCGGGGCCTATCTCATCTTAGGGGATGCTATGTGGAGGGTCTTTTGAAGGAGAGGAATATATGGAAGTTCTGGGAAGGAAATAGGCACGAGGGGTGGGTAGGAAATATGAAAATTTATTTAATTGGTAAGTTCTGGTGAGTCCAGGCCATTATTTAGAATTTTAAACAATAGGATTTGATCAAAAATTAGACGTCGTGTTTGGAGGGATTTGAGATTGTGATATTTAATGGATTCGGTATAATTTGAGTAGTGTAAGTTTAGTTTGTAATTTATGTGTTTAATTTTTTTTTTTTAATTCTTTCTATTCTTTCAATATGGAGTATAAAAAAGTCCAGATCGGTGTACAGTGTTTGAAGTGCGGGCGAAAATGTGAGGTGTAATGGAAATATAGAGTGTTTATGTTGTGGAAGGGTTTTGCTATTCGAATGATAAATCCCAGCATTTTATTGGCTTTATTAATGACTTCATCAGTGTGTTGGATAAGATTTAATTTAACGTCCAGTGTTACCCCAAGGTCGATATTTTTGCCGTTCAATGTGTATGTGTATACAAAGGAAATTTTATTTTTGTTACGTGTAAATGTTAATTTATTGCACTTTGAGATGTTAATAACAATTTTGTTTAATTCGCAATAGACAAAAAGACTATTGACAGACTGGGAGGCGAGATAGGTAAACCCTACGTCATCGAGTACACGGATGAAACTACTTTGTAGTGATAATGGACATCTAGAAAACATTAAAAAAGCTGGTCTGCCGGTGCGCCTCTTGGCAGGAGCCGCGCAGTCATGGAAAGAGTCAGCGAATTTTTTCGAAAAAATTACGTCATCGAGTACACGAACGGGAATGGTCTCATATGTTAAAGGTCGATTAGAAAATGAGAAAAAATCAGGTAAGAGGGGAGCTGTCAAGTGAACACGCCGGGCCGGGTACCTTGGCTGACACGACTCCAAAAATAACAATCGCACCTACAAATTGATCAGTAGAAAAAGTTAGTTGATTATTAAGTTTTAGAAGAATACGAAATTATTTTTTTTACTTTTTAGTGCATTTTTTTTGTTTTGTTAAATTTTTTTTAAATTTTTGATTTTTAATGAATCTGAAATACTTTAACTAATAATTTGTCTGAATATGGGTAGACCTACTAAACGTGCTGCTCATATGAGACAGACATTAGTTGACCATAACGGTGTTACGATAGGCGATAGGTGACTCAAAGATCCGGATAGCCTATAAAAGATTCGGCCGAGTATCGTTAATTTGCTCCTAAGAAATGAAGAGTTCCGTTACTTTGTCATGGATCCCATAATCAGAACCTAGGCTAACTCTCATCAAACTACCCTTGCAGTACATCCTTTCCAATAAAAAAGAATCATCAAAATCGGTTGGGGTGATACTGAGTTATTACTGTTTTAATACTTAATGCAAATTTAAGACTTATATGGTTTTCTCACGGATGCCATTGTCAGAACTGAACCAAATTGAAATGGGACCACACGGGAAGCACCAGCTTTCAATAAAAATGAATCATTAATATCGGTTTACCCAGTCGAAAGTTCTGAGGTAACAAACATAAAAAAATATAATCGAATTGAGAACCTCCTCCTTTTTGAAGTCGTTTAAAAAATATGTGTTTGATTACATTTATTTAATTAAATCTGCGAAATCAATAAAAACACTAGAACACAACTTTTCTTGCTTTTGCCTTTGCGAATTTTTTATTAAATCAGAATAATTTAACCCTCGGGCAATATCATTCTCAATTGATAAAATTGCAAGATCTGATAGTCTTTCTTGATACATAGCCGAACGTAAGTACGTGTTAATTTACTAAAGTTTCGTTCTCCTTTGGCGACAGTTACAGGGATGGTCAGCAAAATCCGAAGCGCTGTCCATACATTTGGGAATATATCCTGCCAATCATTAATTTTATAAGTTGAAGAACCTGTAGTGGCTCTGCTGAGCCAAGATATTTTAGTAATGGGTTTAGGCTCAAAAGTTCTTCCACCAATTCGCAACTAGAGACATCACATTTTTCCCCATCGGTTAAAATGATTTGCAAATCTGCACAGGCTTTTTCTAATGAAGACTTATCAGGAATTATTTTGATGTTAACACAAAAAAGATCATGTATCATTGAATTTAGATAATTGTGCAAACCGAGTGACCAATGCATTTTCAATTGTATCTATCATAGGGTAAAATACGCTAATTTTAAACTGTTCTTCAGGATTTGTTGGTGTCTCATCTGCAACTTCATATTCAAATAATCGCTTCTTTCTTCGGGATCGGACTGGCTTAAGCGCAGATTCTATCCCAGCCTGGGAAGCTATTTCCTTAGCTGTTATTTGAGCAGACGAGCAGTTTTTCAGCAATTGCGATGCGTTTGCTAAGTCCATGATTATTTTGATTGTCCCCATTACACTGAAAACTCTTTCAGCGACAGCATTATTGTATTTTTTTCTTAATTATTTGCGATTCGGCTAATTTCAATAACTTGTCTCTGAAGTAGCCTAATGCCAGCGCCAGACAATAGTTTAAAGAAGTGATCACTTCTTTGAAGACTTTGCTCACACATTTGGTCACATACTGCTGTATCTGCCAGATATGTGTTCAAAGATTTGATCACTCCTTTGAGCTCACAGTTTTCAAATAGACTTCACAAAACATGGACGACGATTTGGTCGACACAGTTTGTTGTTTCGATATTATTTCGATTTTTATGCCCTTTACGTTTCGGATCCCATATATTTGGCTCTCCTTGCATCAACTCTATAAACTCGAAAACGCTCTCATTATTCCACTCCATCGTTAGTTCGTTTGGTTGTTTACGCACAACACCTCTCCACGGCGACGCTCTCGCAACCTCGCAACTGGGCTTCGTGCAGTGTGGCAGGCACACAAACATTTGTACTTTGATCCGTTCGATGTGCGCTGAAAAACCGACAATGAACGGCAAAGCGCACTTAAGAGGAATATAAACGGAGGCGTCTACTAATATCTACAGGAATTCCAAAAACTGAAAAAAATCGAACTAATATCTATGGGAACCAAAGTGTTGACGAATATCTACAGCTCAAACTGTTGACTAATATCTATGGGAACCAAAGTGTTGACGAATATCTACAGCACTGGCAGAGGTTGGATTTGCAATTATGTATAGCATATTGGAATTCTTGTAGATATTAGGTTAGGTTAGGTTAGGTTAGGTTAGGTTAGGTTAGGTTAGGTTAGGTTAGGTTAGGTTAGGTTGTCCTCGTAAATAGCAAAATATGTAATATTATGCAAAAACTTCATGTACTTTAAACGTTTAAGCCTTTACGTAATCTAATTATTAATTACGTAAATGAAGTAATTTATGCTTTTCCGTACAACCTCTTGCTCAGCTGCCCTCTTTAGATAATTGTCCAACCTACGCTCTGTAGATATTAGTTCAACCTACACTCTGTAGATATTAATCAACACCGGGACCGTCATAGATATTCGTCAGACCTTAGCTCTGTAGACATTAATCAACACTCTGAAGTTCGTAGATATTAGTTCAACATATGCGCTGTAGATATTCGTCAGACATACAGGCTGTAGATATTCGTATCTGGAGTCATATAAACGCTAGAAATATTTCGAATCTCATGCCTGCAAAATTTTAAAATCGAGCGTCTTTTTGCACGAGGCTAGTAAGCGAAAAAGTGGTTTTTATTTATTTTGTGCATAATTTTATAAGAACGAAAAAAAGTTAGAACATAGATAAAGTCAAAAATAATCTTAGCCGTAAAGGGGTATTTTTTAAAAATTGTTACTTACATTAGTTCATAGTTAAGTCATGAGAAAACATTTTTTTAGTGGTTTACGCTTATATTTTTTGTTACGTAAATAATAATTTTATTGTAATTCCAATACATAGATAAAGTAGTTAAAGCTTCAATTTATCCGTAGCATATTTTTGATGTTCATACTGTAAGCTGATTCGTCGTAAAGATTAATCAAAATAGTATCTAAATAGGATTTCACGTATATATTCATGTGATCTAATATGTGACAACGATATAAAATGCCCGTGCCATACATGTGAATACTTATTTGATCACTTCTTTGAACTCTTGTCTGGCGCCGACATAATAGGCGACCAGTCGCCTTTTAGATTTTTTCGTCGCCGATTCTCGTCCTGAGTAGCCTGAATGGCGAAAGATCGCCTACGTTGGCAACACTGCTTGCTCCCCGCAACGACCATACGATAAGCGCACGATCGATAGATAGTCGATCGGTTGTCGGGTGTTTTCGGCGCCCCCCTTACCAGGACTCCATTGTGGACTGCTAGCTTCGATTCTTTTGGCAGTTTTTTTTATTAGCGCCAACGGCATTCAGTCCTCCATTAATGGAATTGCCCGCATACTAAAAAAACTAAAATTTGAATCAGAAAACCAAAAATAAAGATACGGTCGCATTTTCGATTGAGAGTCGCTAAGATTGTCTTCAGTGATTACAATTTGAGCTTTTACTCATTAATTTAAAATAAAAATATACGTACATATTTACTAATCCTTCTAGTACTTTTCAAGTCATAAATCAAAAACCCCACCAAGAGTCCGAGGTCTAATAACAAGAGAGCGCTAATTTCACAAAATATTATATAAATGTGATAAATAACACAAAAATCCAAAACACAGAAAGCTAAAAACTTCACTTTGGGCCGCAGCAATTCTTCAATTGAACCCTTGAACCCGGGTTGGACTAGAAAACCTGCTTTAGAAAGTAAGTCTCAGGCCTATAAAACATAATGCGGCGCAAAACCTCCTTCTTATGAACTCCTTTCGGGGATGGATTTATTATATGGAAAAAGAAATAGGTTCTTTAAAATACGATCATTTTAATATTTAAGCCTACAAAATAAAATTAAAAAAAAACATTTAGGTGATGTTTTTTTTAGCGTAAATCAAAAAACAGGCGGCCGGTGTTATCGTGAATACCACATTATCACCATCCCCATAAGGAGTGCGTGATTTCGCCGGATTCTGAGTGACACGTCGAAGTAGATCGACAAATGAAAATAATTTAATTAAATTATCATACTGAATGCGGACAGAGGCCAGTAGGAAATAAAGTACCTTAAAGGGTAAATGAACGGTTTTAACGTTCGCTTATTTAAAGAAAAAACAGAGTGTGCAAATCACACGCGGTACAAGTGAGACTTTCAGAAAACTAAAGTAGACAAGAGTGGGAAGGAGAACGAAGCACCGCACAAAGAGGAGACCGATACTTTCTCATTCTCTCGTAGGCTAAACCCTAAAGATTTATGTGCTTACCTCTTTTTCGGTCTCCTTTTTGTGCGGTGCTTCGTAGTCTCCCCACTCTTGTCTGCTTTAGTTTTCTGAAGGTTTCACTTCTTTTTTAATTATTATATGTATTTAAATTACAAAGTTACAACACATTGTCCTCCACGTTGGGAGTTCACCTGTGTTGTAGAGGTACTTCTACCGCATGGGAACTGCACACCTGTATATTTTAAGTGAAAACTTCTTTGGCAACGTTGTGATTTGAAACTCGATGAAACGGAAAAGAGCGACACTAAAAAGAGACAAACATATACATCTATAAGATTTAGCTCGCGAGAAAACAAGATAGGCTAATCTTGTGTGGTGCTTCGTAGAATAAAAAAACGATATAATTTTTAAACTTGGTAACAATATTATTAAAATAAACTCTCCAGTCTATGTACAATTATCCTACTCATGATACTCTGCATTTGTCTTATTCTCTCGAATCTTAGTTTTCTGAAGGTTTCTCTTCTACCGCGCGTGAACTGCACTTAATTTAGGTACTTATAATGTTTGTCTATACAATTATATAGCTTGTATTGTTGTCTTATTTGTATTTCACCAATTATTCTGTGTTATCTGTTCTTTGAAGAATTGCAATAGATTCCATCATCTGGCTAAAGAAACTCTTGTTTTGTTGGTGAAATGATTGAGATATTTATTCCGAAATGCCTACATTTAACATACGAAAATCTGGTGTAATATTATCGCGTATTAGTCGCGCGTCGTCCTTACCCGAGGGACCCGTGAATAAATCTAAAAATATTACTTATTAGATACTTATTCACTTTCAAGATGGCGGCCGTTTTAATGGTTCAGTAGAATTTTTTTTTTAATGTGAAAAATTGTCGTGTTTATTTGGACTTTCTTATTCAATTTTTTATAATATTATGCTTCCAACCTGCTTAGGGGCCTTCCATTAATCACGTGAGGCTCGAAAGGGGGGGGGGGGGGGGGAGTTCGGAAAAAAATCACGAAATATCACCAGGGGGGGGGGGGGGTATAATGACACATCACATGTATTTATTTTTCGTGATAATATTTTGAAAAATTCAAAATACTTTGTACTAACAGACATTTTGAAAAAAGAATTGCCATTGAAATAGTGACGTTTCTTACGGCAAATTTTATTATTCCTATATGAAATTTAAAAAAAAACACATTAAATAAATATGTGGTAGTAGGTAGGTTTTTAAGTAAGTCTCTCTCTTTGGTTTCAATCCTGAGATTGGTTTGCAGCAATGTCATCTATTCGTTTCTTCCACTCTTCCCTGTCTTGTGCGGCTCTTTTGAAGTCTGCATATGATGAGCAGCGCACGTCCACCAGCAGGTCCTCCAGGTACTCTCGGCGTGGGCGTCCCCTAGCGTTTGTCCCCTCGGTCATACCCTCCATTATGGCATGCAAGAGGCCTTCTTGTCTTATTACATGGCCGATCTAAGTACATACCTAAAAATCTCATAATTTCAAAGGAAATTTTGATTTTGTATTAAATAAAATAATATTAGAAAAATATATTTTTGGACGCGGGGACTGCAGTTCACAGAACAATTGGATTGAATTAGTTATACATGTTTCATGAATAATTATGTACCTACTGAACTAATCTCACAATATATTTGTGTGGTGTGTTTTTTCTAACATTTATGTAGTGAAGACTATAAAAATATGATATAATTATTTCAATATGCATTATAAATTTATATTTCCATTTTGGAAACTTTAATTCGTGCTGGATTTCCATTTTATTGTGATTGGAATAGTTTACACAGTGTTTGTAATCATAATAACTCATTCATATAATGATAGTCCCACACACAGGTACATATTTATTGATAAAATACTGATCGGTTTCAAATACACCCACGTGTAAGTTAACCATTTAAAAGATTCTCGCTCGGAGGACGTGGGGATGGGGTGATGGGATGTGGGATGGGGAAGCGGCGACACCTTTATCTCTCCGCCAGATTTACACATATTTGTATGGGAGGGAGCGGACGAGCACGGCGTACGGGGCTACGCACCGCCCCATGACCATAATATACACAACATACACATGTGTGATTCGTCTTGTACCGTTCAGTAGCTTACAGCTCGCGCAGCTAAACTCTGCTCTGGGGAACACCTCCGCCCCCGCGCGCTATTCACCACATTCAAATGTTCGCATTGCGCATTCGCAAACAGCGCGCATTTACGAACGTCAAAATTTAAATATATCGCGGGATTCTTTTGTTTTTATTTTATCTATGACGTTTAATCGAGCGGGAATTTGAAAGTTGTATCAGAACTTCGTGTTTTATCATTTTGTATGTATGTTTTTGAGAGTTTATTTCTGTTTTACGACGGATATCTAATAATATAAAAAGTATTATTAGTTCCGATTGCGAAATAAACAAACATTTTTTGTGTTTACGCGCTGTGCTGTGAGAATATCGGATATTGGTTGAAGCATTCAGTTTTGTTTACAAACGTTGGCAGAGCGGAGGGTGAGCACAGCAATAGCAGGACAGTGAACACGTGCGACGAGGAACAGCCGAACAGCAGCAGCTAGCAGCCGAGGGTATAAAAGCAGAATAACACAGGCCAATCACGTCTTCCGGCCATCTTTGGGTACCGGAAGCATAAAGCTGGGAGCCGGATGCAGCAATGGCGATGGGTGAGAGATATCTTACGGAATATTAAATAAAGACGACGATGTTTATCTAATGTTTGATTAGGAAGTTTAACAGCGACTCGTTTTACTACTTACTACGTCTACATTATAAGCCGTTGAACCTAGAACACACAGAAGATGACCATTATTTTTTAATATTTTTTGTTCTTTTTTTGTTATATCTTTTAGTTATTACTTATTATTTATTTGGAAAGTAACTAATAAAGATACAAGATATTGTGCTGTCTTTCTTACAAACACAATATAAACATAATATCTAATTGTGTTGTCATTACCAACAAAGTACGTAGAAGTCATTTACGATTCAGTAAGAAGTAAAAAAGAACCTACCTTAAGCATTCCTATTAGAAGAGGAATGTTAATGTAGAATATTAATTTTGTGATAGGTAATTGTACCTATCTACCTATTTGGTATTCTGTGTTTTATTATTTAAATTTTTCGTGAATTGAAGAATTCAATAGAACTATTAAAAAAAAGAATTCAATAGAACTATTCTTTATTTTTATTGATAGGTCGATATGATTTTGGGACGACGAAACAGCTGCCACGTATAAAATATAAACACAATAATGACAAGATTGACAACGGATGAAGAACAGCATTTTTTTTTTGAAATTTGATTTTATAATTTTTTTTGTAACTTTTGCTAGGCTTCGCACTTAGAAAAGGATTTATCAAACTGTGGTTCGGTCGCACAATTATAATGCATTTATTAATTCGCATTTTATTATTACTAGTTACTACACCTTTGTTTGTTGCACACCTAATAAACGGTGTGCAGAAACTTTAAGTGTTTTGATTTTTCAGAAATTATCCAAGAATTTTATTTTAATTATTAAAAAAGTTAAAACACATATACCTACAGACCCTAAAAACATTAAGTGGAGAATTCGCTACTTGCAAACTATTAGGTATCTACTCATTCATTAAAAACACTTCATAAACTGAATCGTCCCCATAATCTTTTTAACAGCATTTATTTTGTCACAGTACTTTCTTGAGATAATGAGCTCTAGTTACGACTGCTTTAAAGCTCATTATATCTGGACAATGTCATAAAATTAACCATTTGTTGGGAGAGCGCCAATACAATTAACCCCACTCCGTTTCCTTTCATCAAGGTGGGTTAAGTGTCCAGAAAGTTTGTTGTTCTAACTAAAGAATGGATCGCGGTGCAACAAAGTTTGAGAACCTCTGCTGGTGTAACGGATCAACACCCAATTTGGAATCAAGGCTATGTGCAACTTACAGAGTGCATTCGATTTGCACTGAAATTTCTTGGCGCTCGGCTCACAAACAGAAATAAATTAATAAAACTATTATTATAATAAAGGCAACAGTATACAGTAGAAAACCAACAGCATAAAGCTGTGCAAGGCTGTGCAAGGCTGTGCAAAGCTGTGCATTCATAAAATACAAGCTGATGCTGATTCAAAATATTATTTAATATTGGTGCCTCGCTAAGCACCTGGAAATATTAAATTTACTTCAACTCGCATTTACTATTTACTCATTTTACGGTAGAATTGATTCCAGCTTTGCTTACATTGCGACAAAATTGTTTTGGATTAAAAAAGTAAAGGTTTCTAAGAAAAAAAACCTGCCTTGCTGGAAATACTTTTCCCGGTGTATCGATTTTCTGAGATTTAAACGTGTTTCATCTGGTTTAAATAAGTATGTACTTACTTTATAAATATTTTGAAAGAATGCCTCTTCGCTCATAGCCTAGTAATTTACGCTTTCAACTACGAGTTATGGGTTTACTTTCCGATGGCATTATGACATTGGGATATTTAATTTTTTGCCTTTATTATTTACGTTGGGCGTGTACTAGTTATAAGGCAAATAAATGTCTTCCATACAGGAGGCCCTGCGGAATATCGCAGTCCCCATTTGTCGTAGAAGCTTTCGTCGGGTTCTAAACTGTGCACCGGTGCCGAAGGGATCAATGGAGTTAATAGTCCTCAATTTGGGAAACGGGAATGGGTACCGCTACCCCGGGAACCGAAATTGGATAACCAACACTTCTGCCGTAGGCCACCCCAAGTGATTCGCTACGTTTGGTGACTTAACAGGGGTGCCCGGGTTCTTGGAGTGACGTTTGTCTGGGTTTTGGCGGCGGATGACCTGGACACACTGAACCCCAGATTCTTACAAACCTTTTTCCTTCCCAGAACTTCCTCTCCTTCATTTCCCTAAAAAGACGCTCCACATAGCATCCCCAAAGATGACATAGGCCCTGAGGGGAATTATTTTCCTCATGGCCTCTTATGTGAAGCTAATGTAATGACGAGTGTCCTTTAGACCACACGACTGAAGTGAAACTTCTTTAGCTCCATCTATATGATAGGGAGAGAGAAAGAAAATGTGCGCGCGCACTGCTCTCTCTTGCCCCTACAGTGTGATACAGACAATATGCCTGCACTGTGTCTTAGATATACGAAACGTAACTTTTTAAAATTTTATTTTTATTAATATAATGTTATCAATTACACGTTTATATACATTAAATAATTTTTTTTCTTTTAAAATACATTAAATGATACGTGTTACACCCTTTTAAGAGCAAAGCTCGAGTTAAAAAGGCTATGAGAGAAAGAGAGAATGAAAATGTGTGCTCGCACCTCTCTCTCTTGCCCTTACAGTAATATTCGAAACGTAACTCTCTCTCTTTCTATCTTCACTAACTTATATCTCCCTCTCAACTACCGTTCGCTCCGCTTTTCGTAACGCTCTCGTCACGCATTCACCAGCTTACTCCCCAAGTCAAGCGTGCGTAAAGAAGTTTTACTTCAAAAAATATAGTTAGCTTCCCAGCTCCCAGTCAATAGCGATATCTTCGTCATCATAACTAAGTTTTAGCCAGTTCGAACCGTTTCTGGCTATGGGTTGGAATATAGTAACGCTTTCTTTGATCACCTTTGTCGGCTTTTCGGGAAACCAGCGTCAAAGGAAATTAGTTGGCATCAGACGTACCCGACTACTGGGTCCTATCTGTCTACTGGGCAGGTTGACTAGAGCCGATGGCTACTAGCCACTAGCCACATGCCTCGACTAGGTTATGCCTATATCTAACCTAACCACCTTTCCCATATTCTTTTATAAGTGGGTGGATATGGTGAAACGAAGCGTAAAAATGTCACGAAACGTCGATAACACACTTTTAAGTTAAATCATTATCATTAGAATATCGTATTACCCAAATTAAAGGAGAAGTATATTCATTTTTAGTAAAATTTTGAACATGTACAGTACATACGTCATAACATCGGGGATGAATTTTAGTTTAAGTTTAAGATATCAAATATAGTTTTGGTTTTTGTTTTGTTAATGTTTAGTATAATCACAGTCCTCATCACTAGGGATTTCTGTTCCAAGGCGGACTGAAGGTTTTTTTAATGATTTTATCAACTTCATTTTTGTGGACCTCATCTTCCTGTTGGTTGATTTCCCCATCTTCATATTTGTAGCTTTATTTATGTTAAAAATAAAACAAAATACATGCTCATAAGCAAAAATGACGCATTGGATGAAAATCTGTATATTGCTGGAACAAAACGAGAAGGTACAGAGTATTGTATACTTGGGCTACAATGTCAATGATAGATGGGATCCTTCAGTTGAAATCAAATGCCGCATTGAGCAAGCTCGCTCGCGAATAAAGTACTTTATCCGCATGAAAAAAATGTTCTGCAGTCATGATCTCAACCTTGGATTACGAATGCGAATGGTCAGACGCTACGTGTTTTCGATATTATTTTATGGAATGGAAGCTTGGACGCTTACTGAAGAGCTAATTAGGCGACTTGAGGCATTCGAGATGTGGATCTACAGAAGAATACTTAAAATTAGCTGGATGGACAGGGTTACGAATGAAGATGTTATGGTTCGGATGAATAAAGAAAAGGAAGGAATTAAAACTATAAAAATCCGAAAACTTCAATATCTTGGACTTGTGATGAGACATCCAGAGAAGTATGAGATCCTGCATCTCATAATGCAGGGAAAGATTGCCGGAAGACGGTTCCCTGGAAGAAGGAGAACCTCACGGCTGAAAAACCTGAGACAGTGGTTTGGCCAGTCTACCGTAGAGCTGTTCCGGGCCGCAGTAAACAAAGTCCGCATAGCCAACATGATAGCCAACCTCCGTTGAACGGACAGGGCACAAGAAGAAGAAGAATATTTGTAGTCCTCATCTTCATGTTTGTAGACCTCATCTTCCTGTCGGTAGATTTTCCCATCTTCATGTTTGTAGACTTTATCTTCCTGTTGGTTGATTTTCCCGTCTTCATGTTTGTAGACCTCATATTCCTGTTGGTTGATTATTTTTTGATTGTCCCTGGAAGAAGGAGAACCTCACGGCTGAAAAACCTGGGACAGTGGTTTGGCCAGTCTACCGTAGAGCTGTTCCGGGCCGCAGTAAACAAAGCCCGCATAGCCAACATGATAGCCAACGTCCGTTGAACGGACAGGGCACAAGAAGAAGAATATTTGTAGTCCTCATCTTCATGTTTGTAGACTTTATCTTCCTGTTGGTTGATTTTCCCATCTTCATGTTTGTAGACCTCATATTCCTGTTGGTTGATTTCCCCATCTTCATGTTTGTAGACCTCATATTACTGTTGGTTGATTTCCCCATCTTCATGTTTGTAGACCTCATATTCCTGTTGGTTGATTTCCCCATCTTCATGTTTGTAGACCTCATATTACTGTTGGTTGATTTCCTCTTCTTGTTTGTAGACCACATATTCCTCTTGGTTGATTTCCCCATCTTCATGTTTGTATACCTCATATTACTGTTGGTTGATTTCGTCTTCTGGTTTGTAGACCTCATATTCCTGTTGGTTGATTTCCCCATCTTCATGTTTGTAGACCTTATATTACTGTTGGTTGATTTCCTCTTCTTGTTTGTAGACCTCATATTCCTGTTGGTTGATTTCCCCATCTTCATGTTTGTAGACCTCATATTACTGTTGGTTGATTTCCTCTTCTTGTTTGTAGACCTCATATTCCTGTTGGTTGATTTCCCCATCTTCGTGTTTGTATACCTCATATTACTGTTGGTTAATTTCCTTATCTGGTTTGTAGACCTCATATTCCTGTTGGTTGATTTCCCCATCTTCATGTTTGTAGACCTCATCTTCCTGTTGGTTGATTTCCCCATCTTCATATTTGTATTCCTCATCTTCATGTTTGTGGACTGTAGATTGTAATAATAATTTATTGTATGTTTCGACAAACATAAATTACAGCCTACGACCTACGGAATAACTTTTATGTCAAATTAGGGATATTCGCTAGTATCTAATAGTTCTAAATGTTCATATTATTTTTAAAGGTTACTAAAATAGTTCACCCAGTAAAAGCCATTCAACCTTCTGGAGTCTATTCTATTTGTTGCCCTCGCGGAGTGCTCTTGCTTCAAAAACCTTTTTACCTTCTCGAGTGACGTGTGACCTTTCGGAACACAGAAACGTTTCAACGCTTTCTGTGTTGGCTTTTACGAACTTATTTTGTACTCATTTATTTATTTGGTAATTTGTTTTTAACGTCAACCAAACTTTATTCTTTATTCATGACTCGAAATTCTTTTTACATACGGGTAGGTGTACTTTTTAGCTCAATTTATTATAATCTTGTTACCGAATATTATCCGATGATAAACACTGAATAAACCAACAGAAGTGTGTTGTTAGTGTTCGTGTGTCCGAAGTAAGCTCAATTTTTCCTCGCTTCTGGTAAATTTTTCAAACATTTTAAATTATCGAAATTCTTTCTTGAACAGATAATCAATTTACTTGGCTTTTCTGGGACCCAAGAGTCTAAAAACCTACTGAAATTTGGCGATATCAGATCGCTCTTCTAGAGATTTTCTATTCAGTGGATTAAGTACCAAAAATGTATATTTTGTGATATCTTAAAACTTTTTCCATGGTACCTACTAGTAATTATGTACTTTTATTCCGGAATGTGGGGAATTTAGTGCAATCTCACACATCCCATAAGTAAATATGCAGGTGAGAAATAGCGGAAATTTAAAATGCTGTAAAAGACAAAACATGAATCCAAAAATGACTTAAAATTGTCATTTTCGTCGTTTTTTTTTCTTTTTCGACCTACGTCGTCGAAATATTTCTAGGAAAATAAGTGCTCTTTTACGACGTGCATTTTAAGATGATTTTTCCGATAATTTAAAAGTAAATTAAATAGACTGAAAGATCTGTTCAATGTTATTTTATAATATAAATTCATAATTATATGTACTCGTATGTCTACGAAAACAGGAAATATGATTTTTTGAGAAAAAAAACTTAGGTACTTCTCCCTCTTCTGAACAATTGACATTTTGTTGAATTCAAGTTTAAAACATTTAAAATGTCCATGATCGATATTACCTATATGATATTGAACAAAAACAATACATGAATGGTCTGTAGCATTATTCGCGATTGACAGCTGTGCTCTTCAACGCTGGAATGTGGAGTCTGTCGGGATTCCATAACGAGGACATTTCCACAATTATTTAATCTGCTCTCCGAGTTCTAATGGGGGCTGCAAAACCAGGAACTTGTTTTGAACTAAGATACCGACGCTTATAGTAGGTAATGACCTTCAAACCAAACAAAAACAATACATTAATGGTCTGTAGCATTACTCGCGATCGACAGGGCCATTCATTTCCCCCTGGGCTCTTCAATGCTGGAATGTGGAGTCTGCCGGGATTCCATAACGAGGACATTTCCACAATTATTTAATCTGCTCTCCGAGTTCTAATGGGGGCTGCAAAACCAGGAACTTGTTTTGAACTAAGATACCGACGCTTATAGTAGGTAATGACCTTCAAACCAAACAAAAACAATACATTAATGGTCTGTAGCATTACTCGCGATCGACAGGGCCATTCATTTCCCCCTGGGCTCTTCAATGCTGGAATGTGGAGTCTGCCGGGATTCCATAACGAGGACATTTCCACAATTATTTAATCTGCTCTCCGAGTTCTAATGGGGGCTGCAAAACCAGGAACTTGTTTTGAACTAAGATACCGACGCTTATAGTAGGTAATGACCTTCAAACCAAACAAAAACGTTGAACGTATTAATTTTATTAATATTAGCGAGTACCCGGCGTGCGTTGCAAAGCCACCGCTAAACTATATGAAATACACACATTTTTCAAACAACTCGCGCATCACCTATTTCATTTTTTTATACAAAATTCATAACGCCAGCGCTCACCAGTATGTATAGAAACCATCTCGGGCATGCGCACATCAAATAACCAAAGTTTCATAGCAATCGGATGAATGGTTTAGGAACGCATAAGGGACAAACAAAGAAACATTCATTTTTATGATTCTCTTGAAAAATTAAAAATTTGTACCACGTAATGGACATTGTGCATGTTAGAATGCATTTTTTTAAATGTGACGTTAAACAAATATGCTTTGTTGTTTTTCCTTCTTAATTATGTAAGCATTATGACAGTGTATTTGTGACCTAACTCGCTTGATCAGCTATCAGCATAATTAATATTTTTTCTCAGTGCCAATGTCATCGATGATAATCGATCCTTAAAACTAAAATAAATTAATAATTAATATGCAGCAAGATACGCGCAAACAGTTAGCACACTTCTATTAGCGCATCGCTTGTAATCAACATTATTAGGTTTTGGCCAGTGGCGTACCAACTCTCGCTGCCGATCGGACGGGACACTAACCTCTTACCCAAATCCCCAAATGTACACGCTTTTGCAATGCAATTTTGGTATTGAGTGTTCTTTGGATCGCCGTTATTCAATCTTCGTTTGTTTCTAATTAGGGGCGAGCACGGAACTTAATATCCATACTCTAAGGGGCGAGGGCGAGGAATGCTATTACATAGTTAATTAGGGGCGAGCACGGAACTTAATATCCATACTCTAAGGGGCGAGGGCGAGGAATGCTATTACATAGTTAATTAGGGGCGAGCACGGAACTTAATATCCATACTCTAAGGGGCGAGGGCGAGGAATGCTATTACATAGTTAATTAGGGGCGAGCACGGAACTTAATATCCATACTCTAAGGGGCGAGGGCGAGGAATGCTATTACATAGTTAATTAGGGGCGAGCACGGAACTTAATATCCATACTCTAAGGGGCGAGGGCGAGGAATGCTATTACATAGTTAATTAGGGGCGAGCACGGAACTTAATATCCATACTCTAAGGGGCGAGGGCGAGGAATGCTATTACATAGTTAATTTTCACTCCGCCGCTCAGATGTGATCCCTGGAAGGAATGTCACAGCTGGGATGACCGATATAATGTCATGTTTCTAATTAGGGGCGAGCACGGAACTTAATATCCATACTCTAAGGGGCGAGGGCGAGGAATGCTATTACATAGTTAATTAGGGGCGAGCACGGAACTTAATATCCATACTCTAAGGGGCGAGGGCGAGGAATGCTATTACATAGTTAATTTTCACTCCGCCGCTCAGATGTGATCCCTGGAATGAATGTCACAGCTGGGATGACCGATATAATGTCATGTTTTTTTGGTTTTTGTTTTACAATTTTTTAAAGAAAAATGTGTCCTTACTAGGGTACCCCTTTCTAAGTTCATATTGTACATGTTTTCGTGTTTGAAATATAAGAAAATACCTATATATTACAAGAGGAAAATTATTAATCATAGTGCAATTTGTAAATTTCATACTTAAAAGCCCCGTAAAAAGGCGTAAATAAATAAATAAATAAATAAAATAAATAAATAAATAAAGTTATAGGTATCTAAAAGAAAGCACAATACAAGCATTCAAGGGCGGATTTAGGTGGGGGGGGGGGGGGGTATTTTTTTGTACTGTGGAGATTCCACAGTACCTACAGAAAACTGTATTTATTAAAAATTTAATTTTTCTATTGTTTTGACACTTTCATGAACCTTCCTATACACACTTGAACTTGTAAAAATAAACTTGAAGTATGATACTTCAAGTTTAATTCTAACAGTAATTGTTGATTTTTTGCCCATCCGCCCCTTGTGCCCCTCCCAGAAAAAATCCTGGATCCGCTCTTGCAAACATTAATCTTTGTTAGGTTGCAAAATTGTATCTATATTCTTCCTTCCCATATCCATAATCCATATCTTAATGCTTGATTTGAAGTCGGTTATATTTTTAATGGTTTTTATTGCAAGAGGGAGTATATTAAATAATTTTATAGAGAAATATTGCATATTTCTTTGTCCAAAAGTTGTTTTGGAATATTAAGTTGCTTCCCGGTTCTAACCGAGCATCTTCAGGTAAACCTCTGACAGGACTGGAATACTTTCAGCTAACCCAGAGTGCGTAGACTCGTAACCCTTTTGGTGTAAGGTAAAACGGTGGTTGGGGAACAGTTAGATTTCGTTCGGGATCAACCCATAAAGTTATTGTTAAGGTTTATTGAACTGTCTTACGTCTTACTATTATTGAACCGTGTCACACTTGCAAATTGATTATACCTACCCAAAATTAAGACTAATTGTGTTTACCGTAAAAATTGTGGATTTTATTCATTTATCCCCTTACAGCTTATCTTTTCAATTCTAAACTATTCTAAGAGTCAAATTATTATACTTTATACTGAGTATCTAGCTCGCGGCGAGCATCCTGAAAAGGGCGAAATATTAGTATCTTCAAAACAGCTATATACTTGAAAATAGATGAAAAAAAACGAAAATATGCTTTCCAGTTTTGCTTATTTATAAATTGATTTTCAATTCTTAACGCAGATGGTGTACCTCAAACTAATATAATAATACTCGTGATAATATCATTGCAGAAAACTGAGTGTTGCCGGTAAAGATACAATCTTGTTACAATTACAAAATAAAGTGTATGAAATTTATTTTGCTCTTTTGACTGCTTAATTATTTATTTGGTAGTTGGGAGCGGCTTGGTACGTCGTATGTTCTACTTCAGTAGCCATTAATAAAACTTACCTAATATCTACGGTTAACAAGCCACCAAAGTTTGACGGTAATTGTCGTTTCTTTCACATAATGTTCATATTATTTTTTATGTTTTTTTTTTATGTTGTCCTTTCGGGATTCTTTGAGACCCAGAACCCCGGGCTGGCTGGCGCTCGCTACGCTACTGATAGTGGTGTTACGTGTCAGAACTCAGTACTGCTTGCGAACTATTTTTAGTAAAGTAGGTACATACCAGAATAATTAATATACATTTTATAAACAAATGCCACCTAATTTGTACGTGCATTACTAAATACAAACAGTGTCATGCTTAAAAAAACACGCTTTACAGCTCTGCTAACGTATGGAGCCAGTGAGACTATGGCATTCCCAATTGGGGTACGTTGTGAGAATGAAGGAAGTGGGAAAGGGGAAGGAGATGGAGAGGAGGAAGGTGGGGAAGTATCTGGATATTCAGATTGAGTCACCAAACACGGCTAAAGCTATTTCAATCAACGTTTCAATTCTGAATGGTAGTCTTACACCGCGGCGATACTGAGAGTATCGTCCACTTTGAAACGTGCCGAAAATATGACATACAACATTTTGAAATAATCATTTTTGAAATAACACAAATTAATAAAAAAAAAAATTGCTCCCGTCTGGATGTAAACCCGCGACCTTCGGATTGCTAGTCGAGAGCCTTATCCCTCGACTTCGTGCAATTTTATTGAAAATTGAATGAAGTCGCGTTGTCCATCTAATTTAAAATTTGTGCAAATTTCATGACGCCACGGAGAACATCGCGCAGAGCTCACGGCTCAAGTTTCGTTCCTTCCGATCTTGAAATCAATTGACGCGTCATGTAATTTCTCTACGACATAATAACATAACACAAACATAATTCATACAAAACTCATCTAATCATCATTATTTCTCTATAGCCCATGTTTGTACTCAGTGTGATGTGTACGAATTTTTGTGGCCACACCCAAAAATCGCTTAAATTTTAATATTTCAATGGCTTCGTTCCAAAAAATGTTTGACGGAGAGACCGATTTGATGAAGCGTTCAGAGTTCAGATTCATCTAACTCCTATTTTAGTCCCCCGAGAGGTAAACCCGGTATGAGTCTACATGATATATACATATATAGTCTATGGCCATGCCCGGCGCTGGCTGGCTGAAAGGTCAGCACTTCTGAAGAGGTATGCCCCCATTTGTGTAAGGAATTTTCTAGGTAACTACTTCAAACTTCGGAGGTTGAAGTGGAGTACAGAAAAGGCAGTACATAAACTTTAACCTCAATCATGAAGTGTGTTTTAGGTTCTAGGGTGATGCATAATTTAAAAAGGTTCCGTCCTCTCTGCCTACCCCTGTGGAGAAACGGCGTGATGGTTAGTGACCGACCGGTTCGGTTTCGGCAAGTTTCGGCAAAAAATCTAGTTTCGGCATCGGTTTCGATTTCGGCAGAAAATCTGCCGAAACCGAAACGATTAAAAAACGATTGTTTACTATTATTTGGCTTATTTTTCATACTTATTCAGATAGTTAACACGTGTTAAAATAAATAAAAAAAACAATAATTGAAGTATATATTACTTCTATAAAACAAACAAAATTTATAAAAAATAACCAAACATGTTAACTGCTTCTTGGAATTTCTCATTCGGCTTACTTCGGGTGAGTTCGTGGCTCGTCACCCGATGTCACCCGCCAGCCGCCATCATCGGCAAAATACTCAATTAATGAGCTCATTCCTTTAAGTGTTGATTTTTGAAAAATGTTTGTTCCAAGAAATGGTTAATATGTTTTTTTTTTTTTTTAATAAATTTTGTTTGTTTCATAGAAGTACTTACATACTAAAATTTAAAAAAAAATTCACGTAAGTACTTATTTTTTAAAAGTATTATTTTTTTAATTATTTTTTAAAAATGTATTTAATTTAACACGTGTTAACTGAGTGGATAAGTGTAAAAAATAAGCCAACAATAATAAATAAGTAAAAAATCGATTTTTAATATGCCTAAAAAAGTTTCGGTTTCGGGTTCGGCCGAAACTGAGACATACACCGAAGATTCGGTTTCGGTAAAAAGACCTCAAGACATTCCACACGACATTTTTTCACTACTTTCGAAGATTTTATGTAGTATCTGACGACAGTGAGAATGCTTGTTGTCGACCAAATAAGGTCAAGGTTAGGTCTCCCTCAACCAGTCTCTTCGGATCACACAGTAGGTGGGCAAACGCATTCGCCGTCAAGACCTAGAACCTAGACAAACCTCACCCCATTATCCCGGGCACCCCTTTAGCCTCTGCTAAAAACCTTACATTTTCAGCTCGACACTGGATAAAGTACACGCTAAAATTTAATACCAACCTGACGTCGATACAGAAATAGTCGCAATAGGAGAATTTAAGGTCAGAAAAGCGGAATGTCTTCCCTTTCTTTATCGCACCCACGTTTTACACATCTCTCTCTATCGCTTACGGTCATTGTGCGCGAGAAAGGATCATATTAAATATTCAGGTGGGTATTAAAGTTTGGTGTGTACTATAGTCGCATGGGTAGGCACTCTGAGATGAGTGCAAGACCACGATGCGCGATGTGACGTAAATACAAACAATGTTATGGAATTATTTGTGGCCTCGGTTAACACCCATTAAAGAGTGTCAAAATGTATATTAATTTAGCCGTTCAACCCTTCTGAAAAATAAAGCAAGTTATTTGATTTTGATTGACGTTGATTGAATGTCTCAAAAATATGAAAGAAGAACGGTGGCTAATTGTATTATTATCAATCATCCAGATGATTAGTCAGACATCTCAAAAAATAGACATTAGAGTTGAGTGTGCAGTTGTAATATGTAAAGGTGTACCTGCCCTCTTTCCCTCTCTATTTGAGTCGATACTCTGATTACCGGACCGTTATGCCTTCCGGTGTTAATTATAAATAACATATTTAATGAGTAAACACAGAGACGTGTGAATAATACGGTGTTCATTCGAATATTGCTTTCCTCATTATCAAAACTGATACTAATCAACTGAACGATCGTTAATTGTATACTGTGAAGTTCGCCAGGGCAAGTCAGCTTAAAAATATGTAAGTACTAGTTTTACTTTACCCCACGGCTTCGCTCGCATGGTATTAGGGGGGTTCCCACTCCGTCACCTCCCCTCCCCCCCTCTCCACCCCCATTAATTCCCGGTACATTCAGTTTTCAAACTGCTCGCGTGCCACCTATTGCAATTTTTTAAACAAATTTCATAACGTTAGATAGATACATATTAACTACGGCACCAACATCGTTTCCACGGCAACCGTTTGTTTTGCTTTTCGTCTGACGTTTGCAATAACTTAGTGAAAGAATTTTAAAGTCCATTCAGTATTTATTGCTTGAAAGAGTAACAAACATCCATACATCTATACAAACTTACGCCTTTATAATATTACTAGCCTTTTCTTAATATTAGGGGTTCCCACTCGGCCTCCTCCACCTTCCCTAGCCCCACCACCCCTCCCTCCTCCGTCTTTCCACCCTTCACCACCACATCCATACAAACTTTCGCCTTTATAATATTAATAGGATTATAATGCCAGAGCTCTGAGCTACAGCCTATATGTTACTCTGATGTATGAGCTATATTATTGTAAAGTTTCAGTAGAATCCATTCAGTAGTTTTTGCGTGAAAGAGTAACAAAAATCCATACATACATACATCCATACAAACTTTCGCCTTTATAATATTAATAGGATTATAATGCCAGAGCTCTGAGCTACAGCCTATATGTTACTCTGATGTATGAGCTATATTATTGTAAAGTTTCAGTAGAATCCATTCAGTAGTTTTTGCGTGAAAGAGTAACAAAAATCCATACATACATACATCCATACAAACTTTCGCCTTTATAATATTAATAGGATTATAATGCCAGAGCTCTGAGCTACAGCCTATATGTTACTCTGATGTATGAGCTATATTATTGTAAAGTTTCAGTAGAATCCATTCAGTAGTTTTTGCGTGAAAGAGTAACAAAAATCCATACATACATACATCCATACAAACTTTCGCCTTTATAATATTAATAGGATTATAATGCCAGAGCTCTGAGCTACAGCCTATATGTTACTCTGATGTATGAGCTATATTATTGTAAAGTTTCAGTAGAATCCATTCAGTAGTTTTTGCGTGAAAGAGTAACAAAAATCCATACATACATACATCCATACAAACTTTCGCCTTTATAATATTAATAGGATTATAATGCCAGAGCTCTGAGCTACAGCCTATATGTTACTCTGATGTATGAGCTATATTATTGTAAAGTTTCAGTAGAATCCATTCAGTAGTTTTTGCGTGAAAGAGTAACAAACATCCATACATACATACATCCATACAAACTTTCGCCTTTATAATATTAATAGGATTATAATGCCAGAGCTCTGAGCTACAGCCTATATGTTACTCTGATGTATGAGCTATATTATTGTAAAGTTTCAGTAGAATCCATTCAGTAGTTTTTGCGTGAAAGAGTAACAAACATCCGTACATACATACATCCATACAAACTTTCGCCTTTATAATATTAATAGGATTATAATGCCAGAGCTCTGAGCTACAGCCTATATGTTACTCTGATGTATGAGCTATATTATTGTAAAGTTTCAGTAGAATCCATTCAGTAGTTTTTGCGTGAAAGAGTAACAAACATCCATACATACATACATCCATACAAACTTTCGCCTTTATAATATTAGTAGGATAATAGGATAACGCGCATTGTAATGCTTGAAACAGATTTCAACTCTCAAATGAAAAACCACTATCCACAATCGAAATGTTGATTGAAATGTCTTTAGCCATGTTTTGTTACAAGATCTGAACAGCAGGTATTTTCCAATTCTCCTTCTCCTTCCCCTCCCACTCCCTTCAATCTCCCCAATTGGGGATGCCATAGTCGCACTGGACAGTTGGGACTCTTGACAATTCTTTCTTATTAAAAGAAGCATATTTGGTAGATATATGTATGGAGATCCCACACACTTTTTTATGCTCCGAAAGCGAGAACTTCTTCCTCTCAGAATGCCCCATTGAATAGAGCAATTCAACTGCTTAACGATTCTGCATTTAGCATTGACATCTTCAATGTTACCTATAGAGAGTTCAGTAACTATCTTTTGACATATGTCTCAACATAGTGAAATTGCCCCCTTGGCCTTTTTTTCTCTTATATTTTGTAATCTTCTCCGCAATAATTTGGTGTTTAACTGTTTTATGGAGAATCTGAAAAAAATAAATAAATATACCATTAAATTATGTAAGTCACTTATTTTTGCTGAATTCGACAAAGCATTATTAAAAGTGCGCGTCAGTAATAAAAACCGACATAACGTATATTAGAAAAAAAAATTCGTTAGGTCTTTATCACTTTAAAGATCGTGGCGTGTGTTGTGGCCTGTGCTATTTACACTGTAAATGATGGATCAATTAGACCGATCTAAATAATACTTGTAAATAAGTACTTACTTTCTTCCCTGATATCGCGCGAACAAAGCCGCGGAAAAAGCTATAAAACTGTAAATATAAAACAAGTAGCTTTTACCCGCGGCTTCGTTCGCGTTCGGTATCAGGGAGAATTTTAAAATGAATACAAAGAATTTTCCCACACGAATGTAAAATTTTTAACGGGATGAAAAGTAGCATATTTCACTTCCCATCAGTCCTTTAACTTTCACTACGCAAAAATTCAGGTCGATCGGTCGCTGTGTTGCGACGTGAAAGAAAGACAAACAAACAAAAAATAAACACTCTTTCGCATTTATAACGTACTAGCAGACCCGGTAATCGACGAGTTCATCGAAAATCAATTCATCGAAAGCAAATTCATCGAAAACGAGTTCATCGAAACCGAGTTCATCGAAAACGAGTTCATCGAAAACCAATTCATCGAAAACCAATTCTTCGAAAACCAATTCATCGAATGATCAATTCATCGATTCGCCAATTCATCGAAAAAAAAAGGTTAGGTTAGGTTTGGTTAGTCTCCTTGTCCAAAGTTTTATTATCATTTTTTTATATACTTTATTGTCAACTTTTATTGACCAATGCTTTTTTAACTTCTCGGTCCGCTCGGCGTTTCTCTCAAATATCTACAAAATGTATTGACCAATGCTTTTTTAACTTCTCGGTCCGCTCGGCATTTCTCTCAAATATCTACAAAATATATTGACCAATGCTTTTTTAACTTCTCGGTCCGCTCGGCGTTTCTCTCAAATATCTACAAAATGTATTGACCAATGCTTTTTTAACTTCTCGGTCCGCTCGGCATTTCTCTCAAATATCTACAAAATATATTGACCAATGCTTTTTTAACTTCCGGTCCGCTCGGTATTTCTCTCAAATATCTACAAAATATATTGACCAATGCTTTTTTAACTTCCCGGTCCGCTCGGCATTTCTCTCAAATATCTACAAAATATTTTTTTTCGATGAATTGGCGATTCGCTAAATTGATCATTCGATGAATTTGTTTTCGATGAATTGGTTTTCGATGAATTGGTTATCGATGAACTCGTTTTCGATAAACTCGTTTTCGATGAACTCGTTTTCGATGAATTTGTTTTCGATTAATTGATTTTTGATTAACTCGCCGTGAACCAGCAGACCCGGGTACGCGTGGCTAGAACGGTATCGTTTTCATACATTTAGTGATTTTCATCACGACACGACACGTCAGACTAATATAAACGTCACCATACTAAATGTATGAAACCGATACCGTTCTGACGCGACATGACAGACAAATGTTATTCGAAACACACGCCATTACCCAACCTTTATAACCAACGCCGTTTGTTAAAGCAAATCAACACCGCTCGCTTGCCAGCCCGCTGCTCCCTTGTCAGCTCGCTCCGTTTATTTATCTACTTCAACCAATTTACACAAAATCTTGACAAATTATATTCATAAAAACCTTCCTCATGAATCACTCTATCTATTGCAGAAAACCGCATGAAAATCCGTTGCGCAGTTTAAAGATCACAGACGGCGGGAGCGACTTCATTTTATACCTACTATGTAAAGAAGTAAAGGAAGGTACCGCGCGTTTTTCCCGCGACAAAATATCCACGACACAATATCCTACGGACAAAACATCCTCCAACAAAATATCTACTAAAACCTAACCTAACCATATTTAACATTTTACTGTTTTTGAACAATAATTTATTGTCTTTACGGGATGTCTGTATTATTTTTGTCCCATTTTACTATTTTTAACAATAACTTACTGTCTTTACAGGATGTCTGTATTATTTTTGTCCCATTTTACTGTTTTTGAACAATAATTTATTGTGTTTACATGATGTCTGTATTATTTTTGTCCCATTTTACTATTTTTAACAATAACTTATTGTTGAAATAATTAAAAACACTTTGTTTTTACCACAATAAACTTTATTTAAAAGTCAACATGTTTCAAGAACGATGTTCTCTTCATCAGGACATAAAATGTACTAAAAACTAAATGATCAAACATAGAACGGCGTGGGTAGAAATGGAAGTAGTGGGGGAGGAGAGAGGTGGAAAGGGGAGGTGCTTAGAAGATCAACAAGGGGGAGGGGGGAAGGGGGTGGAAAGGGGGGTGCTTAGAAGAACAAAGACAAAAAATTACAATGGAAATATGTTTATGATAGGGTGGTTACTCACAAAATTAATTTGATTGTTAATAATATTTAAATTTCTATTGACATTTTTCCTAATTTCTAATATTTCTAAAAGATCTAAGTGAAAACCACTAACGTTAGTGTGTAAAAATTTTTTAAAACCAGTATTTATATCAAATGAATGGTTAAATTCAATTAGATGGTTAGCAAATTCCGAATAATTATTGCTATTTAGACATCTCAAATGTTCCTTAATCCTCGTTTCAAAATTTCTGCAAGTTTTACCTACGTAAAAATGATTGCAGTCATTACAATTCAATTGGTAAACTCCAGATTTTTTCATTTTTTGGTCTTTGTCCTTGTTATTTAAAATATAATTTTTTAATTTATTATTCGTATAAAAAGCAGGCTGTATTGTATTAGGAATTTTTTTCATGATTAAATTGGAGGTTTGATGATTTACAAACAATATTTTTCTCCATTGTTTTTTAATATTATCAGTAAGCAATGGGTAAATGTAGGACAAATGAAATTTTTTCTTATATTTTTTGTTTAATAAATCGTCTATTAATTTGGAGCTATAACCATTATTAGATGCAATTATTTTAATGGTGTTAAGTTCAGCTTTGAAATTATTTGGGGATAATGGGATATTAATTAATCTATTGATCAAATAATGGAAAGCTAAGAGTTTTTGTGAAAATGGATGGTTAGATGAGTTGTGTATAATTATATCAGCGTATGTTTCTTTTCGAAAAATATTAAATTCAATCTTATTATTAATTATAGTTAGGTTTAAATCTAAGAAATTTATGCTACAATTTATTCCTATTTCTAATGTAAATTTAATGTTTTTGTGAATTTTGTTCAAAAAATTAAGGAACATTTGAAGTTGTCTTTTGGTACCGGTCCATATACATAAAATATCATCTACGTAACGTTTGTAAAAATACACATATTTTAGTAATAAGGCAGAACTATTAAAGATTTTATTTTCTAAATGGTTTAAAAATATATCTGTTACTAACGGACTGGTACTTGTCCCCATGGCCAAGCCATCTTTTTGTTTGAAAATTTTATTATCAAATTGAAAGAAATTTTGGTTTAAGACTACATTAAGACATTTAAGTAAATCCTGTTAGGCTAGGTAATCTGGAGGAATTCAGTAAGTTATTTATAATTGTTTTGCTTTCTTCAACTGGGACAGTTGAAGAAAGCAAAAATAAATAAATTAAAAAGCTGAACTTAACACCATTAAAATAATTGCATCTAATAATGGTTATAGCTCCAAATTAATAGACGATTTATTAAACAAAAAATATAAGAAAAAATTTCATTTGTCCTACATTTACCCATTGCTTACTGATAATATTAAAAAACAATGGAGAAAAATATTGTTTGTAAATCATCAAACCTCCAATTTAATCATGAAAAAAATTCCTAATACAATACAGCCTGCTTTTTATACGAATAATAAATTAAAAAATTATATTTTAAATAACAAGGACAAAGACCAAAAAAATGAAAAAATCTGGAGTTTACCAATTGAATTGTAATGACTGCAATCATTTTTACGTAGGTAAAACTTGCAGAAATTTTGAAACGAGGATTAAGGAACATTTGAGATGTCTAAATAGCAATAATTATTCGGAATTTGCTAACCATCTAATTGAATTTAACCATTCATTTGATATAAATACTGGTTTTAAAAAAAATTTACACACTAACGTTAGGGAACGTACCCATACTACGTGACCAACTTTTTGCAATTTTTAACCCCCCCCCCCCCCCCCGGTGACCAAAGTCCTAAGCAACCCGCCGCTCATTTGTATGGAGCGTGACATTTTGAAGACCCCCCCCCCCTAAACGTGTCACGTAGTTTGGGTACGTTCCCTTAGTGGTTTTCACTTAGATCTTTTAGAAATATTAGAAATTAGGAAAAACGTCAATAGAAATTTAAATATTATTAACAATCAAATTAATTTTGTGAGTAACCCTATCTTAAACATATTTCCATTGTAATTTTTTGTCTTTGTTCTTCTAAGCACCCCCTTTCCACCCCCTTCCCCCTCCCCCTTGTTGATCTTCTAAGCACCTCTCCTTTCCACCTCTCTCCTCCCCCACTACTTCCATTTCTACCCACGCCGTTCTATGTTTGATCATTTAGTTTTTAGAACATTTTATGTCCTGATGAAGAGAACATCGTTCTTGAAACATGTTGACTTTTAAATAAAGTTTATTGTGGTAAAAACAAAGTGTTTTTAATTATTTCATTAATAAAATGCTTCCACAAAGTGAATTTGCTAAATTTGAAGAAGAAAATAACTTATTGTCTTTACAGGTTGTCTGTATTATTTTTATCCCATTTTTTGTTAGGTTTTAGTAGATATTTTGTTGAGGGATGTTTTGTCCGTAGGTTTCAGGAATAAAAATATAGATTATGTTAGATATTTTCCAACCTTCATCTTTCCTTTTACCGCTTCCCAATTGCTCCAGCCTCACAACATTCCCAAAATGGGTTGCTATTCTTCCACCAGCTCTTCGTCAGCCTCACAACATACCCCAAATGGGGATGCCATAGTCCCACTGGATTCTAACAGTTAGGAGCGTTCGAGACTCTTGCGATGATGCAAATTTAAAAAATATGTGAAAAATAAAACAAACCTCCAGTTAAAAACATGGACGATTAAATTTCCCTGTAACTGAGGTAAAAAACAGACCGAAGAGGAAACAGACAAAAGCTTTCACATTAAAATCCCCAAGAGAGAACAACAGACTAACCGTTTTATTCCTGTTCAATTTTCACGGCAATAAAACCGTCGATGGCCATGGCGGCATGGCGTGCCGTCACTTATCAACAAATAATATAACTGCATAATAAATACAATGTTATATCGTTGTGTGCTAATTTGGTTTGAATAATATTTGCCATCGTCCATTGGCAATGTGGTCAGTGGCGATAGTTCCCCATAAGGCCTGTCCTAATGGAGAGGCATGTCTATGAAAGGTGCTCTAGCCCGATAGATGGCACCCGCTTCGGAACACTTCGGAAAGATGAAGTGCAACCGTCCATAAGGGTACCGTTACTTTACATTGACGTCATAGCTTATTGATGCGACCACACTTTACTTTAATGGCTTTCCAACAATTTCGTTTTCACAATAATATTAATCAGGTTTACGATTTGCCAACAAGTTTTGCACAACAAATTTTCGCATTTACAGAACAAACTGACATAAAGTGTGAAATTAGTGGAAATTAGTAGTGTTCTTGCTTCCGCGTAGAAACGAGCGTTGCTCGTTGAATGTGTGCATTCGGTGGAAAGATGATTTTTTAATAAGAAACTTGACGTTGTACTCGGTTTTACCAGAGAGGCAGAACACTCTTATATGGCTCGTAATGAAGGTAGATCAGAGTTCTTTTAAATAACAAGTGAACGTATGTTTGGAATTAATGTACGACGCAAACTGAGGATGTAAAAGACGAGTTTGCGTGTCAGAAGCTCACTTATCCCTTAGACCGCCACAGGAGACTATATTTTATTGTACCGGTGTAGAACAAAAAACTTAACATTGTAGCAGGTACACAACATTGGCGCAGCCGGTAGGAACACAACTACACATTTTATGTATTGAAAAATACTAAATAAAATCTGTGTGCTGAAACAGCAAAAGCTTTCGACGGGAGATTTAGCTTTTGCCGGTATGAAACTTCTAGATCAGTGATTCCCAAAGTGATCCAGGTGGACCCCCAGGGGTCCATGGGAGACTCAACGGGGTTCTACGTTGGCGTGATAAAGAAATGGGGGTCCACAACTTGTATACGGGGGTCCACGAAAATTTATCTGGTTTCGATAGTAAAGAACAAAAATGTTGGCTTGACTTAAACTATCAATTTAGGCAGATAATACTCTGCTCAAAAAAATTAAGGAAGCAAAAAAAAAATCCTATTTTTTCGATGATTTTTGACAGGTGTATTTCGGTGAAAAATGGTCGTATTGAGACTTTTAAAAAAGCAATTTAAAGCTTAAGATTATAATTTTCATGTTTTTGGCAATTTTTTTAGGGGCTACGGTTCTCGTGCAATCCAATAGATAGCGCTACGGTTCTTATGCAATACTAATTTTTTGCTATTTTTTTGGTACACAGGCTTGGAATTTTTTTCAGTTAGGCCGGCTTTTGAATCAGATAGCCTTAATATTTAGCAATAATTTCCTTTTTTTAACGATATTAATTCTATTTAAGGTGGGAATGCAGGACTAGGTATTTTTAATTGATTTTCATGAATTTTTTCGGCATGGAAGAAATGTGTAAAATTTATTGAGACTTCGAGGTCATTTTATACATCTATTTAAGAAAATATTGCGAATTTTTCGAAGCACTTCCTCGGAAAATTTGAAAATTATCAGCTGCTATATACATCGAACGTCGTCAACAGACGTAGCTTTTGCGTGCATTGTGGAGGCCACAGTTTTCATCTCAAATCAACAGGATTTTGACTTTAATTTAAGAACATGTGCCTCTTCTATGTAAACCTAACTTTTCCCAAAAAATGAAAATTAAATTTTTTACAGGTGTGTAAGCAGGAAACCTTGATTTTTTGCAATTTTTTTTACATGTTTTTGCATTTAAAAATACTTTTGACAAATGATATTACTACGAATTTCGGTTCACATAGATAAATAATTATAAAAAAGGTATCTGCACATTTTAAAAATATTTGATTAAAAAAATTATGAGCTAGAGTGCACACAAATTCCAAAAAAGTCATTTCGAGAAAAATGAGATTCAAGTTTACCACGCGGTTCGGCACAAACACCTTCGTAACACCGGAACGAATTGAAAATTTTATTTAAAACTTTGGGAATATATTTTTAAATAGTTATACTAACAATTTATGAAATAAAAAAATTGAGTCATCTACATGTATTTCTGTAATATATTATTTTAATAAATAGAACACAAGAAACTACACTATTTTTCTTTTTATTTATACAAGTCTGAATTTAGGGTTGGAACTCAACCGCGGCGCAAATTTCCATCGTTTCATCAGTTTTGGGAATATGGTAGAAATGTAGCAGCAGGGGGTCCACCGAAATCAGTAAAATTTTGATAGGGGTCTACGAGAAAAATAAGTTTGGGAACCTCTGTTCTAGATGATCGATTCTGTTTTCAACTAGCAACGTCCATTTCTTTCATGAGCTATGAGCTGTGAAATTTTCATTCAAATGACGAAATTATGTCGTAATGCCCGTTCCGAGTGTTCAATAAAAAGGGTGTTGAAACTCTGACAACACAGACAAGTAAAGTTGTAAGGCATAATTGCCGATTTAAGATATTATTCTCTACATCTCTATCTCTACATATTATAAATTAAAGTCCCTCGCGTCGTCTGTCTGTCTGTTCGCGATAAACTCGAAAACTACTGAACGGATTTTCATGCGGTTTTCACCAATAGATAGAGTGTTTCGTGAGGAAGGTTTAGGTATGTAATTTGTCAAGGATTTGTGTAAATTGGTTGAAACAACGATAATTGTTAGAAGTGTCGGAAGAAGTCTGCCCGCCTGGTAGCTTTCATCGAAAACGCTGCCTAATCCTTTTGGGATATAACAAAACAATGTGTGGTGGGATATTCCTCTTTTCTCTATGTATTATAAATTAAAGTCCTCCGCGGCATCTGTCTGTCTCTTCGCGATAAACTCAAAGACGGCGGTGGTTATAAAGGTTGGATAACCATCCAGTAGATGACGTTGTGTTTTATTAGCCTCAGCAACGCGTGACCGGGTCAGCTAGTATAAGGATAATACAGTTACTCTTATTGATGCGGGAAATCTAGAAATCACATGAAGTAAGTAGTACCTAATAATACAATCATGAAAACTGAAAATGTATGTTATGTTTTGTGTTCTAATTTTTTATCCTATTCGAATGACCTCGCGGCACAGCGCATCATCAAATCTATAAATAACTTGACGACCCAAGGGTCAACGTTCAACGTTGCCATTTATAAACCACGTGTGTAGGTACTAGATACCGGGACTTGCTCATGAATCAATCCAAATGTTGAATAAATTGCGACCCCAATTTGGCTGAATCGGTAGAGCGTGGGGTCTTTAAGGGTTGGGCTGGTTATATTTAAGGATATCAATCAGTATAATACACAATTTATATCTTGGGGAGGAATCGGGGTAGCCAGGGGGTGAGGACGGGTGCCTATCATAGACCAATGTTACCCGGAGTGGAAATTACCCCTAGTAAGCCCTTTAGAACCTTTCATCTAGCATTACAGCCATAACTTGAATCATCCATTCATACAACACTCAGCTGTATGTTGATAAATTGAATGGTAATATACTTATTATAAGATCTTGTCTATTTCCTACTCTCATCTCACCCCCTTTCCTTTGATAAATACCTTCCCATTAGCTACTCTCGGGGTAATTGAAAATATGTTTTCTTGAAAATTTTCCTCGGGGCGAATTTTGCAAAAATGACAGCTTGTAAACGAAAGCCAACGAAGCAAATCTCAATCGCAATTTAAATCATTTCAGAATGTTTCCGTGTCTGACTCTGACGTCACTTTACCTGAACATCCCACCAGACATAACAGGAAATATTTCACTTTTAAATCAAATTCTAGACGTATCGACTCTTTTCTACTAAAAAACATATAAATTGATTTCGTAAGATTGTTGTTGTTATCTAGTAAAGTTATGTTTTAAATTTTGTAAAAATATGTTAATTTTTATTATAATGAGGTTATACGGTTGGTCGTTGGCACGTTTGTTAAATTTTCAAACCAAATGTTGTATTATACAACACACATTACAAATCATATAATTTTATACAGTAAAATAAATTAATAAATTATTATGGAAAGCTACTTTAATTATTTAAGAATTTTAATTTTAGTTCAAATAAAACCATTAAAAAATCCGTGCATGTGTTTTGTGGCGAAAATACTTCAGTTTGTTTATTTATTATGCAGGTACGGTCTTACAAACTATATTCCAGTTTTTTAAACACTTATAATATCTTGCTTAGATATTATTGAAAAATTACAATTTTTTTTGATCAAAATATAATTACAAACAGTACATATTTTTTTAAATTTTACCACAATCTTTTGAGCATTTTTATTGCTAACGTGAAGAACGTTGTTTTTCTTCTTCCCCTGGTAACCGAAGGCTAATGTTAGAAGGAACTATGTAATAATTATGTGGTTAGATACCTATACCAATAACAAATTGATTCGGATAGGGGCGAGCGCAAAGATATTCATGGGCGAGCGTGATCCATTTTTGGATGTTTGTGTGAAAGACAGTTTTGGCACATTTTTTTGTGGTGTTATTGAAGAATTTTATTTAAGTATTAAAAATATGTATCGTGGATAAAAAACGTGTGGTCGGGCATCAAAGAAACTCCGTATTGCAGTTTATTGTGTATTGTGTATAGTTTAGTTATTGGTCCTGTTTTAGCGAACAATGCATCGGCGAGCTCGGCTGCTACTGAAATCAATACACTCCACGTTATATTATATATATGGCCACGGGACACGGGTACATAGTACATAATCGTATCTATCTATGCCTACTCAATCCAATCTATAGTTTATCTGTAGTGGAATTCCGCATTCCACACACTGCTACAATGTAGCATGTGGCACAGTTTTCAACACGGGGATGTGCTTCCCACAACTACTTCCCAAACTACCGAAATATGTGAATTTTCGCATACATGATAAAAATGATTGCAATACATACAATAACAAAAATGAACAGTAATTAAGATCCATTAACCAGCGGCCGACAATTTAAATTTCCTCGAACGATGATCTTGCAATCGCACCCTTTCAACTATACAGGTTGGTTCCGATGAGGAAGATTAATTATTCTCCATACCAGCATTTTAACATAATAACTTTAATAACTCAAAATCGATTTTATTTCATTCAAAATTTGCTTTGGTAAATACCTACATTCAAAAATGCTTAAATTCGTGATGATAAAACTATTAAAATTATGTACTTTTTGTGATTATTTTTTGATCGTAACTATTTATAATTTTTCAATGATGTTTAAGCAAAATAAGAATGCTTTTTTTAAATATATTAGTTTGTAAGACCGTAAATAAATAGAGAAACCGAAGTATTTTCATCACAATACAAGGGCGGGGATATTTTTTAATGATTCTATTTGTACTAAAATTAAAATTCTGAAAAGTAGCTTTCCCAAATTATTTATTGATTTATTTTACTGCATGATCATATGATTTGAAATGTATGTTGTATAATACAAAATTTAGTTTGAAAATTGAACAAATTTATCAACGATCTACGGTAATAGGTACCTTATTGTGCTAAAAATTAAACACATTTTCTCAAAATTTAAAACGTAGCTTTACTAGATAAACAAAAATTTTAACAAAACAAAAAAACGACTTCAAAAAATGCACTAAAAAGTAAAAAAATAATTTCGTATTCTTCTACAACTTTATAATCAACTTACCTTTTCTACTCATCAATATGTACGCACGATTGTTATTTTTGGAGTCGGTGTCGGCGGGAGAGGAGCTGTCAAGTGAACACGCCGGGTCGCGGGTACCTTGGTTGACACCGACTCCAAAAATAACAATCGTACCTACATATTGATGAGTAGAAAAGGTAAGTTGATTATAAAATTGTAGAAGAATACGAAATTATTTTTTTACTTTTTGGTGCATTTTTGAAGTCGTTTTTTTGTTTTGTTACAATTTTTGTTTATTTTTTTATTTTTAGTGAATTTGAAGTACACTAACTAATTCGATTAAGATTAGGCCGAGTATCGTAAATTTGTTCTTCAGAATTGGAGAGTTCCGTTACTTTGTCATGGATCCCATAATCAGAACCTAACCAAACTATCATCAAACTACCCTTGAAGTACATCCTTTTCAATAAAAAAAAATCATTAAAATCGGTTGGCGTGATATTGAGTTATTCGTCCATTTGTCGCGCATATACTTGATGCAAATTTAAGACTTATATGATTTTCTCATGGATGCCATTGTCAGAACTGGACCAAATTAAAATGGGACCACACGGGAAGCACCAGCTTTCAAATAAAAAAGAATTATCAATATCGGTTCACCCAGTCGAAAGTTCCGAGTTAACAAACATAAAAAAAAAAAAATAAAAAAAAAATAAAATAAAAAATAAAGAAAAATACAGTCGAATTGAGAACCTCCTCATTTTCGAAGTCGTTTAATAAAAGAACGGTCTTTCGAAATCTATTTATAATTTTGTTGTGGAAACGAGTCAAAATGTCTAACATTTTATTTAAAAATGACACGTGTTTAGCGTATTTTTTGTCTTTTTAGACCGTATTTTTTTTACCTGCCTACGTACTCACTGAAAGAAAATTGAGATGGCTCAATGCCCTCTAATTTTCTCTGGGTCTTCTACTGCCCCCTGAAAGTTTCAAACGCCCACGTTGAGAACTTATGATCTAAACGAAAATATGAAAGAGAACAAGACCCAGAAAAATATAATGGTCGCACCTGGGACTCGAACCCAGAACCTCTCGTCTCGTCTAACCGAGACGTGCGTTTTTACCAATGCAGCCATTGCCACCTTCTAAAAACCGTCATAATTGTAAATCTCATATTTTCAAATTTTAGAATTAACAATATTATCAAGTATCTTTTCATTGGAAACAATCGTTCTAAGAACTGGTTTCACACTTATTTCGATCAGTTTCTTAGAATGTGGCAATGGCTGAATTGGTAAAAGCGCCCGTCTCGGTTACACGAGACGAGAGGTTCTCGGTTCGAGTCCCAGTTGCGACCATTATATTTTTCTATTTCTCTGGGTCTTGTTCTCTTTCATATTTTCATTTAGATTATTGGTGTTATCTTTTTCAATGATATGTTACATAATATTGTATTTATTATATTATTCTCCTACATTACGATCACACCTCTATGTGAGGCGTGGAACTGGCAGAGAAAAGAGAATGGATGAAAGTAGACTGAATGCTGTAGAAATGTTACATAATATTGTATTTATTATATTATTCTCCTACATTACGATCACACCTCTATGTGAGGCGTGGAACTGGCAGAGAAAAGAGAATGGATGAAAGTAGACTGAATGCTGTAGAAATGTTACATAATATTGTATTTATTATATTATTCTCCTACATTACGATCACACCTCTATGTGAGGCGTGGAACTGGCAGAGAAAAGAGAATGGATGAAAGTAGACTGAATGCTGTAGAAATGAGATCCCTGAGGCGTATGTGTGGTTAAAGCATGTTCGATCGTGAGAGAAATTTGTAATAATGAGTAAGTTTAAGAAAGAGATGCTAAGATGGTTTGGGCATGTAGAGCGAATGAACGAGGAAAGGAGTGTAAGGAGAATATATGACACAAATGTGAATGGTAGAAGAAGTCGGGGACGCCCGAGGAAGACATGGCACGACCAAGTGAATCAGATACTTGAGACGGGCCATGTCAGGATTCAGAATAATCGAAGCGCATGTATGAGACGATGTGATCGAGGCAAGGAGTGTGTGCCAAGACCGACTTGTTTGGCAGTCCGTCCTCTCTACATACTCCTGCGGGAAACGGCGTGATGGTGAGTTCATTAATTTTTCAAAATGAACTTTTCTCATAGATGCGTATGAAGGTAAGATCTTTTGATCACCGTTCTGCTTATTTTTTGACGTCGCCCGTCGCGTCGGCTGTCTTGGAAAGTAATATCTATCGTCCGCTCTAGTTTTCAATTCCGCAGTATTATTGAAAGCTCTACTCGCAGCGTCGCGCGTCGGTCTCATTTCGCAAGAACAATATTGCTGTTTTTAGTATGTCTCGATTAGATGTTGCAGATTCGAGTTGAGTGTACAAATGCTCCTACCTAAATCGTTTAATTATTTGTACTGACTCACAATCGGGGAATAAGCACATTTGAAGTGCAAGGCCGGTATTATTATTTGCTCCGTGTTTACACTCATTTTACTTCCCAGTCCGCACCGCACATAAACAACTACGTTCAGGGTATAACTATTTTCAACTTTGTCAAGCCATGTTCCGTATAATTTTATGCTTATAAAAAACAGTTTTTGTTTTCAAATTACCACTTTTCTTGAAATATAATAAAAGATGACTTCTAAAGAGGAACGGTACCTCCTTAGCTAAAACCAGGATAACTTTATACAGACTCGGGCCGATTCACTATTACTTTACAATGGTACATTCCACTAACCTACAACTAAAATGACTTTTGGACAAAGAAATATGCTTAATTTACTCCCTCCTGCAATAAAAACCATTAAAAAAATAACCGACTTCAAAAGAAGCATTAAGATATTATGGATTATGGACATGGGATGGAAGAATATAGATACAATTTCACAACCTTACAAAGATTAACTTTTCTTTTAGATATCTACATATATGTATATAAAAAAAATCTTTGTGGTGGCACTCCTCCGAAACGGCTCGACCGATTTTTATTATTTTGTATGCACAATTTGGTAGGTATGAGAATAGGTCGTAAAGTATATTTCATGGCGCTAGGTGATTAGGGTGTCCCTATCCAGAATTTTTTTCAATTTATTTGTTAAATTTTTTAAATTAATATAACCGTATATAATATAAACAAATAAAGCTAAATTTTCACCCTCCTACCACCACCCTCCCATTTTTATTCGCGATTTTAGTACTTTCAATGAACAAATTTAACCGTCGGTCGCGTCGTTCGTTTTTTATATGGCAATTTATAAAGCAGAACAACGTTTGCAGGGTAAGCTAGTAACTTTATAATTTTCCTCTTGTATTATTTTAACATAGGAATTTACTTATATTTCAAACACGAAAACTTGTACAATGTGACCTTAGAACGGGGTACCCCAATAAGGATATATTATTTTCTAAAAAATTGTAAAACAAAAAAAAATAGCTGCTGTGCAACGGATATTTTCATTGGAATATAGAATTACAATATTGGGTAGGTATTTAGCACTTATTGTGTAGAATGATAAGTTTTAAGATTTTCACGGCCAAAAGCATTTTCGTTATTTGTTTTTGGGGTGTTTTTGGGGTGTTATGCCGTGTTGCGCTACCTCCTTCTTTAGCCAACGTTTCGGACATCGTTGCAGTGTCCATCATCAGGGCAGATCCGGTAGATGTGTGACTGTGATGTGTGTGTGATGGATCTGCCGGATCTGCCCTGATGATGGACACTGCAACGATGTCCGAAACGTTGGCTAAAGAAGGAGGTACCGCAACACGGCATAACACCCCAAAAACAAATAACGAAAAAAAACTTATTGTGTAGGTACGTTGGACTTCGTTTCATAATGAAATGTAGATTATAATTATTGTAGGTACTTACAGTATCGTCCTGGTAAGATACGACTCGGCTGGATCTGTCTGTCTGGATAGTCATAGTTGTGATGATCACCAGCTAAGAACAAAAAACCCTGTCAGGTTAGTCAGATACATTACACATAACACTAACCTTCCTCTGCCCTATTTCTCTCTTTCCCAACTTCCTTCAGCTTCAAAACATTCCTTAAATTGGAAATGCCACAGTCCCAATGGCTCATGGCAGTTTTGAGTTGTATATAGTATTTCTACAATTTTATTATTTTGTTTAATTTTCCTTGCACAGTACCTATATTTTTTATGTGAAAACAGACAAAAGTCCAAGTGCTTCCAACTGCAATCAACTGTCCAGAGCCATTGAATTATAAAGACTATGGTAAACACACATGTGGTTTATGCTGTTAGATTAAAGGTAGTGGGAAGGGGAAGGAGATGAATGTAGGGAAGTACCTGACTCTTCAGATGCGGTCTCCAAACACGGCTTAAGTCATTTCAAGCAACATTTCAATAATTCTGAATGGTGGCCTTTTACCCGGGCGAAGCTGAGAGTATCTGCCAATTCTTTGATAAATATATTATCTTTTCACCTGATCAACGAGATTTCCCTATCCTTTCCACGTCAATGTGTATGTCTGTTTCCATGGGAACTTGGGAACTGGGTACAGGGTACAGGCACTCGGGGTTCAGAAATAACATTCTAACTTTACATTCTGAACAAGCTGTGAAATCTGTAATCTGCTGGAGCATAACAATAAATGTTTCTCCTTCGAACGTTCCAACTATTATTGATCTGGAAATAATATTAGAATTCCTTGGCTTGGCGAACGGCGGTAGCGGTAGCCGGAATTGTTTCGACTCTAAGGAGTTTAATAACTGGAAAAGAGCATAATACTGCTAATACATTTTTGAAGTGAAAACATCTTTAGCACCGTTGTAATTTGAAACTCGATGAAATGGAAGCGAGCGATAATAAAAAAGACAAACACATAAATCTATAGGATTTAGCCTGCGAGAGAATGAGATAGCAATAAAATATTTATTTATTTGACGGGTACTCGGTTCCAATATAATGCGATAAATCCATGGTCCCACACAAGCCTTCATTGGTCTAGTGCTATAAAGCGCTTGACGAACCTTAGCGGCCAGACATTCAGCATCCAAAAAAAATACATATTTTAAATTTTAAAATCAATATCCAATCTTCAAGCCACTTCAAAATGAACAGGCAAAGCAAACACAAAAGAAAGCGACAACTAGCGACTCCAAAGAATAAAAAAATACACTAATAAGAGGACCAAAGATCATATGAAAAGGTGCACTGGAAGAGGTGGATTTCGACAACAAATATATGGAAAAAATCATCTTCACATTGATAAAAAAAGTGCTACGTAGTCTCCCCACTCGTGTCTATTTTAGTTTTCTGAAGGTTTCACTTCTACCACTCTTATTTTTTTATGTATTATCTAAGTTAATAAATAATTTGTGCATAGGATTTGGCATATAATATTACAGATATTGAGAGAAATGAAGTGACGACGGAAGAGAATGATGTATGATGTAAGAGGATGATCCCGCTTTAAATTTAGATTTGATCGATGTTGCCACAATTGCTGGCAAACATCTTCCAAAAATATGCTATTCCTGCCTTCGACGATTAATATGGGCACACGGGCAAGGCCGGGTTACAGACCTGCCATCACTTTTTAGGTGAAAATATAAAATCATGTGGTTAAAATACAACTAAATCAGATATATTTCTTCACGTAACTTTAAACCGGTAGTAACATGTTTTATGATAATCTAGGTCGGGAGAGAGTAGAAAAATTACGTAACGTCTATGTACTAATTATTAAAATACATACTTTACTTCGAAACACAGTTATAACTTTTCTCTACATTATAAGCTAATTTAAGTCCTTAAAAACTTTGCTATTCTTTTCCAAATACAAGTAAGTAAAGCAAATTTATCAATGCATATAAAGATTAACAAAGACCTTCAAAAACTTACTTACTTTTGATATTCTAATAATATTTTCAGCAAAATATATATATATTAATGTTTAGTTTTGGGAAAACTCACTCACTTTTTTGTCGGCGCAAAAACGACCAGTACGCCCTTTGCGTTTCACCCACCTTAAGGTTCAGTTTCGGTTGAAGCAAATTGGGAATGAAAACTGTAAGCAAATTTTTAATGACAAAATAAAATATATACAGGGGTTTATTCTCCGATACGAATCGGCGGCGAAAACTATAAGCTCTGCTCGAATCACTCGATTCGGCTCGGTCATATTTCCCGCCGACAGATGGCGTTGGTAAAAAAAAAAATGACGAAAAAACCCCTTAATTTCACAAAGGAAAATGCTAGGACCGTTGACGCAGATCTCAAATGTCAAAGTTTTAGCCTAACAAAACGGAACTCTCGGCGGTTTCGGTCGTTGTTTTTCGGAAAACGACATTACCGCCGAAAAAACCGATTCCGGGCTAGATGTTTTTTGAAAATACGATAGCCGGATAGATTCCGCAACTTTTAACACCAATAAAACATACGATTCTCATATAAAATACGTCAGGAGATGCTGACAAAACTCGAAATTTTCCGAAAAAAAATCATCAAAATACGCGCTCACAGATTCCATCGGAAGTTTAAATATTTGCTGGCCAGTTCAAATTAACACGTTTTTCATTCGGGGTAGGTACCTACTTATTTCGGTAGTATTGCAAATAATGATGAAAAAAGCTAAGATTGCCGGAATCTAAGAAAATGCGCAGGTACCTACCTGAATGGGTACCTACACAACGAATTAGGTTTTAATGCAATAAATACTAAGGTAAGGTTGTTTCGATGATACAGAATAATTGAACGTTTTTTAAGTTAATTTTCACGTTCTGTGATGATTCTACTCAAATTCTATTATTTTATCATTACAGACCAGTTACATCACAAAACTGAAATAATTACAGAACTCGAACGGAACTTTATAGAACTGAAAATTTACTAGAAAAATTTAAAGAATTGTCAATTTTTTTTATTAATTATTTTTATTTTATTTTTAAGTGTGTTCTATTTGAACATTGTTAAATAAATATGTATATATATATATACATATACATTACGCGTGTTCTAGGTAGGTACTTACTTGCGGGGACTTTTTTCATTTAAAAATCAAAACATGATATTGAATGAATTTTTTTGTAGTGAAAATTATTTTATGCTCAACAGCATAATGGCGTCGTTTTGGTGAAATATTACAACAAAGTACCTACTTAGTACTTACACTTGCAAAATGAAATACAATACAACTACAATAGTGAGCTCCGGCATAATGAAATTTTGCACTGCTAAACCGTGCAACCGATTGTTATTGTTAATGGACTATTTGTGCGTAAATAAATTAATTATATACAGCGGGTACCCGGCATGCGTTGCGAGGCCACTTTAACTTCGGGGTCAAGTAAACCGTAATGGTTCCCTACCAAGTCCCGGGAAACAACATTATAAAATTATGCACTTTATAAAATTATATACAACGGGTACCCGGCATGCGTTGCAAGGCCGCTTTAACCTCGGGGTCAATAAAACTGTAATGTTTCCATCCGAAGTCCTGGGAAACTACATTATAATGCAAGCGCCTGCACTATGTAACATTATATACTACGGGTACCCGGCATGCGTTCCGAGGCCACTTTAACCTCAGGGTCAACTAAACTCTAATGGTTCCATCCCAAGTCCCCGGAAACTACATTATAATGCAAGCGCCTGCACTATATAACATTATATACAACGGGTACCCGGCATGCGTTGCAAGGCGACTTTAACCTAGGGGTCAACTTTACTGTAATGGTTTCATCCCGATTCCCGGGAAATAAAATTTTAATGCAAGCGCCTGCAATTTATAACATAATATACAACGGGTACACGGCATGCGTTGCAAGGTCACTGTAACCTCGGGGTCAACTTAACTGTAATGGTTCCATCCCAATTCCCGGGAAATAACATTTTAAAGCAAGCGCCTGCACTATATAACATTATATACAACGGGTACCCGGTATGCGTTGCAAGGTCACTGTAACCTAGGGGTCAACTTTACTGTAATGGTTTCATCCCGATTCCCGGGAAATAAAATTTTAATGCAAGCGCCTGCAATTTATAACATAATATACAACGGTTACTCGGCATGCGTTGCAAGGTCACTGTAACCTCGGGGTCAACTTAACTGTAATGGTTCCATTCCAATTCCTGGGAAATTACATTTTAATGCAAGCGCTGCACTACATAACATTATATACAACGGGTACCCGGCATGCGTTGCAAGGTCACTGTAACCTCAGGTTTCTTCATCTATTTAATTTAACACACACTCTTCCTCGCTTCATCCACGTTCACACGTCAAATCGCATAGTGTTTAAACCCGTCAGTTGCTTCTGCAACGGGCAAAACCTAGTATATATATTAATGCTCAGTTTTGGGGTAGGTCGGGAAAAACTCACTTTTTAAAAACTCACTCACTATTTTTTTGACGCAAAAACGACCAGTACGCCCTTTGCGTTTCACCCACCTTAAGGTTCACTTTCGGTCGAAGCAAATTCAGACAAGAAGCTGGGATCCTTTTTTTTTCGACAAAAAAAATATATACAGGGATTTATTCTCCGATACGAATCGGCGGCGAAAACTAGAAGCTCTACTCGAATCACTCGATTCGGCTCGGTTGTATTTCCCGCCGACAGACGGCGTTTGAAAAAAAAAAGTGACGAAAAAACCCGCTAATTTCACAAAGGAAAATGCTACATAGGACTATTGACATAGGTCAGGATCTCAGATGTCAAATTTTTAGCCTAACAAAACGGAACTCTCGGCGGTTTCGGTCGTTGTTTTTCGGAAAACGACATTACCGCCGATAAACCGATTCGGGGCTAGATGTTTTTTGAAAATACGATAGCCGGATAGATTCCGCAACTTTTAACACCAATATAACATGCCCATCCCATGTAAAAAAAGTCAGGAGATGCTGACATAACTCGAAATTTTCCGAAAAATAATCATCAAAATACGCGCTCAAAGATTCCATCGGAAGTTTAAATATTGGTGGCCAGTTCAAATTAACACGCTATTCATTCGGGGTAGGTACCTACTTATTTCGGTAGTATTGCAAATATGATGAAAAAAGCAAATATTGCCGGAATCTAAGGAAACGCGCAGGTACCTACCTGAATGGGTACCTACACAACGAATTAGGTTTTAATGCAATAAATACTAAGGTAAGGTTGTTTCGATGATACTGAATAATTCAACTTTTTTTAAGTTAATTTTCACGTTCTGAGTTGCTTCTACTGAAATTCTGTTTTTTCTCAATATAGGCCAGTTACATCACAAAACTGAAATAATTACAGAACTCGAACGGAACTTTCTAGAACTGAAAATTTACTAGAAAAATTTTAAGAATTGACAATTTTTTTTTATTAATTATATTTTTTTTTTATAAGTGTGTTCTATTTGGACATTGTTAAATAAAAAAAATAATTACGCGTGTTCTAGGTAGGTACTTACTTCCAGGGACTTTTTTCATTTAAAAATCAAAACATGATATTGAATGAATTTATTTATAGTGAAAATTATTTTATGCTCAACAGCATAATGGCGTCGTTTTGGTGAAATATTACAACAAAGTACCTACTTAGTACTTACACTTGCAAAATGAAATACAATACAACTACAATAGTGAGCTCCGGCATAATGAAATTTTGCACTGCTAAACCGTGCAACCGATTGTTATTGTTAATGGACTATTTGTGCGTAAATAAATTAATTATATACAGCGGGTACCCGGCATGCGTTGCGAGGCCACTTTAACTTCGGGGTCAACTAAACCGTAATGGTTCCCTACCAAGTCCCGGGAAACAACATTATAAAATTATGCACTTTATAAAATTATATACAACGGGTACCCGGCATGCGTTGCAAGGCCGCTTTAACCTCGGGGTCAATAAAACTGTAATGTTTCCATCCGAAGTCCTGGGAAACTACATTATAATGCAAGCGCCTGCACTATATAACAGTATATACAACGGGTACCCGGCATGCGTTGCAAGGTCACTGTAACCTCGGGGTCAATTTAATTATAATGGTTCCATCTAAAGTACCGGGAAACTACATTATAATGCAAGCACCTGCACTATATAAAATTATATACAACGGGTACCCGGTATGCGTTGCAAGGCGACTTTAACCTAGGGGTCAACTTTACTGTAATGGTTTCATCCCGATTCCCGGGAAATAAAATTTTAATGCAAGCGCCTGCAATTTATAACATAATATACAACGGGTACACGGCATGCGTTGCAAGGTCACTGTAACCTCGGGGTCAACTTAACTGTAATGGTTCCATCCCAATTCCCGGGAAATAATATTTTAAAGCAAGTGCCTGCAATATATAACATTATATACAAAGGGTACCCGGCATGCGTTGCAACATCACTGTAACCTCGGGGTCAACTTAACTGTAATGGTTCCATTCCAATTCCTGGGAAATTACATTTTAATGCAAGCGCTGCACTACATAACATTATATACAACGGGTACCCGGCATGCGTTGCAAGGTCACTGTGAACTCAGGTTTCTTCATATATTTAATTTAACACACACTCCTCCTCGCTTCATCCACGTTCACACATCAAATCGCATAGTGTCTTAACCCGTCAGTTGCTTCTGCAACGGGCAAAACCTAGTATATATATTAATGCTTGGTTTTGGGGTAGGTCGGGAAAAGCTCACTTTTTCGTCGACGCAAAAACGACCAGTACGCCCTTTGCGTTTCACCCACATCAAGGTTCACTTTCGGTTGAAGCAAATTCCGAATGAAAACTGTAAGCACTTTTTTTTCGACAAAATGAAATATATACAGGGATTTATTCTCCGATACGAATCGGCGGCGAAAACTAGAAGCTCTACTCGAATCACTCGATTCGGCTCGGTTGTATTTCCCGCCGACAGATAGCGTTTCAAAAAAAAAATGACAAAAAAAGACTTAGCATTTTCCTCAAAGGAAAATGCTAGGTCTATGGTCAAAATCTTAGATGTCAAATTTTTAGCCTAACAAAACGGAACTCTCGGCGGTTTCGGTCGTTGTTTTTCGGAAAACGACATTACCGCCGAAAAACCGATTCCGGGCTAGATGTTTTTTGAAAATACGATAGCCGGATAGATTCCGCAACTTTTAACACCAATAAAACATATGATTCTCATATAAAATACGTCAGGAGATGCTGACAAAACTCGAAATTTTCCGAAAAAAAATCATCAAAATACGCGCTCACAGATTCCATCGAAAGTTTAAATATTCCTGGCCAGTTCAAATTAACACGTTATTCATTCGGGGTAGGTACCTACTTATTTCGGTAGTATTGCAAATATGATGAAAAAAGCAAAGATTGCCGGAATTCAAGGAAACGCGCAGGTACCTACCTGAATGGGTACCTACACAATGAATTAGGTTTTAATGCAATAAATACTACGGTAAGGTTGTTTCGATGATACAGAATAATTGAACTTTTTTTAAGTTAATTTTCACGTTCTGTGATGGTTCTACTCAAGTTCTATTGTTTTATCATTACAGACCAGTTACATCACAAAACTGAAATAATTACAGAACTCGAACGGAACTTTATAGAACTGAAAATTTACTAGAAAAATTTAAAGAATTGTCAACTTTTTTTTATTAATTATTTTTTTTATTTTTAAGTGTGTTCTATTTGGACATTGTTAAATAAATAAAATAATTACGCGTGTTCTAGGTAGGTACTTACTTGCAGGAACTTTTTTCATTTAAAAATCAAAACATGATATTGAATGAATTTATTTATAGTGAAAATTATTTTATGCTCAACAGCATAATGGCGTCGTTTTGGTGAAATATTTCAACAAAGTACCTACTTAGTACTTACACTTGCAAAATGAAATACAATACAACTACAATAGTGAGCTCCGGCATAATGAAATTTTGCACTGCTAAACCGTGCAACCGATTGTTATTGTTAATGGACTATTTGTGCGTAAATAAATTAATTATATACAGCGGGTACCCGGCATGCGTTGCGAGGCAACTTTAACTTCGGGGTCAACTAAACCGTAATGGTTCCCTACCAAGTCCCGGGAAACAACATTATAAAATTATGCACTTTATAAAATTATATACAACGGGTACCCGGCATGCGTTGCAACGCCGCTTTAACCTCGGGGTCAATAAAACTGTAATGTTTCCATCCGAAGTCCTGGGAAACTACATTATAATGCAAGCGCCTGCACTATGTAACATTATATACTACGGGTACCCGGCATGCGTTGCAACTGCACTTTAACCTCAGGGTCAACTAAACTGTAATGGTTCCATCCCAAGTCCCCGGAAACTACATTATAATGCAAGCGCCTGCACTATATAACATTAAATACAACGGGTACCCGGCATGCGTTGCAAGGTCACTGTAACCTCGGGGTCAACTTAATTATAATGGTTCCATCCCAAGTCCCGGGAAACTACATTATAATGCAAGCGCCTGCACTATATAAAATTATATACAACGGGTACCCGGCGTGCGTTGCAAGGCCACTTTAACCTCGGGGTCAATAAAACTGTAATGTTTCCGTCCCAAGTCCCGGGAAACTGCATTATAATGCAAGCGCCTGCACTATTTAACATTATATATAACGGGTATCTGGCATAAGTAAGTGAAGTTTTACTTCAGTCGTGTGGTCTAAAGCACACTTTTTTTAATTTATTTTCACGTTCTGTGTTATTTTGTCTTCGATCGCGACGAAACTTTGGGGATTTCATGTGCGCATCGCCTCAATTCTTTCTGTATAAAATAGTGAGCTCTGGCATCATGAAATTATGCATTGCTAAACCGTTCATCCGATTGCGATGAAACTTTGGGGATTTGATTGCTGCATCCCTTCGATTCTTTCTGTATAAAATAGTGAGCTTGGGCATCATAAGATTATGCATTGCTAAACCGTTCATCCGATTGCGATGAAACTTTGGGGATTTGATGTGCGCAGGCCGGCAATGGTTTTTGTGTACAACAGTGAGCTCTGGTATCATGAAATTACGCATTGCTAAACCAATTAACCAATTGCAATGAAAATTTGATATTTAACCGATTTATATTTAATTTAACACACACTCCTCCTCGCTTCATCCACGTTCACACGTCAAATCGCATAGTGTTTAAACCCGTTTATTGCTTTTGCAATGGGCCCAGCTAGTATATATATTAATGCTTGGTTTTGGGGTAGGTCGGGAAAAGCTCACTTTTTCGTCGACGCAAAAACGACCAGTACGCCCTTTGCGTTTCACCCACCTCAAGGTTCACTTTCGGTTGAAGCAAATTCCGAATGGAAACTGGGGGTAATTTTTTTCCGACAAAATGAAATATATACAGGGATTTATTCTCCGATACGAATCGGCGGCGAAAACTAGAAGCTCTACTCGAATCACTCGATTATATTTCCCGCCGACAGACGGCGTTTGAAAAAAAAAATTTAGGAAAAAACCCGCTAATTTCACAAAGGAAAATGCTATATAGGACTATTGACATAGGTCAGGATCTCAGATGTCAAATTTTTAGCCTAACAAAACGGAACTCTCGGCGGTTTCGGTCGTTGTTTTTCGGAAAACGACATTACCGCCGAAAAACCGATTCCGGGCTAGATGTTTTTTAAAAATACGATAGCCGGATAGATTCCGCAACTTTTAACACCAATAAAACATATGATTCTCATATAAAATACGTCAGGAGATGCTGACAAAACTCGAAATTTTCCGAAAAAAAATCATCAAAATACGCGCTCACAGATTCCATCGGAAGTTTAAATATTTGCTGGCCAGTTCAAATTAACACTTTTTCATTCGGGGTAGGTACCTACTTATTTCGGTAGTATTGCAAATATGATGAAAAAAGCTAAGATTGCCGGAATCTAAGGAAATGCGCAGGTACCTACCTGAATGGGTACCTACACAACGAATTAGGTTTTAATGCAATAAATACTAAGGTAAGGTTGTTTCGATGATTCAGAATAATTGAACTTTTTTTTAGTTAATTTTCACGTTCTGTGATGGTTCTACTCAAATTCTATTGTTTTATCATTACAGACCAGTTACATCACAAAACTGAAATAATTACAGAACTCGAACGGAACTTTATAGAACTGAAAATTTACTAGAAAAATTTAAAGAATTGTCAATTTTTTTTATTAATTATTTTTTTTATTTTTAAGTGTGTTCTATTTGAACATTGTATATATATATATATATACATTACGCGTGTTCTAGGTAGGTACTTACCTGCGGGGACTTTTTTTATTTAAAAATCAAAACATGATATTGAATGAATTTATTTGTAGTGAAAATTATTTTATGCTCAACAGCATAATGGCGTCGTTTTGGTGAAATATTACAACAAAGTACCTACTTAGTACTTAAACTTGCAAAATGAAATACAATACAACTACAATAGTGAGCTCCGGCATAATGAAATTTTGCACTGCTAAACCGTGCAACCGATTGTTATTGTTAATGGACTATTTGTGCGTAAATAAATTAATTATATACAACGGGTACCCGGCATGCGTTGCAAGGCCGCTTTAACCTCGGGGTCAATAAAACTGTAATGTTTCCATCCGAAGTCCTGGGAAACTACATTATAATGCAAGCGCCTGCACTATGTAACATTATATACTACGGGTACCCGGCATGCGTTGCAAGGCCACTTTAACCTCAGGGTCAACTAAACTCTAATGGTTCCATCCCAAGTCCCCGGAAACTACATTATAATGCAAGCGCCTGCACTATATAACATTATATACAACGGGTACCCGGCATGCGTTGCAAGGTCACTGTAACCTAGGGGTCAACTTTACTGTAGTGGTTTCATCCCGATTCCCGGGAAATAAAATTTTAATGCAAGCGCCTGCAATTTATAACATAATATACAACGGGTACACGGCATGCGTTGCAAGGTCACTGTAACCTCGGGGTCAACTTAACTGTAATGGTTCCATCCCAATTCCCGGGAAATAACATTTTAAAGCAAGCGCCTGCACTATATAACATTATATACAACGGGTACCCGGTATGCGTTGCAAGGTCACTGTAACCTAGGGGTCAACTTTACTGTAATGGTTTCATTCCGATTCCCGGGAAATAAAATTTTAATGCAAGCGCCTGCAATTTATAACATAATATACAACCGTTACTCGGCATGCGTTGCAAGGTCACTGTAACCTCGGGGTCAACTTAACTGTAATGGTTCCATTCCAATTCCTGGGAAATTACATTTTAATGCAAGCGCTGCACTACATAACATTATATACAACGGGTACCCGGCATGCGTTGCAAGGTCACTGTAACCTCAGGTTTCTTCATATATTTAATTTAACACACACTCTTCCTCGCTTCATCCACGTTCACACGTCAAATCGCATAGTGTTTAAACCCGTCAGTTGCTTCTGCAACGGGCAAAACCTAGTATATATATTAATGTTTGGTTTTGGGGTAGGTCAGGAAAACTCACTTTTTTTTTTAATCCTCCGAGTACAGGCGAAAATCGACCACTCTGCCTGTCGAGTTTCACCGACCGCAGAGGTCGATTTGGCCGAGCAAGGCTTGTGGACCGGGATTTCATACAAACGGCCGTTCCAAAAAAACGCGTTTTGGTGATCCGATAATCGACTCTTTTCCCCCTCGATCCGCAAGACCTCACGGCGTATTGTCGCTTAAAAACGAAAAAGACGCTTACGCCCTTTCGATTTCCGTCGCCCGCCTCGACCCGCAGGCGATAATCGACCTCCGCTCCTCGAGTTTCGCCGACCGCAGAGATCAATTTGGCCCGAAAGGGGGCACGGACGGCGTTCTCTGCGGGTCAGACCAGATTTCATATAAAAAAGATGACGCAGGGTTAACAGCGCTCCCAAACGGCGAAAACTACAATTAGATCTCTCACCGACGAAGAAATTCGACCTCAGTTATATTTCTTGCCGACAGGTTCACCCGTTAAAAAACGTCGAATCGTTTAGTAAAGAGATTTCCCATACGAAACTGATTTTTCTAGGGATTTATTCGAATTTTTTTAACGGCGTTTTCGAAAATAGCGGAGAAAAATTGACATTTTAAAGGCCCTTTGCGGGAACTTAGATTGCGGCGAAAACAAACATTTTGCACGAAATGTTTTTGATTAAATAGAAGGTATACAAGTTTAAGAAACTTTTAAAATAAAAACATGTTTAGCTTCCCATTAAAAATGTTACACTATATTGCATCAAATATTGAAATTTTTCTGACATTTTCTGAAATCGATCTATCATCAACAATGCATAATTTTCCAGCCAGTTAATATAAACTCGAGGTAGGTACTGGCGTTTAAAATGTGAATGATTTAAATGCAGAAAATCGCGGTAGGTACCTACCGTTCTATTGAATTATTGCTAATTCGCTAAGTATTTATTGAGAAAACGCGCAAGTACCTACCTACACCACTATTATTTTTCTCGGTATGTACTAGGTAGGTACCGGCTTACGAGATTCTTTCCTTTAAATGTTAAATCGAAAATTAAAGATATGAAATGAAAAAAATCATCCAAGATGGTAATTTTTGAAATATGTAGGAACACGGAGGTTGCTTCTGGATAACCACTGTTGGTAGGAATGTTATTTTTAAATTGATTAAGTTCATTTTCACGTAATGTGCGATTTTTATTTATTCAATTATCTTCAAAACTTATAATATTTATTATTATTTATTTATACTATTATTTCAAAATAGAAATAATTACGGAACTTGAATAGAATTTGAACAGAACTTTCACAGAACGTTAAAATTAACTTGAAAAATTGAAGATTTTTAAATAAATTTTTTGAAAAACCCAGCCTAAATATATTTCATATGTTTTTTTTTACGTATGTGAAGGTAACTCTACATAGAATCTATGCAGGTACCTACATGCACATAACAACTTAGAATCTGATGATATTGCTTATGAATTTTTTGTAAATGTATAATAAAATTGCTTGAAGTTGAATGGTATAATTTTTTTCAAAAATTTTAAATTTACATACCGTTTTTTTTTGTATTTTGTATTTTAATGATAATCATTCAACGTGGAATTGGTATCGCCGCCCCGGGAACCATTCATTGGTTTCTATATACAATAGTGAGCTCTGGCATCATGAAATTATGCATTGCTAAACTTTTTTTTACATTAGCTCCACACAGGAGGCACCGAGGAAAACAATTTCCCTAGGGGCCTATGTCATCTTTGGGGATGCTGTGTCGAAGGTTTTTTGAGGGAAAGAAAGGAGAAGAAGATATAAGAAGGAAAAGGGTATGAGGGGTGGGTAGGAATCTGAGGGTCAGTGTCGCCAGGAGTAACGGATGTATGAATCTATTCCTCACACTGCGGTGCGAGGCGAAGGGTTGAGAGAATCTGGCTGGAGAGATAAAAAGCCTCCCTCAATCAGTCTCCTCCGATCCAGCCCGCCATGCAGTGGTTGGTCAAACGTATCCGCCACCAAGACCTAGACAAACCTCATCCCATGAACCCGGGCACCCCTGCTAAGTCACCAATCGTAGCGAACCACTTGGGTGACCTATGACAGCGGTGTTGGTTCATCCGATTGCGATGAGACTTTGGGAATTTGATGTGTGCATTTCCGCGATGGTTTTATGAAAACAATAATGATCAATCGGGATACAATAATGAACCGGGCGACCGAAGTAGGTGCACATTTCTCGCTTTTTGAAAACTAAATGTACCGGGAATGAATTAATGAAGCGCGAGAGGGGGGGAGGAAAAAGCTCCACACAGGAGACCCTGAGGAAAATAATTTCCCTCACGGTCATGTCATCTTTGGAGATGCTGGGTGGAGGGTTTTTTAAGGCAAAGAAGGAGATGAGAGTTCTGAGAAGGAAAAGGGTTTAAGGGGTGGGTAGGAATCTGGGGTTCAGTATGTCCTGGTCATCAGCCTCCAAGACCTATACAAACCTCACCCCATAAATCCGGGCACCCCTACTAAATCACCAAACGTAGCGAACCACTTGGGGTGACCTACGGCATGAGTGTTGGTTATCCAATAAAGGTCATCTTAGGGGATTTTTATTTCTACATAACATTATATACAACTGTTACCCGGCATGCGTTGCAAGATCACTGTAACCTCGGGGTCAACTTAACATTAACGGTTCCATTCCAAGTTCCGGGAAACTACATTATAATGCAAGCGCCTTGCAAACGTCTGCACTATATTATAATATTATATACAACGGGTTACCGGCATGCGTTGCAAGGTCACTGTAACCTCGGGGTCAACTTAACTGTAATGGTTCCATCCCAATTCCCGGGAAATAACATTTTAAAGCAAGTGCCTGCAATATATAAAATGATATACAACGGTTGCTCGGCATGCGTTGCAAGGTCACTGTAACCTCATGGTCAACTTAACTGTAACGGTTCCATTCCAATTCCTGGGAAATTACATTTTAATGCAAGCGCTGCACTACATAACATTATATACAACGGGTACCCGGCATGCGTTGCAAGGTCACTGTGAACTCAGGTTTCTTCATTTATTTAATTTAACACACACTCCTCCTCGCTTCATCCACGTTCACACGTCAAATCGCATAGTGTCTTAACCCGTCAGTTGCTTCTGCAACGGGCAAAACCTAGTTATTTTATTAATGTCCTTTTGATGACGGTTCCTGGTATAATATGATACTAATAAATAATTAGCGTTGTTTTGTGAAAAATCACATCAAGGGCGCTGTAAGTTTATGAGTTCCTCTGCTCTTTTTTTATTATTTACAAACAGATTCAGAAAACACACTTATCTGGCAAGTCACTTCTGATAAAAACGCTATTTTTAGAAAATTTGTATTTGAACAACATACGACTTTGAAGAGGAAACTATATTAAAAACACTGGGCATTATGTACATTTGCTATTCTACCCTTCATCGCTATTGATAATTACACTTATTAGAAGATATGTGGCGTCAGTAGAGATGATATTTATTTAAAGAATTAACAATTTAGGACTGTAGATTGTATGTATATGAAATGACCTTAAAAGACTTTTTTGTCATCTACATCGTGGGAGTGAGTTATTTTTGAAGTTTTTTAATCGATTTAATTAATTATCTTCTTACCTTGTTTTACTACACAAGTTAATTTAGAAGCTTTTTTATTACTATATATAACCTTTTCTTATTGAATAAGTAAGCATTATGTAAATTTAGTTGAACAAATTCAGTGGTTCTCAACATTTTACCAATAGTGTTGCGAATTTTTTTTTTTATAAAAAATGAAATGTACAGTACCTAAAAAAAAGACATAAAACATGATACTAAAAATAAAAATAAATTAAAATTTCAGTGGTTCTCAACATTTTACAAATAAAAAGTTTTCAAATTCTTAATTTTTTTTATTTGCTTTCATATAAAGAAACATACAATGTAATAAAGTAATACTAAAAATGTAATAAAAAATACTAAAAATAAAAAAGTGGATCTATTCAGTGGTTCTCAACATTTTACAAATAGTTTTTTTTCAAGAAAAAATAATAAAAATATGTATAAGAACAGAAATGTACAGTATCTAAAAAAAACATAATACTAAAAATAAAAATAAAGTATCAATTCAGTGGTTCTTAACATTTTACAAATAAAAAGTTTTCAAATTTTTAATTTTTTTTATTTAAGTACTTAAGTATATAAAAAGGAATATAATATGTAATAAAGGGATAATACTAAAAATAAAAAAGTGGACCTATTCAGTGGTTCTCAACATTTTACAAATAGTTTCTTTTTATTAATAAAAATATTTATAAAAACAGAAATGTACAGTAATAAAAACATAATACTTACTAAAAATAAAAATAAGGTAAAAATTCAGTGGTTCTCAACATGTGAATAATGTTAGATTTAAATTACTAGCTAAAATATTCTTTTCGGTATTCCTTATTGGTATTCCTCAAAACACGGACACATACATAATGGAACATTACATCCAACACACATAAATTTTGTGTCCTTCCTATGCACTGGACGAAATTTAGATTTACTGCACACAAAACATCTCCAACGGTAGCGCCCCACTGTTTCTACGCCGTATGCCCCGGGCACGATGGATTCCTGGAAGCGAACTGGAATTGATTCCTGGAACTGAACAAAAGTGCTTGACGACTGCGCTTTATTTTATTTTCTTGTTTATAAAAATTAAAAATAATTTTTGAAAACACTATTTGTAAAATTTTTGAGAGCCACTGGATTAGTCCACTTTTTATATTTAGTTTTATCCCTTTATTATTGTACATTTCCTTCTATATAAATAAATTAATTAAAATTTTCGAAAACTTTTTATTTGTAAAATGTTGAGAGCCACTGGATTAGTCCACTTTTTTATTTTTAGTATTATCCCTTTATTATTGTACATTTCTTTCTATATAAATAAATTAAATAAAATTTTTGAAAACTTTTTATTTGTAAAATGTTGAGAGCCACTGGATTACGAAACGTGAAATACGTAACAATTTTGGTAAAAACATGTAAAAAATTTTGACAAATATATTTGTTTTATCTATAAATCATAATTTAATCGAAATTACAAACATGGCATAGAAAAAACTAAATAAAGTCGTGCTACCGCACGTATGCGACAATACTCTATTTAAATCGTCCGAGTGCCGCCGCATACGAGCGGCAATACTCCTCAAAGGGTTAAATGCGAAATTATTAATGAGTCATCAATGTATGATCACTGTGTCACTCGCTCCAAAATAATAGGTATAAAAGCTGGTATTATTCATGTAGTTCTTGCTTAGCAAATATAATGTGTAATAAAGTGCCCATGACGTAAATGAAATCCAGAAGACGTAGGTTGTTTGGTCTAGACTCGATTTAAATCCAAACACATTATGGAATAATTTCATTCAATTTCAAGATCTTTTATATTTTTTTAAATTTGGCACAGCTGCAACTGCACCAAGAAGAGACGATAAAATTCAAGAAAAGGCAAGAAGAGACAAGGAGATGCGAGAAGATTCAAGAAGAAGCAAGAAGACCCAATAAGGTCTAATAAGATCGCAGAAGAGACAAGAAGAAGCGAGAAGAGACAAGAAAGCCAAGAAGGGACAAGAAAAGCCGAGAAAAGATGGAAAGCTTCAAGAAGCGGAAGCAAGAAGAGATAAGACGAGCCAAGGAGAGGCGAGTAGATCCAAGAAGAAGCAACAAGAGCCAAGAAGAGATGATAAGATCCCAGAAGAGACAAGAAGAAGCAAGAAGAGACAAGAAGAGCCGAGAAAAGACGGAAAGATTCAAGAAGCGGAAGCAAGAGACAAGACTAGCCCAGGAAAAGGCGAGAAGATCCAAGAAGAAGCAAGAAGAACCAAGAAGAGACGATAAGATCCCAGAAGAGACAAGAAGAAGCAAGAGGAGACAAGAAGAGATAAGAAAAGCCGAGAAGATGCCAGAAAAACGAATGCATTAAAGAAAGAGAAAAAAGTCATAACGCTCAATCCATTCCTTTATTCCTGCCCATCCCAAATTCCAATATTATCTTATTAGGTTGCCATGTATACCGGTCGATTAAACTCCAAATTCCTTCCCATTCTTAGAGCACGTGTTCCAAGTCCTAACAAATCAGTGCCCGCTTGTGTACCGGTCTCACCGGGAGAGGGGACTTCTGGCTGGGGGTACAATTCTATCGAATCGTATATGGCACAACTGCAACTGCATCAATTGTTGGAGCCGTCATATTGTTTGCTTTGTCGTCATTGAGTAATGATTTATTGTTTAGCCGCCTTTAAGGGTTGTTCGCGCCAAATAATAACATATTGTTATTGTTCGTGAAAACAATGAAATCAATAATTCTATGGACAACTGAAATCAATCAACAGCTGATTCTGACAGATCCAAATTTAATTGGCAAAGTAGTGACATTTTAGCACATTAATAGACTAATCATAGTCGAAACACTTAAAACAGTGAAACATTAAGCATAATAACAGTTTATTTCATAGTGGTAGTGAAAAATAACTCTGTATCTTGCCCTGAAAAATTACGACAATTTACTGTCATTGTAAACCATAGACAATTTATGTTTTGAATTTGAATTTTAAAATCCTTGAATTTGTTCAAAGGTGTTTCGAAGTCATAGACAAATAAGTTAAGTTATATTCATTTTTAAGTATATTTGCGGCATGTTCCAGAGTGGAAGATACTATCAGTATCGCCCTGGTGTAAGACCACCATTCAGAATTGAAACGTTGCTTGAAAATGGCTTTAGCCGTGTTTAGTGACCAGATCTGAATAGCCAGGTACTTCCCAACCTTTCTCTTCCCCACCTCCTTCCCCTCCCCACTACCTTCAGCCTCACAACATACCCTAATTGGGGATGCCATAGTCTCACTGGCTCCAGACGGGAGCAGTTGAGATTCTTGTGCGGTATTCACTGTAAAAAAAAAAAAAAAAACTAAAGGGGTATTTCTGAACAACCGCAAGAAACCTACCCACAAACAAAGAAATAAATTCCTCACCTCTAGCAACCCCGCTCGGCCCTATGGATTCACCATCGGCGCATCAGTCAATAATAAATATTGACACTGACTCGCTCATCAATTTTTTCGAGTCGAAACTCGAAACCATGCAGACTGAAAACAAGAAAGCAATTGATGCAGTTCAGCTAAAATTAGATGCGCTGTCTAATGAATGGAAGGAGCAGTACGCAAAAATTCTGGAATGTGTGAGCGTTCTTCAAGAAGAAAACACCAATCTCCGGCAAGAAGTCCAGTCACTCCGAGATGCACACGATGAAGCGCAGTAGGATGTGCAACATTGACATCCATGGCATTCCCGAGGCAAAGGGCGAAAATTTAATCACCCTGATAGATAAAATAGGATCCAAAATTAACGTCCCGCTTCCAAGTAGCTGTGTGATGTCAGCGCACCGCGTCGCTCGCGGTCACTCGTCGCCCTCCAACCGTCCACGCAACATTGTCATACAGCTCTCCACAAAGCGTCTCAGTGATGATGTCATCGCTGCGGCAAGGACTCGCCGCGGCCTCACCACGGAACAATTAGGACTTGGTGCTCCAACCACCAATTTTTATATTAACGAGCACCTGACATTAAAAAATAAAATACTTTTTGCGAAAACCCGAACCGCAGGAAAAGCCAGCGGCTTTAAATACATATGGGTGCGGAACGGCAGTATTCTAGTGAAGAGGAACGATCTCTCGAGGGTAGTCACTATTCGTCGTGAGGAAGACCTTCAAAAAATCATCACACATGATCATCAAAACATATGACTCCTACCACAAAGGTGTTACTGCTGTCATCAATGCCCGTTTTCTCCCAATTTTCTCCACCCTTGCTTATTTATTTGTTTTTTTTTTTTAAACTATTTTACATTTCTGTTTAGTGCGCAATACCCTATAACTTTATACCAATATCATGTTTCTTGCATATTAATTCACTTTGTAAAATGTTGACATATCTTATACTCCTTAATCTAATGAGTAAACTATGTTTTATATGTAACTTCGATACCTTGTATGTCCCACATAACGTATCACTCCCGCGATTGTGGAATAAGTCAAAAGACACTCTTACTCTGGTGAAATGATCTCATCATCTATCTCCGTTTACTACCAGAACTGTGGTGGTATGGCTATTAACTAATATATTATCGAAAAATTATGACGTTATAGTGCTAGTTGAAACATGGCTTGTAGCAAGTGTAAATACGGCTGAATTCATAGATTCGCGATACACGGTGCTCAGACGAGATAGGGACCGTATACTTACTGGTAAGATGGACGGAGGCGGTGTGCTGATAGCAGTGCGCAAAGAGCTCGCAGCTTCCCGGCTCGATGACTGGGAAAACAGTCAAATTGAACTAATCTTCGTATCTATTCCGGTAAGGTCTTTCAATCTTATCATAAGTGCAGTATACATACCTCCTGTCTCACCACCAACGATTTATGATATTTTCTCCAAAAACCTGGAATCTGTATTTTCATCTGAGCCAAATAATATGTTTTGTGTAATAGGAGATATGAACCTACCTTCTCTTACTTGGTCATTGTCTGAAGGCTGCAGTCAAGGTCTTGCCTCCTCAAACACGGCTGCATCGCAAAATTTGCTTCAAACAATGTCATTGATGAACTTGCACCAATATAATTGTATACCTAACCATAATGAAAAATACTTAGACCTCATATTCTATAGTCTCGAAACAAATGTTACACGTAGCAACGACCCTCTGCTTTCAGAGGACAGACACCACCCAGCCCTTGAATTTGACATATCCCCCGCTCAACCAAAAATCAATAACAAAAAAGAGCGTAGGCGCAATTTCAGGAAAGCTGATTATACTCAGATTAATAACGACATTAATTGTATTGATTTGTTATCTGAAACCGCAAATTTATCAGCCGAAGAAGCAGTAGATCGATTCTATTTAATAATGAACAATGTAATTGATAAGTTTATTCCAGTATTGGCACGACGAAATGACAAATTCCCCATATGGTTTACTCCCGAACTTATTAGCTTATCACGAAAAAAAGATAAATTTTGGCTCAAATGGAAGACATATAAAGGTCTTTCTGACTATCGTAAATTTTCCTTCTTACGTGCTACGTACAAAAAATTGGCTGGTGAATCTCGAAAGTTATTTTTCGACAACATCGAAAGTTCATTGCAAAATAATATTAAATGTTTTTGGTCATACATATCCTCATTAAAATCATCTGATGGATATCCTGCTACTATGTCCTTCGAAGGGCGCAAATCTAATGATGCCCAAGAAATCTGTAATATGTTCTCTGAGTTCTTCAAGTCAACATTTGAACCCTCCTCTATCAATGACTCAATTAACATTGACCAACTTGAGGCCGTTCAGGACTCTGGACTTACGCACATTCAAACCATTGAACTAACGGAACAAGAAGTGCAATCAAGTTTAAAGTCGTTAGATATAAACAAAGGTGCGGGTCACGATGGAATACCGGCGTTTTTCCTCAGATCTTCTGCGTCGTCACTGTATGTTCCACTTACCATAATATTTAATAAATGCCTGAGTGACGGGGTTTTCCCTGATAGGTGGAAGTTGGCTTATATTATACCAGTCCATAAGGGTGAATCACGTCAAAAAGTCGAAAACTATAGGCCAATATCCATTCTCTCGGCGATCCCTAAACTCTTGGAAAGACTTGTTTATGATAATATATATCCCCAGCTTGCCGCCAAAATTACAGAACAACAACACGGGTTTGTAAAAGGCAAATTTACCATGAGTAATTTACTAATTTACTCAAATTTCTTATTCACTAGCATGAATCGAGGCCACCAGGTAGATGCAATATACTGCGATTTCAAAAAAGCTTTCGACAAGGTTGACCACCTTATTCTTATTAAAAAAATTATGTTCAACGGAATTAGGGGAAACTTATTACGTTGGTTTGTCTCATATTTGACAAAAAGACAGCAAACTGTATCATTACGAGGACATACTTCTACGTGGGAACCAGTTACTTCTGGCGTACCACAGGGGTCAATCCTGGGTCCGCTGTTATTTATACTTTTTATTAACACTGTTACTAAATGTTTCATGCATTGTTTATTTCTTTTGTACGCCGATGATAAAAAATATTTGCCATTGTTAGGAATTTAAACGATTGTCTGCTCATCCAAAGCGACTTAGTAAGGTTCGAAGCATTTTGCAATGAAAACAAAATTTACCTAAGTTACAACAAATGTAAACAAATAAGCTTCACTAAAAATCACAACGCTATTATATACAATTATTGTATTGGTAACTATTTACTCGAGCGCGTTTACTGTATAAAAGATCTAGGCGTACTCTTTGATTCTAAACTCCATTTCGATGCGCACATTGAGAATATTGTGAATAAAGCTTACCGCATGCTAGGATTTGTCATCAGAAACAGCCGCGAATTTCGAAAACCTGAAACTTATCTTCTACTTTACTATACGCTGGTCCGTTCTCAACTTGAATACTGCACCTCCATATGGACACAACTTTACGGTGTCTATAAAGACAACACTGAAAGTATTCAAAAGAAATTTCTGCAATACCTCAATTACAGAATGAGCGCACCTAAACGGGGGTACATAAATATGCTCTCGAATTATAACGTCTCCACTCTAACTAACCGGCGAACATACCTTGACCTCATGACGCTTTATAAAATCTGCAATAACGTTATCGACTGTCCTGACTTACTGAAACTAATAAACTTCAAAATACCACCCAGAGTAATAAGGCTTAACGACTTATTCCACATTAGCCGGACGCGTACAAATGCTGGTGTCAGGGATCCAATCAGAAGAATGTGCGAATCGTTTAATCAAAATCAAAACCTCAAGGATTCCGACTTATTTTTTGATACACGCAGTACTTTTAGTAGAAAATTGAAGGCTATTTTCCTACAAAGTACAATAACTTAGACGTTGGCTTGGTTTATAATTTTAACTACCTTTCTTTTTTAAATTTCTGTATGACATTATTTTTTATCTATATATATTTTTGGTCTTAACATCAAAATTTTTCCAAAAACAATTTGTAAACTTTTATAAGGATATTGCGCATTTTTTCATCTCTCTATTTGTAAAATAATATTTACTTATGTATATGCATACCTACGTCTTTCCGTATTTAAAGGTAAAAATATTTGTGACGACGCAAATGTGAATGGTAGAAGAAGTCGAGGACGCCCAAGAAAGACATGGCACGACCAAGTGAATCAGATACTTGAGTCGGGTCATGTCAAGAGTCAGAATAATAGAAGAGAATGTATGAGACGTTGCATGAATGTAAACGAGGCAAGGAATGTGTGCCAAGACCGGGATGTTTGGCGGTCCGTCCTCTCTGCCTACCCCTGCGGGGAAACGGCGTGATGGTTAGTTAGTTAGTTATATTTGTATATGTTTTTATCTGCTGTTAATGTTAATTCGTGAGAAATAGTTTGGATGCAGGTGAATTCTCTATTAATTGTTTTGTATATTCTTGTTAATTAACATATGTATCTGTATTTTCTCCTTAATAAAAAAAAAAATAATAAAAATAAAAAAATAAAAAAATAAAAAAGTTTAGTATTACGATTGGCGAGGAAGAAAGGGGAGGAGGAAGTGTAGAATGAATGCGGAGACCGGAGAATGCCGTGACAAAAAAATAACGAAAATCCGTGATACAACGGGATAAATAAACTCCTTCAAAATTTAAAAATCAACATTTTTTCTAAGCAATGCTTACTTCTTCGGGGTTTACTTACAACTAAATTATAAAATGGACTTAGATATTTAAATGGATGGGGGGAAGTGTGAAGGAAGGAGGGAGAGAAGTTATATTTAATAGGTAATTTTATTATTTGTGTAAACAGCTGGCAGAATAAGCCACTTGCATCACATTTTAAAAAAAAATCTGTATTTTTTTTTAGTACTTTTGAAACCCTGGCGATTTTTTGAAAATTTCAATCCGAAAAATCAGACTTTTTTTTATAAACCGGAAAGGCGGGACATAATTTTATAGGTGCGAAAAAACGATAATTACATAGCCGAAAATCATTTAAAAAAATAACGTTTTCCACAAGAAAGGGCACAGGAGAATAACGAGGCATACCAAAAATATTAATAATAATAATAATATATATCTTTATTTAATTAAATTGGCAACATTACAACTAAAAAAGTACACATTCAATGTAGATTACATTAGTACAAAAAAATTAACAAATAGAAAGTAATGTAAGAACGGTTATACAGAAGTAGCATAATTATACAATATTTTTAGTTGTTCATAGCCTGCCTCACTAGGTTGAACCTGTATTGAGGCAGAATTTTTTGTTAAAAGTTTCTTACAATTTTATCTATGGTTTTTTATACAAGTATAATGTAGATTTCTATACAGCAAAAACTTTATTTCAGTTTACATCATTGTTTGCATATACACAATACAAAAACTGCAAGGTTAATACTACAATAATAACTGTCAATGACAGGGCGTTTGGGTGAGGGCACCAGTATAGGCTCGGTCGTTAGAATATATCCATATTTTAACATATTTTTTAAACTCTTTCTGTGTTTGACTCAGTTTGATGTTTTCTGGGAGAATGTTAAATATTTTCGTGGCAAAGTATCTAAAGCTACGTTGACCAAAGGTGGAAGAGAGCGCTGGAACTTGCAAAATGTCTTTATTGGAGTTACGTGTAAATCTTAAGTTTATTTTTTTTTCGTAAAGCACATGTTTGTTTTTAAAGAGATGTATGAGGATAGTTTTTACATAGATTTGTCGAACATCAAATACTCTCATTGTTTTGAAAATTAGGTCACTGTTTGCAGTTAGAGGAAGTTTGAGAATAATTTTCATGATTGTTTTCTGCGCCTTTTCGACAGGATCTAGAGCTGATGAAGTGCCCCCTCCCCATGCAATGATACCATACTCAATGATAGATTGGGTGATTGCAAAATAAATCGTTTTTAGGAGTTGTAAGTTAAGAAATTATTTACATCTCATAAATATTTTTTTCCTTGATCCATCTTATTGATCATAAATCATTATAATGTTCAACGTTTATATTACTAAATCCAATGTAATATACTTGTTTGTACTTGTAAATGGGTGATTCCATTATCGCGGGTGCAACATTTAGACGCATATAAAGCTTCTTAATAATAAAACAAAATACATTTTTAATGAAATTATTGTTGGAAGAGCTACATTTTAATCTGTTTACTTTTTATTAGTTTATAAGCATTTTATTGAAATATTTAAATAGTCAGGAGGGAGGTTCAAAGTGCGATCGCGGGTGCAACCAATTTGGCCCACCCTTTCCAGATCATAAGACGAAAACACAAAAGTCTGTTAATTGTGATACATTTATTATGTTATGCCTTGATATTTCGTCAGGCGTTAAACTAATCAACTAAAAAAATTAACAAATATATAGAAAACAAAAACAAGTAATGAATTATTAGCTTTTCAAACAATCGCGGGTGCAACATCAAATTATTGCGGGTGCAACTCGTCTAGTTTAAGTATATATAAACATCAATAAACCCTGATAGAGGAACGAAATAAAAATCCAACAATGCTTATTAACTTATTACTAATCAGTATACTTCTTGGTCATTTATACTAATTATTTCTTTACGGTTACGTCAAAATTTGCTGAGAATTCTATGAACATTTTACATCCATCAATCCTTTTTTTAAAAAAATGTTTTATTTTTTTATTTTGTAGAATTCCTTTTCATATTTTGTAATTTGTAAGAGGTTCCAGATTGTTATCTTCCCAATCACTTTCTGTTTCAGTGGTGGTTTTTGGAGATTTCAAAATCAATGTGCATTTGAGACGAGACAGTGAGGTTCGCGCCACGGAAATGCTATCGCCGTCTTCAGATTGAAAGACATGTTTTGATTGAATGCCTGATTTATTTTTCAGCCTTTCCTATTTATCATCCAACGTGACCATCTTTTTTTTACCTGCTTTTTTTAATATAAAAAAGATGTTTCAGAGAGGCTGCGTGCCAAATCATAGAATTTCTATAAAAAATCTGAATATAATATAAATACACCTATTAAATATAAATCACTAGTAATACCTACACATCATAAATTATTATTGAAGGCATATAAAACAATAAGATATATGATAAATCACACAATAAGGGTAGTGGTCAAAGAGTTGCACCCGCGATTCTAACATCACATCGCGGGTGCAACCAATTTCAGTCAACGTTTATTTTAATTCAGCTGACATTATACTCTTATAAACGTTTTATTCAAGTTTGCCTGTGATTTCTTCTTACTTTTACAAAGTTTCAAAACGTTAGCACTTTATTTCTGTAAAAAACACAAACTTTTATATCTTTTATATCGCGGGTGCAACAAGCTAACAGTGACTTCTTGTAGTCAATGATGCTTAAAAAATAACAACAAGTACTTACATCTTTCGGCACATAAGAATAAATTAATATTGTCACTATACGTTTAGCAGTAAAATATAACTTCAAACTATCGGTAACAGCTGTTTCGCGCCAGTGTTGCACGGTGTGATTTGCAGTTTATATGCCGATTCTTCGAAAGATAATGTTTCCAAGGGGGCCAAAAATTTCAATATGAAGTAAAATCCAAAAAAAAATGTATTATTAAATATTGACCTTCTTCTTTGCACTGATACACATAAAAAAGTAACGAATACAGCGATATAAAAATTACTGTCGAGAATCGTCTATAGCGGAATCGCATAAATTATAATAATAATAAGAATATTATAAAATTTGATTTTGTCAAAATCAACACCATTACCATTATACCTCTAAAACACATGCAGAGAGCGTTAAAGTACGGGGTTCTCTTCATAACATCTCTTAAAAAGTCAATCCGTATGATAAGTTCGCAGAAAACAAAAAATAAATCTAGTGAACATTAAATGTCAAATTCAAAAATTCGCCTGAAATCAAAGTGTTGCCATATAAAAAAAATAAATCAGTGGAATTTTACAAAATTACTAGGAACATTTTCGGAGACGGGACATTTTCATGTAGTGACGTCACGGGCCCAAATAATTTTAATTTTTTATACATTTATACAGCAAAATAACATAATAATAATATTTCAAAATAACTGCAAAAATTAAAATGTGTACTAGTGTTAATATGTCTTGTTTGTCTATATTAGTTCCTAGCTAGGCAGATTGCCCGTTCTAATTCTAAGGAACCAAATGCTGGTGAAAAATGCCAAAAATGTAATTCAAAAAAATATACATTCCAAAAAAAACAAGGTGTTTTTTTTGTAGATTAAATATACCTATACTAAGTTTTTACTGAATGTGCCATTAAGTTAACCATGTAAAATTTTAAGTTTTAAGTTACATTATTTAATAATTTTTCAGACTCAACCCTCCGTAATCCCATCAACCATTTATTTATTATTGAACCGATGCATGTCATTTTGCATGTTTTAATATTTAATTCTGGGGGGATTTTTTTGTATAATTTTGGTCCCAATATGTATATGTATTTTGGAACTTCGACGTATTGCTCCCTGGGACCACAAGATCCTTTCTGGTGTGACTTCTTGTGGTGTATTTATGATCAATTTTTTTGAGTTTTCCTAGATTTTTGTGTACGTGGATAATAACCTTTTTTATGTAGTTTTGACGAACATCAAGTACATTAAATTTTTTGTAGAGTTGATCGCTAGAAAACCTATAGGGTTTACGCATAATGACTCTAATTATGGATTTCTGGGCCTTCACTAGTGGATCTAGAATTGTCCTACCTGACGCTCCCCAACCAATACAACCATACGTTAAGATGGGGTTGTATAATCCGAAATATATTTTTCTTAGGTCTTGCTGTTTGATTATATTTCGTAATACAAAGAATATGTGGATCAATTTTCTCACCCTTATTGTGAGGTTGTCGATGTGGTATTTCCACTTAAGGTGATTGTCTATAATAACGCCTAGATATTTGATGTTTTTCACACTTTCCAAAACTTCACAATTGCAGATAGAATCAATGTTATCGGAATTACAGTTATGCTTATTGTTTTTATTGTGTGTGATGTACTAGGTTGTCCTTTTATAGTTGAGCTGAATCTTATGTATTTAGTTTTTGCTATATTTAGTGTAAGTAGATTTTTGTCAAGCCATTGTTTTATCGCTTTGATTCCACTTTCAGCATGTTTATGTGTTTGAGTCCAGTCGTCTCCTTCAAATATAGCTACCGTATCGTCAGCGAATGTAATAATTTTTCCGCCTACTTTTAGCTCGCATAACTCATTTATGTAGATTATAAATAGAAGAGGTCCTAAAGTGCTTCCCTGCGGTACCCCAAAGTTAGTCCCTAGTGATTTACTCACTGTTTTTCCCATTTTGAGTTGCTGGCTTCTACCCGTTAAGTAACTCTTTAACCATTCGTAAGGCATGTGTACCTACAATGCCAATATTTTTTAATCTTTTGAGGAGTAATTTATGAGAAATTGTATCAAAAGCCTTGGCTAAGTCTAAGAAAAGTGCAATGTTTTTCTTTCCGCGATCTATATTTCCAGAAATATGTTCTGTAAGTTGCTCTATCGCGTCGTCCGTTCCCCTTAATAATGGAAATAATGGATTAAATAATGGATTTATTTATTTAAAAATTTAAAAAAACTGTACATTTCTAAAAAATTTTACCAACATTTTCGTAATCTTAGTAAAAAAATCTATCCACACGATTTTTTCCAAGTCGTTATGAAATCCGTGCAAGTGGCCTATTGTATTTGGTATATTATTTGTGATGGAATTGGAAATTTGGTTGTTTTACAACTTTAGAGCTTGATGTTTAAAGCTTAAAGCTCAAACATCTAAGCTTATAGCTTGAAGCTCAAAATTTAAAGCTCCTATCTTGGATCTAGGAATAAACTATTATTATTATTATTAAAGCTCAAAGTTGGAAGCTCAAACTACAAAGCTTAAAGTTCAACGTTGGGATGGTTCGATGGACGACGCTCTGTGGGGAACCCGCTGGCACAGCGCTGGTGTAAACTGTGCGACCTAAAGTTTAAAAGTTCAAAGTTCAAAGCTCAAAACTCGAAGCTCAAAGTTCCATTCTCAAAGCTCGAAGCTCAAACTTAAAGCTCGAATGCACTTTTTAGCTCATGTTGCATTTTTGAAAATGATTCTTAAATTCAAAATGATTCTTAAATCCGATTTCATTAAATCTGAGTTACCAGACACTCAGACAGACAGACCGACAACCGAAATTAGTAGGTTCGTTTGATAATAGTTGAGCGGTCTTTTTTGCATTAGCTCCACACAGGAGGTCCTAAGGAAAATGATTTCCCCAGGGACTATGTTGTCTTAGGGGATGCTGTATGGAAGGCTTTTTTAAGGAAAACGAGAAGAGAGTTCTGGGAAGGATATGGGTATGAGGAGTGGGTAGGAATCTGGGGATTAGTGTGTCCAGAAATGACGGACGTATGAATCCATCCCTTCAACTGCGTTGCAAGGCGAAGGGTCGATGGATTCTGGCTGGAGAGGTAAAAATACCACCTAAACCAGTCTCTCGCAATCCGGCCCACCACGCAGCAGGTGGGCAGACACATCGGTCGCTAAGACCTTGACAAACCTCACCCTATGAACCCGAGCACCTCTGCTAGGTTACCAAACGTAGCGAATCACTTGGGATTACCTACGACAGTGGTTACGTTATCCAATAAATGGTTCCCGGGACGGCGGTACCTATACCCGCCTTCCAAAATAATGTTAACTGAAAACATTTTGTATTGCCTGTATAAGGGTAAATGTTTTTATTTATTTTATATTTTTTTATTTTTTTTATTATATGTATAATCAATACCTAATATTATTATTAAATTAATTAAAACAGTTTATTTTTAAACAAGTTCTGCTGTGTAATTAGGTATTATTACGCGTTACAGCTGTTTCGCCTTCTGAAGGCATTATCAAACAGTTTAATGCCTTCAGAAGGCGAAACAGCTGTCACGCGTAATAATAATTACACAGCAGAACTTTTTTTAAAATAAACTGTTTTGATTAATTTAATAATAATATTGTTGATTACGTAATAAAAAAAATTAAAAATTAATATTAAAATAGAGTTCTACAAATTAAACTTGATAACAATAAAAAAAATAAAAAAATAGGTAGATGTTGATACACAATTTACTGAGAGCTAATATAAGGTTACCTAGTTGTTTTATGAAGTGCAAGCACATTTGGTTATAAGTGTGTCGAGTTGGACGAAAATAAAATTGTTCATAAGGAGTAGACCGGAATAGACCATATTGTCATTCAAAGCCTTCCTCTGTAACAGTTCATTTCCTCGTGCACACTGCACACTGTACACTGTACACTGTACTCTGCACACTGCACACTGCACACGGGGTAGGAAATACGTTGGCTGGAGTTTCTCCCAATTAAACAACCCCTCGACAATTTCCGTTCCAGCCCTCTGACCTTTCACTAGTTCACTAGCGAGTAGCGGGCGCATTTGCTTCTGTTCTGTTTTTACTTTTTACTGCGCGACCTCATCTGTGGAGAGCGGAGAGCGCAGAGTGGGCAGTCCCGCATCCAGTATTATAGTATTATAGATGCAGATGGAACGTGTTACCAGGGCGGAAATAGTAAAAGGAGCAATGTTTTTTCACTTCGCCGTTCATTGCTTTTGTAAGTTTCCGTTGTCAAAAATAGGTTTATTTTATGGTAACAGCTTTCGAACCGTGATTTTCTAATTTTGTCCTTTTGAATTCAAATTCAAACACGTTATTTCGTTAAAAATTACTTTTTTTAAATCACGAAAATGCAGGAAATCTTCATGCTTATTATAGCTACGTATCATCAAGCAAAAGTACCTTTTTGTTTATCAAGTTAAAAAAGCAATTATTTCGTATTTAAGTACTGGGTTGCTACCTCCTTCCTTCTTTTGTGTTCATGATATATTGTCAATTCTTAATAATAATAATACACGTAAAATCATAATATTACGTAAAAAAAAATTATGTAGATCTGTAGTGGAATCTTTCAGTTCAATTTTCATCCACTTCCCGAACTATCGAAATGTGTGAATTTTCGCACATGTGATAAAAATGATTACAATACGTAAATAACTAACATTAACAAATATTATTTGCTTTATTAGTACGACATAAGCGTGTTTTTTTGGTCTTTTTTAGACGATTTTTTTATCTACCCACGCCCTCACTGTGCCATCTCTACGCCCTCTAATTGTCTATGGGTCTTCTACTGTCCCCCTGAACGACTCAAAGGAATACAAGGGGGCGTTATCGCCCACGTTGAGAACATACGACATACACTATGCGCGCGTTCAAAATCCACTTCGGATGTTCGTTATTTGGTTATTGGGGTGTTATGCCGTGTTGCGCTCCCTCATTCTTTGGCCAAATTTTCGGACAGCGTTGCAGTGTACATCCTCTGGGCAGATCCGGCAGATCACACATCTGATTACACATCAGATCACACATCTGCCGGATCTGCTCTGATAATTGCCCTGTGATCTGCCGTATCCGCCCTGATGATGGACACTGTCAGTCAATCACAACGCTAACCAAAACGTTGGCTAAAGAATGAGATAGCGCAACACGGCATAACACACCAAAAACAAATAAGGAAAATATTTTTGGCCGTGGAGACCTTAAAACGTATCTGACTTAGGATGTGTTCAAAAACCAGCTGGTCGTTTTAAAATCAAATGTCAATCAATTGAAATTAACGTTTTAAAATTGCAAGGTTATACGTACACAATATATTTGAAAAAAAACGGATAATATAATTGTATACTAAAAAAATATATTTAAAAAGAAAACGGCTGATATTTGTGCGGGTCCCCCGCGGGCCGCATATAGGCGGACGACCACGGATATAGGCTATAATTTATGTTGCTAGCTAGGAAGGGGACGCGTGAGGGGAGCGGAGGGGAGCGGAGGGGAGCGGAGGCGCACGGAAAGGTGATTCAAGGAGAAACATTGTATTTCTTTGAATATGATATTGCAAAACATGCCAGGAACTAGCTAGTATACAATCGAACAGTATCTATTAATACCGTAGCGTCTGCGTGGTTGCATTTCAGAACCAGCTACGAGTGCTTATCGGACGCCACGCCATACGCGCTGCGCCACAAATAACATCTGTATATGTGGAATTTCACACAAAGCTACTGTTATAGTTCGATTTCGAATTCAAGAATTCGACATAAGATGTCGCTATTCTATCAGCGGATCGGACGGGGACGTCTCCCCCCTAGGGATAACTGCTACGAATTTGTGAATATGTGGTATCTTCAATTTGGGAGGCGGGAATGGGTGCCGCCGCCCCGGGAACCTTTATTGGATAACCAACACCTCTGCCATAGGTCACCCCAAGTGGTTCACTACGTTTGGTGATTTAGCAGGGGTGCCCGGGTTCATGGGGTGAGGTGTGTCTAGGTCTTGGAGGCGGATGACCAGGACACACTGAACCCCAGATTCCTACCCACCCCTTAAACCCTCTTCCTTCCCAGAACTCTCCCCTCCATCCTTTCATTAAAAAAACCCTCCACACAGCATACCCAAAGATGACATAGGCCTTGAGGGAAATTATTTTCCTCAGGGCCTCCTGTGTGGAGCTCACGTAAAAAAAAAAATCTTCACCTTCCAAAATGTCTTGCTGAGAAGATTCACCAAAAGCCCTTGGTTCATCCGAAATAGTATTATTAATTCAGGCGCGAAAATCCCTCCACTTAAAAAACACGTAATAGACCTAGCCAAAACATTTTTCTCCAAACTTGCTTCAAATCCGAACCCAAGCATCTCATGTCTCGGACAATCAAGTCCCGATGACATTCTCCTCCACCGCCTGCCCATATCCATCCTTCATCCACCTTGATGCGCGGGCTATAATAAAATTTACCTTTGTTCTCTTATATAAAAAAATATATTTATATACAGGGTGGCCCTTAAGTGTATACCTAGTTTCAATTAACAATAAATAAATAATGGTAGAACATATTCGTGTTTTATTAATATTTTCAAAAACTGCAATAAATGGAAATTTTAATGACATTAAGTTTTAAAAATTATATTGTCCAAGTGAGCTCCATCAGCCTGTTGACATTGTCTAAGGTGGATTCGAAAATTCTCAAAAAACACGTTGACAAGTTGCCCGTGGGATGGCGTTAATTTCCCGTACAATGTTTTGTTTTAACTGATTTATTGTTATCGGATTGTCTTCACGGACTCTTGGTTTTAAGTATCCCCACAAAAAATAATCACACGGGCTGAGATCTGTGCTCCGTGGGGGCCACTCAATGTCTCCTCCTCGTGAAATGAGTTTTCCGGGGAACATCTCCTTCAAACGGTCCATGGACAGTTAAGCAGTGTGACAGGTGGCGTCGTCCTGCTGAAACCAGCTCCTGAAATTGTGGCCTTGAAAATCTTGAAGAGCTGGGACCAAGAACTCCTGAAGCATCTGACAATAATTCTTAGATTTCGCTGTCATAGCAACTCTCCCTTCGTTTTCAAAGAAATATTGGCCAAAGATACCCCTAGCTGATATTGCAGCCCACACAGGGCCGGATTAACCATGTCGGGGCCCCTAGGCAACGCACGTCTCGGGGCCCCCCTTACCAATGGCGGACTAACGGGGGATGGAGGGAGGGAGGGGGGGGGATTGAAAGGGCCTCCAAACGCCTCCTTGTTCCCTTGATCAAAACCTTAACCAAACTTTAAGGGGGGGGGGGGGGGGGGGGGGAGGGTAGGTAAGGTTTTAAAACTTTAGAATGTGAAACATGTCAGTATATTGAGTATTGTGTCAAAATTTCAAATAAATCGGAGCAAAACTAACGAAGGTACAGCGTTTCAAGCGACCGGCCCTCATGCTCGATTCAAGTATATCAAGTATATTTCGAGTATAAAAAGTTGTAAATCGGTTTTCTCGCAAACAATATTTCTGAAGTTTGTGAACATCATAACTATCATAACTCAAAATCTTGACTTGATCGATGCGATGAGTTTTTTTTACCATTTTACAATAACAAATTCACCGAAATTTTTTAGCGAAAATCGCGTTTTTCACTTCAAAATGCTGCCAAAAATAAAAAAAAATCGAAAAAAAACTCCCTCTGACTACCTAGGAAAACGTATTACGTTACTTGGTGCATGCAAATCGAATGTATAGTTTTTTTTAATATATTGTCAACCAGGTTGAAAAACGTGTTAAAAAACTTTCGAGAAAAAGGCTTTCAAAGTTTTGCGGAGGATAATTCAACACACAAACTGTTTAAAACGTTTTCATATAAAATACTGTATCTCCATCAATTTTACCAATTTCCTCAAATAGTGAGAGCATTATTAACAAATACATCTTTCAGAAAATGAATTAAAAATATTTTTTTGCAGTGTCCTTAAAGCCTTGTTTAGGATTTGATCAAGGGAACATGATGGCGTTTAGAGGCCCCCCCGAAGTCAGAGGCCCCTGTGAACTGAATAAAAAACTTGTAAAATTACATCAACTTCACTAAGGGGGGGGGGGGGTTCATTCAACTTTGCCGCCCGGGGTTTCTGACGGGTTTAGTCCGCCACTGCACTTTACCCTTCTCTAACTTCCAAATTGTTTTTTTCTTTTGCCATCACCCCATTTAATAAAGAAAACGAATACAATATAATAACCCTTTATTGCACATAAAAGGACACATACATATTATGTAGAAACAAAAATGTACATTGTTAAAAAAATTATTACAAAGAGCCGTCTTGTCACTAAAGTGCCATTTGCCACTATGCCAATATAAACCACACACGGCACCTTCAATCACTTCAGATACTAAGTAATGTTGCAAAAAAAGAAGGAAAGAAAAGTAAAATACAACTATGATTATATAATTGTTTTAATTATAGACTTTTTATTTATTGTTTGTGCATGATATGAACATTAGTTATTTATTGGGTTATAAGCTAATTATTATTATAATTTGTTGTTTTCTTTAATGCGTGTGCCTAATGTTATTAACCTGTAAATGTTTCTAATAAAAAATTGAAAACATCTTGAAAACTGACTTTTTCCGAAACTTCGTTGCTCACTAATTGAAGCAATTCAGTTTTTCTCGGGACGCGGGGCCCCTAGCCGATGCGGGGCCCCTAGGCAGTTGCCTACTCTGCCTTAGGGATAATCCGGTACTGAGCCCACACAACGACTTTCGGGCTATGCAAGGGACGTTGATGCTTCTATCGGGGGGTCTTCTTCTTTTTCTTCTATTCTCAGACCAATACCGGCAATTTTGTTTATTAACATGGCCATTGATTTGGAAATTGGCCTCATCGCTGAACATTATGTTGAAAAAATTGTCAAAACGTTCCAGCATCACACTGGCAAAATTAAGTCGAAGATCGGTATCATTCGGCTTCAACTCTTGCGTCAGCTGAACTTTATAAGCTTTTAGATTGTGGTGCAAAATTCTTTGTAAAGTGGTCCTCTTGATGGATAAGGCTCGGCTTCTGTTGCGAGTAGTTTGTTGTGGATTTTCCCTCACTGATTCACTAACACGCTGAATAACTTCTGGCATCCTCGCTGACTTCGGACGGCCTTCATTAATTTTTGTTTCTGTTGAGCCGGTTGTCTCAAATATTTTGATCCATTTCCGAATAGATTTTGCTGTTGGTGCTTGATCAATGTCTCGTAAACCGAAATGAGCTCGGTGCATTTGTCTCGAAATCGTTACGGAATAATTGTTTATGTAATATGCATGAACACAAAATGCGCGCTGCTATCCCATGAATGGCTCCAAGGCGACTAAAATTTCCACGAAATAACGCGTCTAACGATACCTCCCGAACCGCGCTCGCCCCACGCATTGTTCAAAAAATAACGAAACAAACCGCGAACACAGTTAAGGTCCACCCTGTACATATATTTATTATGGTATACATATTTGTTGTATATGAATACATACATGCATGGGTGTACATAAAAATGTCTGTATGTGTGTGTATATCTATTCAAAATGTATACCACCCACAGATAAACAAAACCATCAAAAAAATTATTAATGCCCTTCATCTTGCCCAAGGTAGCCCGAACATCGGGTAAAAAAAATCCATCGGGTGATATTACTACAGTTTGCAAGACAAGGGGGTTAATTTCTCCCTATAACTTGCCAAAAACCAATATATATATAAACAAAAGTATGTGGTATCTCTCCGGATATGAAAAGATTGATGGTAATACATGTTGCTATATATTACATATGACGTCATTGCTCTGTCTCGGTTACTTTGTCCCGGTGACTAGCTACAGTGGATCCGAGTAACGGGCTGTTTTTGGAATCAGTATTCAGTTCGTATTGGATCTGTAAAATGGTCACCAACAGTAACTGGGCGAAGCCGAAGCAAAAGCCGCCCGCAGGGCCCAGCATTAAAAACCTGCAGAGCGGGTTTTTAACAGCTGGTTTACATATTATTATTCGAAATTACAGTATTGGTTAGTCGCAGTCTGTAATAATTATCAAAACGTAGAAGTTTTCGAAACTTTTGAATGTAAAAAATATTTTTTTCTTTACGGGGATAGGAATATAAGCTAAATTATGAACATTTATCAAAAGGGTATTCATTACATACGTAAAATTAACATTTCAATAGTTATTCTTACAAACAAACTGTTGATACCCTTTTCTTAAACGCGCGCTAAAAATTGTGCAGTCGCAGGTTCGGCCCTGGCGGGGTAGTTAGTTTCATGAGCTTATAGTTAGTGACGGCCAAATGACGTGTTTCTCAAATACGCTTCAACCAACTTGTTTTACCACAAAACATAATTATATTATGAAAGTGAAAACAATAATCTACTCTTACTAAAAATATACATCGACGGGCTCCGTGGTCGAGCGGTAAGGCTCTTCACTCGCAATCCGAAGGTCGCGGGGTCGAATCCCGGCGTGCGCAAATAAATTTTATTTGTTTAATTTGGGTTATTTCACAATTAATGCATTTAAATAATATGTAATACCTACATATATACATATGTATATTTGGCACGTTTCAGAGTGAAAGATACTCTCAGTACCGCCCTGGTGCAGGACCATCATTCAGAATTAAAACGTTGCTTGAAATGGCTTTAGCCATATTTAGTGACCAGATCTGAAGAGCCAGGTACTTCCCCACCTTCCTCTTCCCCGTCTCCTTCCCTTCCCCACTACCTTCAGCTTCACAATAAACCCCAATTGGGGATGCCAGTCTCGCTGGCTCCAGACGGGAGCAGCTGGCACTATTGTGCGGTATTCACCAAAAAAATATATAAATCTTATATATTAATGCTTGGTTTGGGAAAAGCTCACTTTTGATTTTTGATGCGAAAAACGACCGCTCCCCCTTCAGTTTCGACCCCTCAAGGGCCACTTTCGCTTGAGGTGAAATTTTTCCCGCACGCGAAAATGACCGCACCGCCCTTTGCGTTTCACCCACCTCAAAGTTCACATTCGCCTGAGAAAAAAATTCAGTGCGCACGTCTCAGTACTTTGAATTTTGTAAGTTTGTTTTTGTCGACAAAATCTATTTTTGCTAGCGATTTATTCGCAGTAAAACTGATGCGAATCGACGGCGGAAACTAGAACCTCTATCAATTCGGCTCGGTTATATTTCCCGCCGATAGGTTCGCGTTTCAAAACGAAACATGTCTTTTTGGCCGTCAGTTTCAATGCAAATGAAAATGCTTGGTTTGAAAATGCAGTTTCAAGGCAAATGAAAATGCTTAAAAAAAGTTTTAAAACAAATTCAAAATCAAAAGCGTAATTTACATACTTGTTATATAGATTATCAAAAAGCTTTTGATAGTGTCCCGCACTCGTGGCTAATCAAAATATTAAAAATATATAAAGTTAACCCAATTATAATTAGCTTTTTGAAAAATATTATGTCCTTTTGGAATATAGATTTGCTAGTTAATTTAAAAGGTAAGAAAATAGTAGTACCGGGCATTTCAATAAAAAGAGGGATTTTTCAAGGAGACTCATTGAGCCCTCTTTGGTTTTGCTTAGCATTGAATCCCCTTTCTAAAATGTTAATTAAAAGCAAGTTTGGAATAAAAATTAAGGGTAATACAAGAGAGAGTAGTATAGTTTCACATCTATTATATATGGATGATATAAAATTATTTTCAAATTCTGAATCAAATTTAGAGAAAATGATTAAGGTAGTTAAAATTTTTTCAGATGATATTAAAATGACTTTTGGTTTAGATAAATGTAAAACTATCCATATAGAGAAAGGCAAAATTGTAGATGGAGACGAGGGTATATTTAGAAATTTCAAAATTCAAAGTATGAAAGGGGATGAGGTTTATAAATATTTAGGATACCCGCAATCGAATAGATTAGATCACACTAGTATTAAAAATGATATTAGGATTAAATTTCAAACTAGGATCAGAAAAATTTTAAAATGCAATCTATCTGCTAAAAATTTAGTAAAAGCAATAAATACTTGGGCAATACCTCTACTAACGTACTCATTTGGCATAATTAAATGGTCCAATACAGATTTAGATAGTTTAGAACGATTAATTAGAACTACGTTAACAAAATTTAATTGCCATCATCCAAATTCAGCTATAGAACGAATTAATTTACCTAGAAATTTAGGAGGTAGAGGTGTAGTCAAAATAACATCTTTGAAACACAATCAGGTAGAAATGCTTAGAAATTTTTTCCATAGGAAAGCTAATAGCTCAGAAATGCACAAAATAATTTGCAAGGCAGATAGAAATATTACACCTTTAAATTTATATGACGAGAATGCCAACATTCTTATAAATACTAACCAGGAATTATTAGATTCCTGGTCAAATAAAATTATTCACGCAAAACACTTCAATTATCTCAACCAAACGTTTGTTGACAAACTTTCGTCAAACAAATGGTTGAGTATTGGAGAGTTGAGCGCAGAAATAGAAGGATTTATGCTTGCCATTCAAGATAGAGTCATTAATACTAAAAATTATAGAAAGCATATAATCAAAGATATAAATCAAATTGATGATTTATGTAGAAAATGTTTGGCTTTTCCCGAAACTATAGAACATATTATATCGGGATGTTCTATATTAGCGCCTTCCGAGTATACATTTAGGCACAATCAGGTTTTAAAAATAATTCACCAAAGTTTGGTAATTAAACATAACTTGATTGATTGCCGTAATGTAGTACCATATTATGAATATGAACCAAATTCATTTATTGAAAATGAATTTTATAAAATATATTATGATAAAACTATACTAACAGACAGAACAATTAGTCATAATAGACCTGATATAGTTTTACATGACAAAATTAAAAAATAACTTATATCATTGATGTAGCTATTCCAAATTCCTGTAATATTCAAAAAACTGTTTCTGAAAAAATTAGAAAATACACAGATTTAGGAAATGAGATTAAAAGAATTTGGCATTCTCGGACTATAAAAATATTACCATTTGTTATTTCGGCCACTGGCATAATACCTAGGAATCTGATTCAAAATTTAAGCATATTAGATTTGTCAAAGAATTTGTATATAAAAATGCAAAAAGCAGTAATTTTAAATACATGTAGGATTACAAAAGATTTTTTAAATATTTATATTGAGGGATCAGTAGGATTTATAGGTTCAATTAGAAATGCCACAGAGCCGAACCCTCTGATATGAAAATATCTGGAGTCGGTGAATTATATTCCCATTTGGTCTCTAGTGGGTTGACATGTTGTTCTTGTATTGTTTTGTATTTATAATACTTATATAGTGCAATTGCATAACGTGGATTCACTAGATGATCATTTGGGGAAGTGTATGAAAGGGTTTAGTTTTTCCTTCTTTTTTTTTTTTTTTTTTTTTGGGGGGGAAAATTTAACCCGGACATTTAAATCTGTTGAGTCAGGTCAGGGATCTTAGACGTCAAATTTTTAGCCTAACAAAACAGACTTTTCAGAGTTTTCGGTAGTGGTTTTACAGTACACGGCATTGCGGCCCAAAAACAAATCCCGGCTTGGATGTTTTTAAAATTTATTTTACAGTACAGAATTCCGCAACTTTTACCACCGATATAACATGCCCATACCATTTAAAAAACTTCAGGAAAAGCTATCAAAATCCGAACTTTTCCAAAAAAAAATCACCAAAACACGTGCTTACAGATTCCATCGGAAGTGTAGATTTTGCTGGCCAGGTAAATTTAAATGTTATTCTTCGCAGAGTAGGTACTTATTTCGGTAGTATTGCAAATATGAGGAATTATTTAAGGAAATGCGCAGTACCTACCCCAATAGGTAGCTATAGTCTGTCAAAAAAGAGTAGAAAATATATGAGGGCGCCACTGTTGATCAAATGGCAATACTAAACACATAACCCATGGTGTTAAAGTAAAGCAGTGTAACCTACATTTTTATAAAAAATTAAAAAGGCATAATAGTGGAAAAATATTTTTTCATTGCAGTATAGATACCCGCCGATATCAAAATTAGAATTGCGTATAGGTATATTATTATTATACCTTTGCAATTTTGTGTTAATATAATGAAGAATAACTATAATGTAATGAAATATAAAGCACAGTTTAGAAATTGCTCACATTTATTTAATACTAGATAAAGTACCTAGCGTTGCCTGGGCTTTAGATCATGTCTCTAATTTTAGATCTGAATATATTAACTCATTCAGATCTATGGCACGACCAAGTGAATCAGATACTTGAGTCGGGCCATGTCAAGAGTCAGAATAATAGAAGAGAATGTATGAGACATTGTATGAATGTAAACGAGGCAAGGAATGTGTGCCAAGACCGGGATGTTTGGCGGTCCGTCCTCTCTGCCTACCCCTGCGGGGAAACGGCGCGGGCGTGATGGTTAGTTAGTTAGTTCAGATCTAAAAGTAGTGTTACTAAACTCACCATTAGTGATTCTTCCTTTCTATCTATCGTTAAATTCAAATTTATATTAAATTAAATTAAAGCAAATCGCTTTATAAATCACCTTTTAATCAATTTTATGTCATGAAGAAAAATGTTTTTTAAAATGTGGTTTACTGTGTTTTGCACATTCAGTGTCATTGCACTTCAAAAAAATATTTGACAGTTAAATTGGTGTTGCCAGTCTACAAATTTAGTAGTTCAAGTTTTTATATTTTCTACTCTATTTTGACAGACTATACTACAGGTTTTAATGCAATACTAAGGTCAGGTTGTTTCGATGATACTGAATAATTGAACTTTTTTTAAGTTAATTTTCACGTTCTGTGTTGGTTCTATTCAAGTTCTGTTGTTTTATCATTAAATACTAGTTACATCACAAAACTGAAATAATTACAGAACCCGAACGGAACTTCCTAGAACTGAAAATTTACTAGAAAAATTTTAAGATTTGTCAATTTTTTTTTTAAAAACCCAGCCTTATTATTTTTTATTATTAATAAATGTGTTGATTATTTATGAATGAAGTATGGTTCTAATTGGACATTGTTAAATAATAAAAAAATATACGCGTGTTCTAGGTAGGTACTTACTTGCAGGGACTTTTTTCCTTTAAAAATCAAAACACGATATGGAATAAATTTATTTGTGCTGAAAAAAAGTTTTATAAAATTATTTTATGCTCAACAACATAATGGCGTCGTTTTGGTGAAAATTACAACAAAGTACCTACTTAGCCGCGCAAAATGAAATACAATACAACTACAATAGTGAGCTAAAAAGTAAAACTTCTATATTGTTAATGGTCTATTTGTCCGTAAATAAATAAATTATATACAGCGGGTACCCGGCATGCGTTGCGAGGCCACTTTAACCTCGGGGTCAACTAAACTATAATGGTTCAATCCCAAGTCCCGGGAAACAACATAATAATGCAAGCGCCTGCACTATATAACATTATATACAGTGGGTACCCGGCATGCGTTGCAAGGCCACTGTAACCTCGGGGTCAACTTAACTGAAATGGTTCCATCCCAATTCCCGGGAAATAACATTTTAATGCAAGCGCCTGCAATATATAACATTATACACAACGGGTACCCGGCATGTGTTGCAAGGCCACTTTAACCTCGGGGTCAATTAAACTGTAATGGTTCCATCCAAAGTCCCGGGAAACTACATTATAATGCAAGCGCCTGCACTACATAACATTATATACAACGGGTACCCGGCATGCGTTGCGAGGTCACTTTAACATCGGGGTCAACTTAACTGTAATGGTTCCATCCCAAGTTCCGGGAAACTACATTATAATGCAATACACCGATTTGGGAGGCGGGAATGGGTACCGCCGCCCCGGGAACCTTTATTGGATAACCAACACCTCTGCCATAGGTCACTCCAAGTGGTTTGCTACGTTTGGTGATTTAGCAGGGGTGCCCGGGTTCATGGGGTGAGGTTTGTCTAGGTCTCGGAGGCAGATGACCAGGACATACTAAACCCCAGATTCCTACCCACCCCTTAAACCCTTTTCCTTACCAGAACTCTCCTCTCCTTCCTTTCCTTTAAAAACCCTCCACACAGCATCCCTAAAGATGACATAGGCCCTTAGGGAAATTATTTTCCTGGGGGCCTCCTGTGTGGAGCTCATGTAAAAAAAAAAAAAAAAAAAAGCGCCTGTAATATATAACATTATATACAACGGGTACCCGGCATGCGTTGCAAGGCCACTTTAACATCATTAAACTGTAATGGTTCCATCCAAAGTCCCGGGAAACTACATTATAATGCCAGCGCCTGCACAATTTAACAATATACATAGGATGTCCGGCAAAAGTTAGTTAAGTTTTACTTCGGTCATGTGGTCTGAAGCACACTTTTTTTAAAGTTAATTTTCACGTTCTGTGTTAGTTCTTCTTCGATTGCGATGAAACTTTGTGCGCTTTGTTCGATGTGCGCATCCCTTCGATTCTTTCTATATAAAATGGTTAGCTCTGGCTTCATGAAATTATGCATTGCTAAACCGTTCATCCGATTGGGATGAAACTTTTGGGATTAGAAGTACACATCCCCTTGATTTGATGTGTGCATGCCCGCGATGGTTTTTGTATACAATAGTGAGCTCTGCCATCATAAGATTTTGCATTGCTAAACCGTTCATCCGATTGCGATGATACTTTGAGAATTTGATGTGCGCATGCCGGCGATGGTTTTTGTGTATAAAAGTGAGCTCTGGCATCATGAAATTATGCATTGCTAAACCGTTTAACCGTTTGCGATGAAAATTTGATATTTAACGGATTGATATTTAATTTGACACACACTCTTCCTCGCTTCATCCACGTTCACACGTCAAATCGCATAGTGTTTTAACCCGTTAGTTGCTTCTGCAACGGGCAAAACCTAGTTTATTATTAATGCACATAATGTTTTAGGTAAGCAAGTAACTCTTAGCAGATACTCGCAGATACTTATAAAATAAGATTCGTGAAAATATACTTTTCGCGCTTTTTTACTTTTGAAAACCTTTTGCGCTTTTTGCCACAATCTGGCATTATTTAAAAGACCACGGATTGCTTTGCTGCCAATTTTGGCAAATATTACCTCAATTCTTTAAAAAATATTTATATTTTTAAATATTCCGTGGTCTACAATTGACGTTTTAAGAAAGCCGAATAGCCTACTTCTGATAATAATCTATAGGTGTTATTGTTTTATGTTTTTCACAGGAATATTTCTTCTTTGCACTGATGTAAAAAAAATAACAAATACTGTGATTTAAAAATGAATGTCGAGAATCGTCTATAGCGGAATCGCCCTTAAGTACCTACCTACCAAGTTTAAAAAATATTTTACATTTTATTCTACGAAGCACCGCACAAAGAGGACGCCGGTTAGTGTATCTCATTCTCTTGCAGGTCAGATACACTAACCGGTGAACGTAAGGCAGGAAAGCGCAGCCCTTTGACTCTTGTTCAATTCTGTCTTCGTTTGGGGCAGATTTGGTTCTTATGATTTGCCTTGTCTGCCTTACTGGGTAACCGTTACGCTCCAGTGCATCGGTCAGTTTTGTTAGTTCTGCTCCGATTTTTGTTTCTTCACATATTCTGCTTTCCTGCCTTACGTTCACAATGAGACAGACAGAATTGCCAGGCTATTGAAAAAAGAAAGCATCAAGACTGTCTTCGGAACCACAACAAAAATACGAGACTTTTTGAGGCCTGCAAAGACCAAGTTTCATCTGGAAACAGATAGACTATATAAACTCAGCTGTTCCGGATGTGATAAGGTCTATGTGGGCCAGACAGAGCGGACGATCTCCAAAAGGATATCGGAACACTTTCGAGCATGTAAACTTGGCCACCCTGACAAATCGGCAATCGCCGAGCATTTAATTGAAACCGGCCATTACTTTGGATTTGTTCCTGAAGTCCTGGGAAGAACGAAAACTCATAGAGCACGCCTGATTACGGAGGCAATTGAAATTCACAAAAATCCTATAAATATTAATAGAGACGACGGAGCTAAACTTAATAGTTCTTGGTATCCGGTAATTGACGGTTACATCAAGGCTAAACGCAAAAAAACATGTTAAAGTATATTGTAGCGCCAGCTCGTAGAGGAGTGGAGCTGGCGACACGGTATCGCTCCTAAGTAGATAAGTACTAACATCCCCCCTGCCTATTACATAACTATTACACATCTGCCCTGATGATGGACACTGCAACGCTGTCCGAAACGTTGGCTAAAGAAGGAGGTAGCGCAACACGGCATAATACCCCAAAAACTAATAACAAAATAATTTTTGGCCGTGAAAATCTAAAATCGTATCTACGGACGTATTTATTTATTTATAATTTCAAATCCTTAATTACTATACCCACCAAGAAACAAAGGTAGTTCGAAACAACTAGGGTGACACTCCGATTTTGACAAATGGAACTCAAATAAAATCTAGTTATTTAGAAAAAACAATATATCTTATTATTTAAAAAACAAATATAAAAAAAAAAAATCTTATTATTTTAAAATAATTTTTTTTATTATTTAAAAAAGGCCAAGGATGAAAATAGTATGCCAATTATCTGACAACCCAAAAATCTTAACATTATTTTGGATTAAGTCTTCCAATTCATTGGAAGACTTAATGTAATCAGGCAGAATATTAAACAGAAGTGGAGCCTGATATAAAAAGTTTCTTTGGCCAAAAGATGTTTTAGTACTTATTGCGACAAAGTTGATTGTTGAGCTAATTCTAGTGGTATGGATTTGTTGGGTTCTTTCTGCAGAATAAGTATTGATAAAAAATCTACAAATTATTTTAGAGATGTACAGCTGTTTTATACTCATAACGTTAGATTCCTTGTAAAGAAGTTTCGATGGATAACGAAATTTTTTTTTGTACATGACTTTAAGAATTAATTTGTGAGCAATATTTAGTGGCTCTTCATTGGACTTTAGACAGGATCCCCAGCACACAATATTGTAAGAAAGTCGAGATTGTACTAAGGCATAATAGACAGATTTTAATTTCTCTTTATCCAGTATATATATACGTTCTTTAAAAATATAGGTAAGTCTCCTGATATTTTTGTTAACATATCAATATGGTCGTTCCATCTCAAAAATATATCAATATTTACACCTAGAGACGTATGAATCCATCCCTTCCAAAAGAGTTCTGCTTGAGAGGTCACTAGGTCTCCCTCTACCAGTCTCTCCCGATCTGGCCTGCCACGCAGCTGCAGGTGACCCGGACAAACCTCACCCGTGAACCCGGGCACCCCTGCTAAGTCACCAAATACAGCGCATTACTTGGGGTGACCTATGGCAGAGGTGTAATCCAATATATGGCTCCCAGGACGGCGGTACCCATACCCGCCTCCCAAAGTGAAATAATAATTACAAATAATAATGTGCCGGGTGTCCACTGTGGATTTCAAATAGTATAATTAACTAAACAACTATTTTATTAAAATTTTATTTAAATGAAAGTGCGAATTTTCACATTTTTTAAAACATTGACAGTTTTAACTTATATCCACGAGTATGTAAAAAAAATGTTCGCCCTTAATAATAATAGTATCTGATTATAAATTCACTGGCCCACGTATATTCACCCTCTTTCTGCATTTGGATTCCTATAGGCTACGAACGCACAGGCAGGTGGCTGGCTTAGCGCCTAGAGCCTAGTGGCAAAAAACCAACAGGTTGGTTTGCCTGGATACACGCTAAGCGGCTATCCATCGTCTATCTACTGCCTATCTAGGTGGCTGGCTTAGCGCCTAGAGCCTAGTGGCAAAAAACCAACACGTTGGTTTACCTGGATACACGCTAAGCGGCTATCCATCGTCTATCTACTGCCTATCTAGGCTCTAGGCGCTAAGCAAGCCGCCTGCCTATGCGGACGTAGCCATAAAGAATCATCATTCCAGTCCGTAATTATAAAAGTCGGGAATTATTTTATTAATACTATAAAGTATAAATAAATCTTCATAAAATCTTTCGCAAGTGCTTTATTAGTATAAATCACAACATTTGGTATTATTAAATATTATTTCTAATAATAATATTCCGTTGCCATCTGAATCAGATATGCGCGATTTTTGGACAAACATTTTGAGTAAAGATATAAAACATAATGAGGCAGGTCCCTGGATAGAAAATGAAGAACTTAATTGTTCAGACATTGAACAAATGAGTTTTTCTGATATATCGGTTGAATTGTTAGCCAAAATTATAAAAAATACTCATAATTGGAAAGCCACATCCTCTTTTTGCAAAAAATCTTTCAAAGCTTGTCAGACAACCTCAAAATTTTCCTAATTTTCTAACTAAGGGCATTACTTATATGTTGCCTAAAAGCGAACATATTAATAATCCCTCTCAATATAAACGAGGGTATATTTAGAAATTTCAAAATTAAAAGTATGAAAGGGGATAAGATTTATAAATATTTAGGATACCCGCAATCGAATAGATTAGATCACACTAGTATTAAAAATGATATTAGGATTAAATTTCAAACTAGGATCAGAAAATTTTTAAAATGCAATCTATCTGCTAAAAATTTAGTAAAAGCAATAAATACTTGGGCAATACCTCTACTAACGTACTCATTTGGCATAATTAAATGGTCCAATACAGATTTAGATAGTTTAGAACGATTAATTAGAACTACGTTAACAAAGTTTAATTGCCATCATCCAAATTCAGCTATAGAACAAATTAATTTACCTAGACATTTAGGAGGTAGAGGTGTAGTCAAAAGAACATCTTTGAAACACAATCAGGTAGAAATGCTTAGAAATTTTTTCCATAGGAAAGCTAATAGCTCAGAAATGCATAAAATAATTTGCAAGGCAGATAGAAACATTACACCTTTAAATTTATATGACGAGAATGCCAACATTCTTATAAATACTAACCAGGAATTATTAGATTCCTGGTCAAATAAAATTATTCACGCAAAACACTTCAATTATCTCAACCAAACGTATGTTGACAAACTTTCGTCAAACAAATGGTTGGGTATTGAAGAGTTGAGCGCAGGAATAGAAGGATTTATGCTTGCCATTCAAGATAGAGTCATTAATACTAAAAATTATATGAAGCATATAATCAAAGATATAAATCAAATTGATGATTTATGTAGAAAATGTTTGGCTTTTCCGGAAACTATAGAACATATTATATCGGGATGTTCTATATTAGCGCCGTCCGAGTATACATTTAGGCACAATCAGGTTTTAAAAATAATTCACCAAAGTTTGGTAATTAAACATAACTTGATTGATTGCCGTAATGTAAGTACCATATTATGAATATGAACCAAATTCATTTTTAGAAAATGAATTTTATAAAATATATTATGATAAAACTGTACTAACAGACAGAACTATTAGTCATAATAGACCTGATATAGTTTCACATGACAAAATTAAAAAAAATAACTTAGATCATTGATGTAGCTATTCCAAATTCTTGTAATATTCAAAAAACTGTTTCTGAAAAAATAAGAAAATACACAGATTTAGGAAATGAAATTAAAAGAATTTGGCATTCTCAGACTATAAAAATATTACCATTTGTTATTTCGGCTACTGGCATTATACCCAGGTCTCTCATTCAAAATTTAGGCATATTAGATTTGTCAAAGAATTTATATACAAAAATGCAAGAATCGGTCATTTTAAATACATGTAGGATTACAAAAGATTTTTTAAATATTTATATTGAGGGATCAGTAGGGTTTATAGGTTCAATTAGGAATTCCACAGAGCCGAACCCTCTGATATGAAAATATCTGGAGTCGGTGAATTATTTTCCCATTTGGTCTCTGGTAGGTTGACATGTTGTTCTTGTATTATTTTGTATTTATAATACTTATATAGTGCAATTGCATAGCGTGGATTGACTAGATGATCATTTGGGAAGTGTGTGAAAGGGTTTAGTTTTTCCTGTGGGGAAAATTTAACCCGGACATTTAAATCTGGTGCGTATTGGATAATTTGCACATCGCCATTTTTGTTAAAATCACCTCATGGGCGCTGCCCAAATATAACTTCATAGTCTCTAAATCTATAATATTATTTTGTATAAAAAGATACAGAAAACATAACTTACCTGATAGAGATACCAGAAGAAGGGTAAATGCCGAAGGAGATGCAAGAGATGCAAGAAGGGTAAATGCCGGTAACTTCGTTAATGGAGGACTGAATGCCGTTGGCGCTAATAAGAAACTGTCCAAAGAAGCTAAGCTAGCAGTCCACAATGGAGTCCTGGTACCTACCCTGATGGCATATGGCAGTGAGGCATGGAACTGGCAGAGGAAGGATGAAAGTAAACTGAATGCTGTTGAAATGAGATCCCTGAGGCGTATGTGCGGGAAAACCATGTACGTTAGTGTGAGAAATGTGGATATCCGCAAATAAAGTAAGGCTGGTGTAAGCATAATGAGTAAAATTAAGAAAGGGACCCTCAGATGGTTTGGGTATATAGAGCGAATGAACGAGGAAAGGAGTGTAAGGAGAATATATAACGCACATTTGAATGGTAGAAGAAGTCGAGGACGCCCAAGAAAGACACGGCACGACCAAATGAATCAGATACTTGAGTCGAGCCATGTCAAATAGGTATAAGTATAAGTAGTTAACTGTTAACGAGTTAGATCCGGTGCGGGTCATCGTTTCATCGCTTGTTTAACTTTCTATGGATATAATTTGGCGAGATAGCGAGCCTTCCTGTCTGGTCAGCAATTGAGACTAACATCGCCATCTTAATTCTAATAGAGATGACAACACAACAATATCTTCTCCTACTCCAGAGACAGCGGGACTGGATATAGAAACTTATGGTCCTACGTCCTACTGCTGAGGGTCTGTTACAAGCAACTATTAATTCTAATAGAGATGACAACACAACGATATCTTCTCCTACTCCTCAGACAGCGGAACTGGATATAGAAACTTATGGTCCTACGTCCTACTGCTGAGGGTCTGTTACAAGCAACTATTAATTCTAATAGAGATGACAACACAATGATATCTTCTCCTACTCCTGAGACAGCGGGACTGGATATAGAAACTTATGGTCCTACGTCCTACTGCTGAGGGTCTGTTACAAGCAACTATTAATTCTAATAGAGATGACAACACAACGATATCTTCTCCTACTCCTGAGACAGCGGGACTGGATATAGAAACTTATGGTCCTACGTCCTACTGCTGAGGGTCTGTTACAAGCAACTATTAATTCTAATAGAGATGACAACACAACGATATCTTCTCCTACTCCTGAGACAGCGGGACTGGATATAGAAACTTATGGTCCTACGTCCTACTGCTGAGGGTCTGTTACAAGCAACTATTAATTCTAATAGAGATGACAACACAACGATATCTTCTCCTACTCCTGAGACAGCGGAACTGGATATAGAAACTTATGGTCCTACGTCCTACTGCTGAGGGTCTGTTACAAGCAACTATTAATTCTAATAGAGATGACAACACAACGATATCTTCTCCTACTCCTGAGACAGCGGGACTGGATATAGAAACTTATGGTCCTACGTCCTACTGCTGAGGGTCTGTTACAAGCAACTGTTAATTCTAATAGAGATGACAACACAACGATATCTTCACCTACTCCTGAGACAGCGGGACTGGATATAGAAACTTATGGTCCTACGTCCTACTGCTGAGGGTCTGTTACAAGCAACTATTAATTTGTTATGCAGTGTCTGAATAGGTCAACACAACTGTTTTAAGAAATACAATGTCATTTCCACCAATATTCGCAGCTGTGGAGCATTGATCCATCTATTTTTCCATCAAATTTTCAATTTCAATTTGGGAGGCGGGAATGGGTACCGCCGCCCCGGGAACCTTTATTGGATAACCAACACCTCTGCCATAGATCACCCCAAGTGGTTCGCTACGTTTGGTGATTTAGCAGGGGTGCCCGGGTTCATGGGGTGAGGTGTGTCTAGGTCTTGGAGGCGGATGGCCAGGACACACTGAACCCCAGATTCCTACCCACCCCTTAAACCCTTTTCCTTCTCAGAACACTCCTCTCCTTCCTTTCTTTAAAAAAAAACCCTCCACACAGCATCCCCAAAGATGACATAGGTCCTGGAGGAAATTATTTTCCTCAGGGCCTCCTGTGTGGAGCTCATGTAAAACAAATAATAACAATAAAATTCATAATATTATTTTTTAAACATTTTTCATGTTCGACAGGTTGAACTGAAGTCGAACTATAATGATACGTGATAACGAGTGGATTCAAGTATTGTGTAGACATACGCACTTGCGTGACCTTTCGTCGCCTTAGTTCTTAATTGTCCAAACGACCATTTAATTTTTTGTTCAATCTCCACTTTAAAATTAAAAATAAAGTATACAAAATTATAGTTAATCGCTTAACTAAGAATTATTCCAACTAATGAGACCTTTACCTTTTCGGAAATAGCTTTATCAAACACCTATCATAAAGTTACATTGAAATAATGAAAGAAAACCTTCTCCTCCTGTCAAATTTTCTATTGGTCGTTTGGACAATTTAAGAACTAAGACGACACTTTGTTGTGTTATTTCACAAACATGGCTTTACAGAAATTAGTTCTGAATTAATAAATTTTGAAAGGAAAACTTCTTTAGCACCTTATGGTTTGAAACTCGATGAAACGAAAAATAGCGACATAAAAAGAGATAAACACAAACATCTGTTCAATGACATCCAAGATTTCCTGGAAAATCTTATTGGTGAGTTAAAAAAAACTAAGGATTATGCACAATATGTACTGATCGGGGACATGAATATAAATACTATAGGAGAAGTATTGCATAGGCAGTCCGACGACTACTTATGTGCTATGGCTGAAAGTAATTTTATTTCCAATATTAATTCTCCAACTAGGGTACAAGGTAGCTCAAGCTCATGTTTGGATCATATATATACCAGAAATATAACAAATTCAAATGCATTTGTAATACATAATCCAATCACTGATCATTACACCACTGCAATCAGTATCCCAAACTCAACACCCAAAAAACATAAAATTAATCACAAACAGATTATCGATTATGAGGCTTTATTAAATGATCTTAATAATAAAAATTAAGAATATGTTTATAAAGAGACTGAAGTTAACAATGCTCTAAACTATTTTATTAATGAAATCAATACATTCATAACAAAACACACAATAACTAAACGCATTCCATATAGTAAAATACATCTCACCCCATGGATTACCAACGGCATTGTTAAATCTATACACAAAAGAAATCACCTTCATAAAATAGCTAAACGAGACCCATTGAACGATACTAAACAGCAAAACTATTACCGATACCGTAATATTTGCAAAACCGTTATTCGCAAATGTAAAGAGCGTTATTATAAATTCTTACTTGATAAGGATAATTCCAGCAAAAACATGTGGAATGTTGTCAGAGACATAACTAAAAGTAAAAGAAATACCAGTACATCTGTAACTGAATTAAATACCGGAAATTTGATTATAACTGACAATCAATCAATTGCATGTCATAATAATCAATATTTTGCATCTGTTGGGTCAAATCTAGCAAAAAAAAATTTTATTAGAAACCCAGAAAACGGAAGACTCTTTAGCATCGACAATTGAAACAAAGGAACAATCTTTTTCATTTGATATTAAACCAACTACTGTAGAAGAGGTCTTAAAAATAATCAACAGCCTTAATACTACACATGCAAAGGGTCCAGATAGTCTAAATACACAAATACTAAAAAAAATTAAAAATCAGATTTCTGCTCCGCTATCATATATTTACAACTTAAGTTTTGCATCAGGAATATTTCCTGATCACTTTAAAAAATCAATAATTGTCCCAATTCACAAAAGTGGACCTAAATCTCTTGTAGAAAACTACAGGCCAATATCACTTTTAAGCGCGATATCCAAAGTCATTGAAAAGCTTTTCAAAACTAGGTTAAACGAATATGTGGAGGAACATAACATTCTAAGTCCAAACCAATACGGCTTTCGGTCGGGTAAGGGAACGGATGATGCCATCGCATGTCTCACGGAAACTATTGCAGGGAATATGAACCGTGGCAAGAAAACTATTGCCCTTTTCCTGGACCTGGCCAAGGCATTTGACACAATATCTCATAAAATTCTTTTACAGAGACTTAGAAATATAGGAATAAAGGGAAAAGCTTTTCAATGGATAGAAAGTTATATATCTAATAGATTTCAACAAACCAGAATTAACGAGGCTATTAGCACTTCACTAAAATACACTTTTGGGGTACCACAAGGAAGTACACTTGGGCCCCTTCTCTTTATTATATACATAAACGAACTTTGTAACCAACACATTGGTGGCAAAATTATCACGTTCGCTGACGATACAGTTATTTTGTTTGAAGGAGATGATTGGAAAGAAACACACCACCTTGCGAACACAGGTATAAACAGAGTAAAACAGTGGCTGGACAGTAATTTGCTTACACTAAACATACAAAAAACAAAATATCTCACATTTAGCGCTACCCTTGCAGGTCAACCCAAAACACCTCATCACCTCACAATACATAATATTAAGTGTAGCCTTGGAAATAATAACCATACTTGTAAATGCGAAACCCTTGAATGTGTTAAATCTATTAAATATTTAGGTATAATAGTGGATAACCACCTTAAATGGAAACAACAAATTGAAAACACAGCTAATAAAGTGCGCAAGCTTATTTATATATTTATAGCATTGCGGGAAATTATAAAAACTCAAGACATTAAAAAAATATACTACGGGCTCTGTAACTCCGTCATAACCTACGGTTGCATTGGATGGGGTGGAACAGGATTAACAATATTATACCCGCTACTGAAGGCACAGAAATCCATTCTACGCGTCATTATGAAGAAACCCTTCAGATACTCGAGCGACGCTCTCTTCAAGGAGTTTAATGTGCTTGATGTTCGACAGTGTTACATAAAAAAAATAACAATCTGCGTCCACAAAAATATAAACAAAACGATAACAGTCAATCATAATCATCAAACCAGAAGTAAGAGCAGAAACGACCTTTCTATTCCAACAAGCAATACTGCGGCTTATCAAAAAGTTTTCTCATACCTGTAATATATGAATAAAAATATACAACAAAATCCGCTCTCAATTTAAACTGTGTGAATTATCGGTACTAAAATTACAAAATGGTTATTAGACTTAGGTAGGACAGATTCCGAAAAATTATTAAAAAACGTAGTGTGAGTTGATTTCTTCGATTTTGTATTTTGTATTTTCCTAAAAAATATTTTTTTATTTTTCTTTCTTACATTTATATATAATATTTTTATTTTATATTTTACCTATCCATAGGTAGGTACATACCTTTTATATGTACCTATCTGGATTTTATTGTTTATTACTGCTAATTTGTATTTTCCTAAAAAATACTTTTTTTATTTTTCTTTCTTACATTTATATGTTATATTTTTATTTTATTTTATATTTTACATGTACCTACCTGGATTTTATTGTTTATTACTGATGTATACCTAGAATAACACAACTTATATCTGATATTGTACCTAATATATAAGTAACTCCCCCAATATGTACCATTATTGTTAATTATTATTGAATCCATTAATGTGAAATTATGTACACGCAACCTGCCAATTTGACTGTCCTAAAACGGGAAACCTTCCTAGTTGGACAGTCAAAGCTTCCTTTTATATTGTTATATCTTGTATGTAATAAATGTAATAATAAATAAATAAATAAATAAATAAATAAATAAATATAGGATTTGACCTGCGAGAGAATGAGAAAAAATAATCGGTCTCCTCTTTGTACGGTCCTTCGTACCCCCCCCCCCCCACTTGATCTATTTTAGTTTTCTGAAGGTGGTTAAACTAAAGACCAACTCAGTATAATGGATACGTGATGCATGTGAATTTAAGTATTGTGTAGGACTTTGTTGTGTTATTTCACAAAAAATGGCTTTATAGAAATTAGCCCTTAATTAACACATTTTTTGTGTGGGAATAATTTTATGAAAATGTTATTTAATTCTACGTAATAATAATTTTAGTAAATTTGTTTTGGATTGTAGGGATGAATTAGTATTTATGTATATATGTTACTTTCATGTACGTATTAACTACTGTATCCTGGAACTACTGTTCGCTTCTTCGACATCCGTGCAATTTGTATATCTTTATCTATCCATTTCCAACAAATTGACCCCGACTCTCGATTGTTCACGATCCAATATTAAATATTAGTTAACAAGCGACTGGAGACTAGATATTGCTTCCGTTCATTTACTATTGCCAGATGGTGCGAGCTTGCTCACTGTTCTGTTGCTGGTTTATTATTCAATTTACTAAATTCACGTGCATTGGGTTTAAAATAACGTGTTTCGGCTTAAATTTACTTAAAGCGCTTAGACTGAGTACGTAATTCGCTAAATCGTTCCCAATAATGAATATCCAATGCCTGAATAAAAGGAAACATGTTAATTGAATTAGAAGTGACGTACCTATAATCTTTTTTGGAAAGTATTCACGCTTTTCGTGAGGGAATAATAAATATCAATAATAAATCGCTGTTTCAATTCCAACCGTTATGGAAAATGGGTTCCATGACAGTTGTTTTCCCAATAAACTAAAATAAAATAATAGATATCTATGTAATAAGTAATACAAAAAAATATATATAAACCTTCACTTTCACCTAGAAGTCTCAGGAGAACATTGTATAGCGCAGTTTTGTGTTAAAGGTTATTTTACTTCAAGTTTGCTTAACTATACCAAACTTAAATTGTGATTGTTATACCATACATGATATTATTAATAATAGTATAATATTTATTTACGTCACACCTTAAGGGAGGGGGGGAGTAGAGAAGTGTGACATTGTGTGACTAGGAGTATGGGGGGGGGTCATCAGCTCTGTGACGTCACATGTAAAACAAAATTGAACTACCGTTTGATTATTTTTAGATGTTAAATTGCAAAATATGTGACGTCACACTAGGGGGGAGGGGGTCTCACAAACGTGACGATGTGTGATAGGGAAGGGGAGGGGGTAAAAAAATCATGAAATTCGTGTGACGTAATTTATGGATCACCTTATCAGTGTTGATACTGAAAATATATGTGTACCAATCCCGGTATTTTTGTTCTCGATTATCAATTAAGTATTCTCGTATGTTTCTTAAAGTATGGGAATTTTTTGTAATAATTTAATATATATACATTATTGAATCATCGTTTTATAACATGTTTACAACATTATTTGGTTACTTTGGAATGCTTTCTTGATTTTTACGATGTTTCAGTAGATTAATATATATCGGAACTATATGTCCGACAAAACTTAAGCGAGAGACAGCTTACTTAAGGTCAACAGATCTCAAATGTTACCAATCGTCTAATCAAACTTTCTAGGTCAAATCGAACTGTTTACTGTGATCGTTCTTTTCGTGTAACTGGCCCTCTCATTTAAAATAAACTACCCTCAGCTCTTACTAATATCCAGAATTTGGCTGAATTTAAACGGGCTTTAAAAACCAAATTATTCAAAAAATCATACCATTCATGAATCCTAATATCTTTTCAATATACGTAATAAGCCATGTTCCCAAGTTCCCGTAATTGTTTGGTTTCGATTTCCTCTTAATTGTATTTTTTTATGTTTAATGTCAGAATATTTCTCATTTCTGAACGCAAACTGCAATATTATATTTTAGTTTAAAAGTTTCTTGTTTTGTCCTGTGTTACAATAGCACGGTTTTTGTCTATTATTATTTTCATGTGTGCTGATAACAGCACTGTCTTTGTTAATTTTGTTCTCTTGTCATTGTTTTGTAAATATCGCATATTCTTTATTTCATATTATTTTCACAAAATTATAAGGAGCACTGTAGGATTATTTTTTAATTTATTATGGTTAAGCGCACTTGAAGTTAAATGACACAAAACTTTGCTATATAAATATTATAACTATTATTATTAATAGTAAAACGTTTGACATTTGAAGGAGTTTGAAACAATTTAATAATTTACAATGTAGATATGCCTAGGTTGATATTTGGTACCAAGTCTGATACGATAAATTTGTACCTTCGAAACACAAAAAAGTTTTTAAAATCTCATTCATCACCCATGCCATATTTTATGGGAATTTCCGGTCAAGTTTGGGTGTATGTACTTGAAGACTTCAAGATGGTGCTTTAAAATAGAAAGAAGAATTTTTTTACAGATAAAACAATAAATTGTTCTAAATACCGAGAAACCTGCGGCGTGTGCTGAATTTTAACATGTGTTGAGGCGTATTACCTATTACCGGGCCCTCAAGCCACGAAGGGTCAGAAAACGACAAAGGGTCTCATTGTCGCCCAGTCCAAGTCAGATACAGATACAGTATACACTTGGACCCTTAACTCTCTGTACGTACATTTACTTGTGTACCCACTTCGTTTACTTATTGAATTGGTAGACGACATCTGAATAGATTCACCAATTAATCGTTGATATTATAAATGACCGATTCGACGGGCTCGCCTTGACTCACGTTCAATAGAAATAATATTTTATCTGCGTCGGTCACCCGTCACTCCCGTCACAAGTCACAATAGCTCAATAGCCCAATCGCGTCCCTAAATATTTTCCGTATTGTGTTCATAAAATTAATGTTTGTGTTTGACGGAAATTGTGGATTTTATGGCAGTTTCGCTCAAGTGTATGAAGTGTTACAATAGTGTTCGTTTATTAATTTCAACCAATGTGATTCACTTTTACGTAAACTGAATGAAAATTAACAAGCTCTTAATGCGCGTAATAAAGGCAGCATTGAATTCATTGTACGTATTTTGTTGTTATAATTGTATTGAACAATTGTATTGTTATAATTGTATTGGAAGATCTACAGTCTCTCGTGTCTAAGATGAACGAAGTATGTATGAAGAATGAGTTAAGAATGTAAGTAAGTTTAAAGTCATGGTGTTTGAAAGAGAGAGTACGAAAACAGTGTGCAATATAGTTGTGAATGATGAAAGCAACGTACCATGTAAGCAAAGAGTCCTGGGTTCGAGTCCCAGAGGTGTCAAGATCTTTTTCTGATTTTTCTGTCTCTAGATAGAGAGATCGATTGAGTTTCGCTAATATTGTCTTCATTTAATTAAATATTATAATTTGAGATTTTACTCAAAAAATTAAAAATAAAGATTTTATAATTAACTAGCTTTTACCCGCGGCTTCGCTCGCATGGTATTAGGAGGAAATCGCATTGATTCATTCATACATGCTTTCATTCACTGATTCACTGATTCACTGATAAACTTTCACTGATTCACTCATTCGCTCACTGATCCATTCACTCACTCACTCACTCACTCACTCACTTACTCACTCACAGTTTTATATAGAAACCACCACGGGCATGCGCACATCCAATCTCCAAAGTTTCATCGTAATCAGGATGAATGGTTTATGACATACATACATACATACATACAAACCCAGAAACAAACATATTTTGATTTTTATATATATAATAGAAGAAGAGGATTTAGGGATGCTTTGAATGGTTTGAATGCGTAAAGTGGAAAGACAAAGAAAGGTGATCTGATCTAATATGTACGTACGAGGCGATGTATGTGTGAATGTATTATCTCCTCATTATTGGATTATTTGTATATCTATCGTCCAGTTGATTAGTCAGACATCTCCAAAGTCCAAATATCTACTAAGTTTTGAGATAATGAATGATAATAATATTCGAAAACTCGCCATAAATCAAATATTATTTACGTGTACGTTTTACTTATTAAAGATGAGTAATCTGGGTATTGTAACAGATAGAGGGTACACTTTTACATATAACTGCAATTTTGATTTTTCTATGTTGTCTGACTTAAGGCGCCGTATCCCCTCTCAAAAAGAAGAATATGGAGAGATATGTCATTACGAATGTTCGGGAGAGTGCATAATATTTAAAAGAGTAAAATTGAAGCGAAAATTGTGAAAATGTTTAATAAAACACCACTCGTTTAAAAAGAGCAAAACTCTCTTGAGGGCTTTCTAAAACAGCATTTAAAGCGGGCTACAGACCTTCAGTTTTAACTGTACAGTTTAACTGTACAGTCGAACTGTACAGTTAAATCGTAGGTCCATACAGCCTACACACATTCAAGTAAAACTGCGAGATCTTTCATTTTTTATCAACAATGGCCTCCATAAACGACCCTTTAGCCGTTACAGGGCTAAAGATATATTAAAAGAAACTGAGTATATTAAAAGAAAAATAAAAGAGAAATTAAAATTAAATTAATTATTTGTATTAAAAGAGAAATTTATATTAATTTAGTGATTGTATTAGAAGAAATTGCGACAAAACTGACGAAACTGTACAGTTTTCGACTACACACTGTCAGTTTTAACTGTACAGTTCTAACTGTACAGATTTATCTATTCGTATTTTGATTAGATCTCAGTTAAACAGTACAGTTCAACTTTTATGCTACACACCTAACGATTTATCTGTACAGTTCGACTGTACAGTTAAACTGTACAGTTAAAACTGAAGGTCTGTAGCCCGCTTAAAGAAACACTGAATTTTTTCGTGAATATAACTTGTAAAATAACTGAAACAGACGAGCAATTAATGATTTTTGGAGCATACTTTGCGATTTTTTCCATGAATATAACTTGCAAAATAACTGAAACAGACGAGCAAATAATGATTTTTGGAGCATACTTTGCGATTTTTTCCATGAATATAACTTGCAAAATAACTGAAACAGACGAGCAAATAATGATTTTTGGAGCATACTTTGCGATTTTTTCCATGAATATAACTTGCAAAATAACTGAAACAGACGAGCAAATAATGATTTTTGGAGCATACTTTGCGATTTTTTCCATGAATATAACTTGCAAAATAACTGAAACAGACGAGCAAATAATGATTTTTGGAGCATACTTTGCGATATTTTCCATGAATATAACTTGCAAAATAACTGAAACAGACGAGCAAATAATGATTTTTGGAGCATACTTTGCGATTTTTTCCATGAATATAACTTGCAAAATAACTGAAACAGACGAGCAAATAATGATTTTTGGAGCATACTTTGCGATTTTTTCCATGAATATAACTTGTAAAATAACTGAAACAGACGAGCAAATAATGATTTTTGGAGCATACTTTGCGATTTTTTCCATGAATATAACTTGTAAAATAACTGAAACAGACAAGCAAATAATGATTTTTGGAGCATACTTTGCGATTTTTTCCATGGAGGGAATTTCGTATAATTTGCTTTGTGTGGTAAAACAATGTATGATCGTGTGAGAAATGTGGATATCCGCAAAGAATGTAAGGCTGATGTAAGCATAATGAGTAAGATTAAGAAAGGGACCCTCAGATGGTTTGGGCATGTAGAGCGAATGAACGAAGAAAGTAGTGTAAGAAGAATATACGACGCGAAAGTGAATGATAGAAGAAGTCGGGGACGCCCGAGGAAGACATGGTACGATGAAATGAATCAGATACTTGAGTCGGGCCATGTCAAAATTCAGAATAATAGAAGAGAATGTTTGAGACGACGTATGAAAGTGAGTGAGGCAAAGAGTGTGTGCCAAGACCGAGTTGTTTGGCGGTCCTTCCTCTTTGCGTACCCCTGCGGGAAACGGCGTGATGGTTAGTTATCTAGTTAGGCGTGGGGAATGTATAGATATTATCTTAAGAAATAACATGTATTTTTTAAGAGCTTAAAAACTTCAAACGTTTAAGGGGGGGATGTGTAAGAAATCGGTAGAATTTCGGGTAGCGGCGGCGACGATCGATATTGCCATTTTTGTAAAGGGCGCTGTATAAAGTAGACTTCCTCCTAGACCTAGACTCTTCTAATCGTGTATAAACAGAATATACAGAAAACATACTTACCTGGCATGTCATTACATATAAACAAATTTTTATTACAGAATTAGATGGGGGAAAATTACGACTTTACACGCAGAGAACACGTTGTATTATTAAAATATTCATTATCACATTTATTAGAAGATTAGTGGCTAAAATGTACCTAGTTGATGTGTATTTTAAATGCTTATTTTTTTCATTTGGTGTGGGTACCGCCGACCCGGAAACCATTTATTGGATATCCAAGATCCCTGTTGTAGGTCGCCCCAAGAGGTGCGCTACGTTTAGTGGCTTAGAAGGGGTGCCCGGGTTCATTGATTGAGGTTTGTCTGGGTCATGGCCGCATGCGTCGGACCTCTCTCGATCACTCTGCACCGCAGTGGGAGGAATGGATTCATACGTCCATCGCTCATACCTTTTTTCTTCCCAGAAAGTTCTGGCTGTGTGGGCGTGGGCAAGTTCCCATGCAGCATCCCCAAAGATAAAATGGGCCCCTAATGAAATTGTTTTCCTCACGGCCTCCTGTGTGGAGCTAATGTAAAAAAATAAAAGGACCAAACTTTAATGTTCTTTTATTGTTTGTTCTAGATAATCCTTCATATTTTGCCGTGCCTCAGAGCGAGCACTTGTACATCGAGCCCAACTCGAATCCATTCAGACACAACATGGGCGGAAACAAGCTGGGAGACAGTCTCCACTCTTCACAACACGCCATCGGCACCAGAACCAACGGCACCAGGACTCTGTCGATCCCCAGAACACTCAGCCTGGGGGAACCGTCGAGCCTTCACTTCTCTACCGACAAGCACCAGAGACACGAATTCGCTCAGAGTCCAATGAAAAGTCCCACAACTAGTGCTTATTTAGTTCCAAACGGAGGGGTACCCTCTCCCAGATCTGAAAATAAGAGAAGCTTCAGATCTTTGCTAAGATCTCTCTCCGCTAATGCAGCATCTTCTACGGAAGCGCAATCTATATTGCTCGGAGAACCGAGACCATCTGACATAGCTCCTGCAAACCATTCTGACCCGTTCAGCGTCAGGTCTAACAGGCGGCTGACCCACAGCAGGAACATTTCTTTGAGGTCCTGCGCCGAGATGAGGGCGGTAGAGTTTCCGCATTCCGTGATGAAGAGGAGGGCCCAGGAGTTTGGAGCCAACGAAGATGTATTCCACACGATGCCGCTGCCCGGGACTGGAAGAAGGAGGCACTCTATTGGAGCTTATCTTTCGAGGGAAAGAAAGGCATCGGCGAAGAATGTTTTGAAGGTAAGGTTTACTTAATTTACATTTACAACATAATAATTTCTGTGAAACATTGTTTACATAATAGGCGGTGTACAGAAATTCTCAATTCAAGCAGAAAACAGATGATTGGTGAATCCTTATTTACATTTGGTCTTGGAGACAATTTTGTGGTACCTACCTATTAATAACTTTTTTGATTTGAGCTTTCGTTTCCGAGTAAATCTAATCCGAAGCTGTATTTTATAATTTCAATCAAACCCTTTAGAGGAAAAAAGGAAAAAAAGTTTAAAAAAAATGGAAATGCTGAGGTTGAAAATAAAAATCCGAAAACTTCAATATCTTGGACATGTGATGAGACATCCAAAGAAGTGGGAAGGATATCTTGCATCTCATAATGCAGGGAAAGATTGTCGGAAGACGGGGCCCTGGAAGAAGGAGAACATCATGGCTGGAGGTTGCCCACCACTTTCCCACGGCGTTCTAAGGAAACAGATGGTTTCCTCCTTCAGCGTACACGTCAGGACTCTAATTTTTATTTATAAAGAAGCTATTTTTTTATTAAAATGACTCTAGACCTCCAATGTCCGGGCATACATTGTTAGCAGGCACTATGCGAGTGCGTACTGCGTACACGGTGTTAGTTAATTATTTCACAGTATCACGTCTCATCTCCGCCACTGGATATAGCTGAAAACAAAGTTTATTAATAGAAAAGAGGAAAAGTTACTAGAAAAAAAAATCATATTATGATGAGATTGTACGACTTAACCAAAGCAACTGAGTTGCAGTCGTCCGGCAGTCCCGCCGAGGATAAGCGGAGCCATCAGTCCAGGCCCCTAAGCCGGCTTCCCGGTACGCCCTCGAAGAAAGTGTTGGAATTAAAGAAGGAAAGACCTGAAGACCCTAGGAATAAAAGTGAGCATCGGGTCACCGGAGGCAGGGCGGAAGGGCACCGGTCCGCAACGGTTGGTCTTCAGACCCGCTCATGGCGACGGGGGAGGCGCGGGCGGGTTATGCAACCGCTGCCTTGGCAGTCATCTCCTCAGTTGATGCACGGTCATAGGTCTAGTCCACCCCCTTGATGGGGTGTAAGACAATATAAAATTATGAAATGGTAGTTCCGTTCCGGCTCCTTACGATCCGGCTCCTTACTTATGCAAGTCCAGACACGCAAAACTTGGTTGGAATATATCTTAGATTTAGAAAAAAAGAATAAAAGGAAAGTAGCAAGTGTAGTATATACGAGTAAGGTTATTAATAATATCTAGTTAAGAGAGAGAAAACAATGATTAAAAGCAAGAAATAGACACATTTTAGATGTTAAAGAGGCTGTTGAAGATGGTACCTAAGAAAGCATGATACATAAATACATGAATCAACAGTTGCAGCGTGAAATAATGAAAATTCAAGCAATAGTAGTAGTAGAAGTATAATAAAAGGGTGACCATGGATTCCAGGAGCAATTACACCTGGATCCTAAACACATAATGAAGTTAAATTTAATCATCCACTCTAAGTTCAGGCCATCTCTCAACCCAGATCCTTGTAAATTTCCTCAGGCATTCGTGATTCTCCTTGTTCGACACGAGATCTGCATTTCATGCAGGTCTCGTAGTTACTTTCAGACCTTCCAACATTTCATCTCTTGTGTCCGTCAAAATCTCACAGTGCCACAGAATGTACTCGGCTGTTTAGTTTGTGTCACCACACGCACAGTTTGGATGGGGAGACAGGGTCAGGCTGTGCAGTCTTCCCCTGAATTCTCCATGACCTGAAAGTATTTGTGTTAAGTGATGATCCAATTTGATGAACTCCCCTTCCATTCTGGCTTTAACTGACGGGAAGAAGGAGAAAGTCCTTCTGCCCGTATTCGATCTATCCCAACGTTTTTGCCATTCATTATGAGTGAGTTCACGCATCTCTTTCAGCAGTCGAGGAGAGGTACTGCCCCACCTGGTGTTAGTTCACCTCCAAGATGGACCTTCCTCTTATTAGTTGAACATCATGGCTGAAAAAGCTGAGACAGTTGTTTGGCCAGTCTACTGTAGAGCTGTTCCGGGCCGCAGTAAACAAAGTCCGCATAGCCATCATGATAGCCAAATTCCGTTGAACGGACAGGGCACAAGAAGAAGGAAGAAAAAAAAAATTTTTGAATTCTCTAGTTTCTGCATTCTGAGTTTCCGCTTACCGTATATAATTATTTTATTTTTTGTAATATTGATAATATCATTATTGTATACCTATATTTTCCACCTACCTAGTTTACTACGTAATTATATACAAAACTTTCTAGGTCTTATTGAGAAAAAATTTTAATATATTCAAATACTTAAATGTAATTTGTTTTAATGTGAGGAAATGCCTAGGAAATACCTATTATAATCGTGTGAGTGGTATTTATCGATATATATTTATCGATATATATATAATTCTCGCTCAGCACCGAACGAGTACAGTCGCGTTATTTTGTAAGAAGTAAAACAATAAATATAATTACTTACATTAATAACTCGCCCACCTGGGCGATTCCATTAATTTAATATGGAAACCGAAGAAATTTTTAAAAATATTAAAGACTTAGTTAATAAGATCACTTCAGTGAAAGACTCAAAAATAAAATTAACACTGGAACAAAATATTGTATCACTGGAAGAAAAAATTCATCACGAACTAATTAGTCTACAAAAGAAGATCATAGAATTACAAGAAATTAATATTAAAAATAATCATCACTACACACAGAAACTCGAAGAAATCCATCAAAATAACAAAAAATCATACGCTAGTGCACTAAGTAACAATAAAAACTTCGCAGAAACTTCATATAATGCAGAACAGAAATACGCCATTTTAATTACCTCAAAAAACACCTTGAAGGCCGAGGACATAAAAATAAAAATTCAAAAAAATATTAATTTAACAAAAATAAAAGTTGGAGTAAATGGAGTAAAAAAGATCGGAGAACAAAAATTAGTGATTTCTTGCCAAAAAAAAGAAGATGCAGAAAAATTAACCGAAGAGATAAATAAAGTAATTGGAAAAGAAGTATCGGCCGAAGAAATAAAAAAAAGGAAACCGTGCTTAATGTTGAAAAGCCTGCAATGCCAATTGACTGAAGAAGAAATTATAGACGGGATTATACAACAAAATGAAGGATTAACCCTAGAAGACAAAAAAGACATTAAGCTTATCAAGGAATTAAAAAATAAGTACAATGAAGGAAAAGAAAAAGACACCACTAACTACATTATCGAAACAACTGGACAATTAAGGAAAAAACTAATTGATAAAAAAAAATTAAACATCAAATTCCAAAGAGTGTACGTCATCGACTGCAGCCCGCTCACACAATGTTACCATTGCCTCAAGTTCGGCCACACAGCTCAAAGATGTCTCGCCAGGACGCAGCCTCCCATTTGCCCTCATTGCACTAAGGAACATATACTATCCAAATGTGAAAACAAAGAACAAACTCCAATCTGCAACAACTGCTGTGTCCAAAACAAAAGGTTTGATATGAACTATTCCACCGATCATAGAGTCGATAGCATAAAATGCCTTTACCGGCAAAAAATGCTTCGAATTGCCAAAGAACGCATTGACTACGAATAAATATTGTAAATTTTCATTTCCTCAAACTCTTATCTATAAATTAACAATGAATGATTTTTTATGTAACGCATTAGATAAAAAAATATGTATTGAAGAAAACTTATATCACTCTATAAGAGATTTCTATTTTATTTGCACTGAAAAAAGATTTACTCAATTTCATAAAAATATTAAAAGCGTAAAAATTTTTTTTGAAAAATTAATAATATCTTTAAAAGAAATATTTTTTTCCCGGGCTTGATTGGGTTTACAAAGACCTACTCTACTGGCGAAACTAATTACTCCATTCCAGGGTACCAGGTAACAATAATAAGAATAAACAAAAACTCTGATATTGGAATATCTATTTCCAACCAGTATAATGTTCTCAATATTAATGAAGTAATTAATGATTATGATGTTAATATTTTAAATATAAAATTTAAAGACGTAAATAAATTATCGCATTATATTGCTATTTATCCTACACATAAGTCTACAGTACAACAATTTATAGTAGAATCAAAAAACGTTTTATTGAATTTTAGAAATATAGATAATATTATTATACGAGATATGCATTTAAATATTGTAAATGATTATGCTAGTAATGATAAAAATGTGATCAATCAATATATGATCAATAAAAAACCGGAACATTCTTCAACAATCTCTACACATTATAAAATCCGTATTTGTATTACTAACTCTATGTCACACTCTACTTTGAAAATACTCTATATATTTAAAAGAAATCAATATCACATTAATATTTTTACTAAATGGATGACTTCATAGCTAATGAATTAGAAAATAATTTTAAAATACAAGAATATGAGTGTGTATACACCGATTCATGTAATGACATAATCTCAAAGAATCTCAATAATATTTTCATTTTTCATAGTAATATACGAAGTATGGAACGAAATTGGGATGAATTAATTCTAAAATTAAACAATCTAAATAAAAAACCTGACATCATAATATTATCAGAAACTTTTACTAATGACGAATCACCCACCTATCATTTACCAGAATATAATTATGTTACAACCAAAATAAACATCAATAAAAATAGTGGTCTCGTCATATTCATTCACGATAAATTTAGTATTGTCAAAATAACTGAACATCCTATACATCTAGTAAACTGTATTGAAATACAATTAAAACTCGACAAAACAAACTACCACATAATAGCTGTTTACAGAACACACGGTTCGAATATCTCGTCATTTATAAATGAATTTAAACACATACTGTTAAAATTTAGTAATAAACTTTGCTTTATTGCAGGAGACTTCAATTTAAACATTAATGAAAACGTAGAAAATAATTTCAAAAATGAATATATTAATTGTATGACTGAATTTAACTTCATATCGTGCATTAATAAAAATACGAGAGAGATAAAAAATCACACTCCATCTTGTTTAGACCATATATGGACTAACATAAATATTAAAGATATCGACAAAATCAAATCAATTGTTTGGAAAACGAATATAAGTGACCACCATGCATGCATTCTTCTCTATGATAACAAAATTAAACATAAAAAATTTAATCTAACAAAGACAAATTCCTACACAAATAAGACTATTTTATCCAAAAAACTAAGAAATGAACAATGGAACAACGTGTTAAATAGTTATGATACCGAGACTTGCTCAAAAAACTTTGAAAATATATTGTCTCAACACATAAAAAATTCAACTACTGAAACTACAGTCCGCATTAAATCTAAACTAAGAATTTTAAAGCCTTGGATAACACAAGGACTTATAATATCAATTAGAAACAAAGAAAAACTTTATAAAACAGCATTGAAAAATCCTCTAAATGAAAAAGCATACACTTTTTACAAAAAATTTAAAAATAAATTAACAAACTGTATCAAAAAAAATAAAGAAGACTATTTCAAAAATAAAATACTTTCTACAGACAATAACAATAAACAAATATGGAAAACAGTCAACTTAGCCATGGATAACACTAAAAAAACACAAAAAATAAAATACATTGAACATGAAAATAAAATAATAGATGCTAATATTCAACCTAAACAATGCGCAAACATCTTTAATTCTTTTTTTGCTAATGTAGGAAAAAATCTTGCGAAAAATATCAATAAATCTTTTAACCCGAAAAAACAAACGATTGAAAATGTACAAAATCAAAATAATTTATCAAAATTTGAAACAACCTCAGAAAGTGAAGTTTTAAAAATAATAGAAGGCATGAAAGGAGGTTCGTCTCCCGGATTTGACCTTATTACAGTACATTTTCTAAAATCCATGAAAATTCATTTGGTAAAACCAATTACTCATTTGATAAACTTAAGTTTAACAGAAGGAATATTTCCGACAAACTATAAAAATACAATTATTTCACCTATTTATAAATCTGGAGATCCTCAACAAGTAACTAACTATCGCCCAATTTGTCTAATCTCAAACATTGGAAAGATTTTTGAAAAAATTGTGAAAAACCAATTGGTCGGTTTCCTAGAAAGTAATAAAATTCTTCAAAAAAACCAATTTGGTTTTATAAAGTCACTCAGCACACAAGATGCTATTGCTAATGTAACCTCATACATCAATGAATCATTGGATAAAGGTGAAAAATGTGCCGGTATATTTATTGATCTCAGAAAAGCTTTTGATAGTATATCCCATGAGATTCTACTAAAAAAACTAAACAATATAGGTATAAAAGACAATGCAATTAAATGGATTTCGAACTACCTAAAAAATCGACCGCAAGTCGTAAAAATAAATCAGATTAATAGCGATAAAGAAATATCAGACTTTGGAATCCCTCAAGGTACAGTAATCGGACCAATCCTTTTCACCATATATGTTAATGACATTTTTTTTCAACCACTACATGGCCAAATTACTTCATACGCCGATGATACGGTACTAATAATTAGCGATAAAACTTGGGAAAAAGTAACATTTAAAGCCACCGAAGACATAAATATTTTAAAGAATTTCTTCGACGTAAATTTACTATCACTAAATGGTGATAAAACATTTGTAATTCCATTTGCAATACACAAAAATGATACCCCTAAAAACATTGATATCATCATCCATGATAATTCCAAAACACATAGTAAAAATTATTGTATCCAAAACTGCACAATATTAAAAACAACAAACACAATCAAATATTTAGGAGTCATTATCGATAAAAATTTGAAATGGAAGGAACAAATTTGTCAAGTTGTAAAAAAAATTAGAAAATTGATTTATTTATTTTTAAGAATCAGAAATTTTTTATCTGTAAAAAACTTATATCTAATATATTACGCTTTGGTTCAATCAACTTTACAATATGCTATCATTAGCTGGGGATCCGCATACAAAACTAATCTTTCCCCAATTGAAGTTGTGCAGAGGCTAATAATTAAAATCATATTAAAAAAACCTTCTGACTACCCAACGGATCAATTATTTAAGGAATTCCAAGTACCATCTTTCAAAGATCTATACAATAGAAATGCATTGATTCAAATTATAAAAGAAAAAGAAAAATATCAATTTATAACTGAAAACCGTACTAGACATAAATATATTTTTTCATGCCCAAAATTAAACACTTCCTTTGCACAAAATTATTATACTTATCAAGGAAGACTTATTTTCAACTGATTACCGGATGAAATTAGAAAAATAAATGATAAAATCCAATTAATAAACACTGTAAAAAAATATTTTAAAGATAATCTCAAAAAAAAAAAAAAAAAAAAAACAGTTTCCGACTAATCTAATCTACTTATAACTCAGTTTCCAAGTGATACTCCATTCTTCAAATAAGTTAAATTTTGTATTGTTTTTAGCAACTAATTACAATAATTCTGGACACATTATCCAAACAGTAAAATTGTTTTGATAGTAGATAAATACTTATAATCACATATCACCGAACTTACAACTTATTGTTTTTTACATTCACATTGTAATTTAAGAACTTAAATATAGCATTAAAAAATGTACACTACTCTTCCAGACACAAGCTAACGCTTCCATGGAAGAGTGGTATTAACATATTTGAATATGAACATGTAAGCAAATTAATACATCATCTAAATGTACATTATATTTTATATGCTAAAAAATAATAAATAAAAAAAAAATAAAAAAAAAAAAATAAAAATATCCATATTTCGAAGGTTTTCTTATCACTCGGGCGGAAAGAGAATCAATGATCGGGGAAATTTATATATCCATATTTCGAAGGTTTTCTTATCACTCGGGCGGAAAGAGAATCAATGATCGGGGAAATTTATATATCCATATTTCGAAGGTTTTCTTATCACTCGGGCGGAAAGAGAATCAATGATCGGGGAAATTTATATATCCATATTTCGAAGGTTTTCTTATCACTCGGGCGGAAAGAGAATCAATGATCGGGGAAATTTATATATCCATATTTCGAAGGTTTTCTTATCACTCGGGCGGAAAGAGAATCAATGATCGGGGAAATTTATATATCCATATTTCGAAGGTTTTCTTATCACTCGGGCGGAAAGAGAATCAATGATCGGGGAAATTTATATATCCATATTTCGAAGGTTTTCTTATCACTCGGGCGGAAAGAGAATCAATGATCGGGGAAATTTATATATCCATATGTCGAAGGTTTTCTTATCACTCGGGCGGAAAGAGAATCAATGATCGGGGAAATTTATATATCCATATTTCGAAGGTTTTCTTATCACTCGGGCGGAAAGAGAATCAATGATCGGGGAAATTTATATATCCATATTTCGAAGGTTTTCTTATCACTCGGGCGGAAAGAGAATCAATGATCGGGGAAATTTATATATCCATATTTCGAAGGTTTTCTTATCACTCGGGCGGAAAGAGAATCAATGATCGGGGAAATTTATATATCCATATTCGAAGGTTTTCTTATCACTCGGGCGGAAAGAGAATCAATGATCGGGGAAATTTATATATCCATATTTCGAAGGTTTTCTTATCACTCGGGCGGAAAGAGAATCAATGATCGGGGAAATTTATATATCCATATTTCGAAGGTTTTCTTATCACTCGGGCGGAAAGAGAATCAATGATCGGGGAAATGTATCTCGCATCGTTTTGTTTTATTTTACAAACAACTTAAAAATGTATATTTGGCTTTGAATTCAATATTTAAAAGAATTTTATTTATAACCTTGCGTCGTATAATTAAAATGCTAAATCTGTCCCAAAGCCACTTCGGCTGATGAACACCCAACCTCACGTCTCGGTTGTAAACGTCAACAACTGATGATGGACGATGATAAAAATACCATTTCCATAAATAATGAATAAATTATTATTATTTTTATTATTTGAATCAGGTAACGTCCGTGCCCAGCGAGGTGCCCCGAGTTGAAGCGCCCCGAGTAGGCAGCCCCGGGGGCGCTCCGGTGCGGGGGCCGCCGGCGGGTCCGCGCGCCCCCGTCACCACCACCCTGCATTGCCAGGAGCCCCCGCAGGCCCTGCCCGAGCCCCCTCTCCCCATCCCCACCTCGCACAAGAGGAGGAAGCAAAGGAGTCAGAGCATCAAAGGTTAGTTCATCTTTGAATACAACGGTGCTTGGGTTCTTGGATATGCCACCTTCGTTAAAAATTAAGTACCTACCAATATATTAAATACTTAAAAAACAATCTATCCTGGAGAAACGAAACCCTGGAGGTCCTGCACGGAAGATCGATAAAACCCTATATCAATACGATATTGCCTAAATACGTCATCTACAGTCAGTTATCAACAATTGTTAAGAAATCGAGACGCGCTAAAATTTGACAACCTCCGTCTCTTGTGTAGTACCTATATTAAGATATGAATAAACAGTTTCATATAACCTTTCTCTATATTTTATCTATCCCTTCCCACAATTATTATTGTGGTCACTGGATCCAAGCATTTTGGACGTACATAAAACTCAGTTACAAGTTACAAAGTAAGCGAAAACATGCTTCGCAGACCAAATAATTCGCCTCACGTAAAAAGTGTAAAAAGACAAAAAAAAACGAAATGACCTTTTATAGCTTTTATCGCGAGAATGAGTATGAATAAGTTGTTCGATTCGGCTATTGGCTCCATTGGCTGGGTCCCTCGTTGATTTATGCATCACTTCGCTACGTGCCTCCCTTACTAAACATTCTATTTGTATTTCGTCTGCTTTATCTAAGAACTGAAATCGGCGTTTTTCTTTCAACGTTATTCACGGCGCACACGAATAGAGTTGTTTTTAAACGTCCAATCAGATTTATTACCTCCGACTTTTGACTTCGGAAAACGCGTTTGGATGGTTTATATCGCACTTGCTCCTGTCGTTTTGCTATTCGTAAGGTTAACACTGAATTACAAAATCGTCTAAACCGGCCACAACTTTACACGAGGTACGTAATATTTTACATATGGATAAACGGAATAAATCTATCTCAGTGGACACTTGTTGATATTTTGGTTATAATCTACGCAATCACAGATGGTGCCAATTAAATTACTTGAGGTTTTTAATACTTTTGCACGTTTAACTTTAAAATGGTTCGGGGAATTAATTGTTTGCGCCCGTACATATTTAAAATGAATATAAATAAATAATTTTGTCCGTAAACAAACCCAAATCTTTCAAGAAAGGCTGAAAAATACAATATTGGATTGAGTCACCGATACAAAATTGAATTTTTCAGCCTCTGTTGAAAAATTTGGGTTTGTTTATGGACAAAACTATATACTTCAAAATTTTTATTTATGTTTTCATAATTTTTCTTTTATCTATATTTCTGTGAAATTTTTAATTTTATTTTTTATAACTATGAAAATGTAACTATTAACTCACTATAATAAGATTTTTAATGAAAAGAACCCGTTAGACAAACTGCTAAAATGTAGTTTATGGGGACTTTTTTGTCTTATAAAGTCTTGTATTTTGTAAGTATTTTGTCTTCGTAAAGTGTATAAAATAATTAAATAAAATATATTTGGACGTACTTTGTGTGACAGAGAGTATGAAAACAGAGAGCGGTACGATGCAGCATAACGATAGGCTTGTCATCTGGTCTGGGAGACCAGATACGGAAAGGGTTTGTCAGGTTGTTGCAGCGTTACTGTCTCCCAGAATGGTTGAATGTATGTCGCAATATGAATGTGTAAGTCCGAGAATAATGTGGATCCGATTCAAAATTGGTTTGACAAGGATGTTTCTGGTTATTTGCTATGCTCCTGTCAATTCTGAAAGCGACGAAGTGAAAGATGATTTTTGGACTGGTGTGAACGACGTAATGAGATTAAAAAATTCGAATGAAAGGATTATAATGGTGGGCGACTTGAATGGGTGGGTGGGAATTGGACGTGACGGATTTGATTCAGCCTTAGGTAAGTTCGGGGATGAAAGAACGAATGACAATGCGAATAGAATACTTGAAGTATGTTTAGAGTGGAACTTGTTTGTTTCGAATACTTTTTTCGATCATAAATGTGTCCACCAATATATGTGGGAAAGAGGAAATGAAAGAACAATAATTGACTTTGTTGTAATTGACTCTAGGTTGAGAGCCGTTACCGAGGACACAAGAGTTTTCAGAAGGGCGGAGGTTGAAACTGACCACTTTCTGGTGGTGTCGAGAGTAAACCTCTTTCGCGGCTGGCGCTCTAAAGTGAAAACGATATCAACTCCAAGAAGAGTCAAAGTAGAAAACCTACAAAAGGCTAATGTCAGAAGTGAGTATGAGAATTGTGAAGAGATGAGATTGAATGAGAAGGAAATGGACGGTCTAAGCATTGATGAAACATGGAACCACATAAAGGTGAGTCTTTGTGAATCTGCTAGAGATGTATGTGGAATAAGTACAAACAAGGTAGGAAGAAAGGTGGCGCATGGTAGGATGACGAGATCAAAGCACTGGTCTCAGAGAAGAAGAAAGCATGGTTACGTCTGATAGCGGCTGGCACTGCTTCTAGCGAAGAGGGAGATAGAGCGAAAGAAGTTTATAAGGGATGTAAGAAAAGAGTAAGTGTTGGAGTGAAAGAACTAAAGAAACGCCTGGAAGAGGAAGAGGGAATAAAAATGACAAAACACTTCCAAGAAAACATTAAACTGTTTTGGAAGGAGGTCAAAAGGTCCCGGAGTGGTTCAGAGAACGGAAGCCTGAAAGTCATAAAATCGAAAGATGGAAGAATGTTGACGAATGAGGAATAAATAAAAGAGAGATGGATGAAATATTTTGAGGAGGTCTTCGAAAGCAACCTGGGTGATAGTGAGGCCAGCGGTGAATCGGGTATGAACGATGACGGAGTGAATGTTATCAAAATCAGCGTGGATGAAATAAAAAAATAGATAAAATGCATGAATATTGATAAGGCTGTTGGTTTTGACAATATTGCTTTATTATTTAAAGGAGATAGCCATATTATTCTCACATGGTTGTGCAAACTTTTTAACCAGTGTTTAGAGGGGGGTTACACGCCATTAGATTGGAGAAGGGCTGTAATCATGCCGTTATACAAAGGTAAAGGATCACGTATGGAATGTGGGAATCATAGGGCTGTTAGCCTGCTAAGTTCAGTCGGCAAGCTATACGGAAGAATATTGATTGTAATGGTAAGAAAGGAAACAAAGGATAAAATATGGGAAGCGCAAGGTGCCTTTATGAGTGAAAGGGGATGCATGGACCAGATTTTCTCCTTGCGTATGCTCACTGAGAAGTTTCGGGCGAAAAACCAAAAACTTTTCTGCGCCTTTGTAGATCTACAAAAAGCATACGACCGAGTCGACAGAAAAAGCTATGGAAGGTGGTGTCCAAGTATGGAGTGAATACAAATCTCATACAAGCAATTGCGTCTCTGTACGAGGGAAGCCTTGCATGTGTTAGGGTGAACGGTGGTTTTACGGGGTGGTTTGACATCACAAAAGGTGTCAAGCAAGGCTGCTTAATGTCACCATGGTTATTCAATCTATACATGGATAATTGTATGCAAGAATTGAAAGGGGTGGGATTGGGCGCGAAATTGAGTAATCTGAAAGTATGTTGCCTGTTGTATTCTGATGATGCGGTGCTGATTTCTAACACTATGGAAGATCTACAGTCTCTCGTATCTAGGATGAACGAAGTATGTATGAAGAATGAGTTAATGATTAATGTAAGTAAATCTAAAGTCTTAGTGTTTGAAAGAGAGAGTACGAAAACAGTATGCAACATAGTTGTGAATGATGAATACTTGGAGCTGGTGGATGAGTTTGTGTATCTGAGTAGTATGTTTACGAGAGATGGGAAGGCTGATAGAGATATTGAAAGAAGGGTGAAAGCCGGTAACTCCATTAATGGTGGACTGAATGGCGCTAATAAAAAACTGCCAAAAAAAGCGAAGCTCGCAGTCCACAATGGAGTCCTGGTACATACCCTGATGTATGGCAGTGAGGCATGGAACTGGCAGAGGAAGGATGAAAGTAAACTGAATGCTGTTGAAATGAGATCCCTGAGACGTATGTGTGGTAAAACAATGTATGATCGTGTGAGAAATGTGGATATCCGCAAAGAATGTAAGGCTGATGTAAGCATAATGAGTAAGATTAAGAAAGGGACCCTCAGATGGTTTGGTCATGTAGAGCGAATGAACGAAGAAAGTAGTGTAAGGCTGGCTCTACACTCGCGCTCGAAGTCGCGCCGTGAATTCACGCCGTGAATATACGCCGTGATCCGCGCATGATTTGTGTCCATCCACACTCGCAAAGCTTCAAGGTAAGACCACACTAAGCCCACGCAACGCCACGCCACGTGGGTAGACGTCACCATTTCCATATCTGGACTGCTTACCATCCACACATTTTCTATGGAAACGGGTGCTTTAGAATCAGACTAGCTCCACGCAACGCAAACCGACGCCCCCTACGCGAAGTTGATCTGCCACAGCCAGATCGGCGTGGGCCATGTGGAAGGTGGAGGGGGTATGGTCACGCCTACTACGAGATGATTTTACATCTTTTTGGTTTTATCTGAGCATCTAACGTTGTTTCGCTATATCTATGGTTGTTTTTTTGACAGATATTATTAAAAAATGGATGACGAACAGTTTATTGAAGCTTTTAGACGGCACGAAGTTATTTATAAAATCAAATTACAGGATTATAGAGATTCTGCATACGCAGTGCAACTTAGGAAGAAATTTCAGCCATTCATGGCATGATTTTCAATATTATACCCCTATAATGAATGTCAATCAAACTTTAGGCACACTGCCAGTCTTTCTCTGGTCCCAATTGACTTTCGAAGATGTGTGTTTTCTTTTTTTATGTCATATTCAATTATGCTGTGAAGCTCTTCAAATACCACTTTACTCATACGGAAGTACATGAAGAATCGTCCGTCATCTTTACTAAAGTATGGAACTCTCCAAACATTTGTCTTTGTTTGTTAATGTTGTGGACCCAAATACTTCTCACTTTTTTTTTCTTTTTACGAGAATATTGATTTAACAATAATAATCGTAGCAAATCATCTTCAAATTCACTTTCAAGATATGGCAAAGCTGTCATCTGCTAAGAGAATCACATAAACGTAACCTAAAAAATAAATGTCAAATGTGTCAAATCAAACGCGCCTGCGCACAACCAGAGACCCCTTGTCACGTGGTCACAGCGACGCGTACGTACGTCGGCCAGTGTGAACGGTACAGGAACGTTGCGTGGCGTTGCGTCTGCTCAGTATGATCCTTACTTCAGTCTTGTTCGCGACTTTAACGAAGATGGACGACGACATGATTTCTGCTGCTGCCGTGTCACTGCTTGCCATTGCGTTTTACAATTACCTTTGTGTTAAAGAAAAGAAACATAAAAAAAGAGATGGAGAAGAAGACGTTGGTGGATGACACGAATCCATCGCAATGGAACCAGGTAAATTTATCATTTTGGAGCATAATTAGCGTAGTATTTAGCACATTTGATTTGGTGTTTATTTTTTATTATGAATACTTTACCCATCTACTTTACTTTTTCAGTGCAACAATGGATAAACAGTTGAGCGAATTAGTTGCTGAACCATCAGGAGAATTTGATAAGTTTCCGAGAATGTCTCAGTCGGATTTTGATAACTTATTAGGCAAAGTTTTATCAATGATAGCCAAAGAAGACACTCAATTGAGACCATCGATCCCAGCTAAAATACACATTGAGATATTTGGCTGCTGGAGATAGTTTCGAAAGTCTCCACTATTTATTTAAAATCTCACCTCAACTAATATCGAAGATTATTCCAGAAGTATGTCATGCTTTGAATGAAGCCCTAAAGCAGGGGTGGGGAACCTTTTTAGCATCGCGGGCCATTTGGATGTTCATACTTTAATCCGCGGGCCGCACTCCGATTTCCGTCTCGGGGAGGGGGGTGGGGAGCCACACTCGAATCAAAGAACTGGTTTTACTAAAACTAATTAAAAAGACACACTCAGAACATGCCAATGGTTTTCCTAAAATTTTGGCTGCACATTGTCTGCAACCAGAATTTTATAACTACACTTTGAACACGAGAATGGTTTCCGTCAAAATGCATCAGTAGGTGAAACCACAATTGAAATTTTTCGTTGCATTCTGAACATGGTACTAGTTTCAATTTAGATTAAATTTGCTTGCGGGGAATTAAAACTACACTCGAAACATGAAAATGGCTTTCCTCTAATTCTGGCAGCATACACTACGAAACTAGAATTTTATAAATGCAATTCCATCATAAGAAATGCGTCAGCAAATGAAATCACACCTGATGCGTTTTCGTTGCATTCTTAACACTGGTTTTAATTATAAAGTGAGTTTGTACGCGGGGAATTAAAACTCCACTCATAACATGAAAATGGCTTTCTTCCAATTCTGGCAGCACAAAGTACGCAACTAGAATTTTATAAATGCTCTTCTAACTTCTGACACGAGGAATGCGCCAAAAAATGAAACCCCACTTGGAACTTTTTCGTTGCATTCTAAACACAGAACTGGTTTCAGTTATAGGGTGAATCTGCACGCGGAGACTTAAAAGTACTGAGTGTAGCCATTCTACTGAGTATATGAAAATGGCTTCTCTCTAATACTGGCAGCACAAAAGCAAATAGAATTTTATAAATGCACTTCAAAAACGAGAACGGGTTTCTACGAAATGCGTAAGCAGAAGAAACCACACATGGAATTTTTACATTGCATTTTGAACACAAAACTGGTTTTTGTGAGTCCCCAGCTTTAATTAATACTGCACCTAAAACACCAAAATGGTTTTACCTTCGAAATGCGTTAGATTTAGTAGATGAATCCGAAACAGTAATTTGCATTGTGAATACAAGATTGGTTTTACCTTTAGAATGAATCTGCATAGGAGTCCACGAATCAACCAGCTTAAATTAAATTTTACTCTGATTACGTGAATGGTTTTTCTACATTTTGTAGCATATTTATTGTCCGCAATTGATTTTATATTTATTTAACCAATTAAAATAAACTACATGTAATAATGTTTTTATGCCAGAAGTGTGGCAATTATTATGGCATTAATGTTTGTATTATATACAAAATGTTAAGGGACGTGTTTAACTTAATATAACCGTGATTCCTAACTTTATTTGGAGAGATTGTTATATCTAGCTTTTAGTTCATCATCGCTTTGTAATTGAATAATTTCGTGCTGCAGATTATCAGGCACATCCGATGGTTCGCCGTTGACCGTTGTAGCAAATATGTTCAAATCGGTTTGCTCTCTTTTCACGTCCTTAAATCACCAGCGTATTCAAACGATGTAGAATACTTTTGTCCTTGCAGTGTTGGAAAATGCGTCGTGTAGGTACATTTCGAGTTACTTTCCGCAGCCTTAATTTAGTTTCAAATGATTTCACGTTTCACTCAGCTTCAACTTTTCTTTTCTTCGTAGTTGTCATTAATAGGATTTTATTGATCTACTCTCGACTTTACTTCGGTAACGATGACTAGAAAATGATGTTTATGACAGACTACCTAAGATTCCTCTATCAATCCTGAAATATCAGGGCTGTCCCGTACAAGAAAATTAAAAGTTCCAATGGAGTTTCACTATCGTTTCACAATAACAAATTAAAATAAACTTAAAATGGGAGGTTTTATCATGTTCTTATTTGAATCTGAACTGCTTGCTAATAACGATTTTGTAATAAAGTCATAAAAATGCATCTGAAACACCGTGAAAAAATCATCCCGTTCTGTAAACATTAATTATCTTTTAAACAATACTTAAAATAATTATTAAGATTTTTTTGTTTTTTTTTTTTTATTTATGAATTTTTAATTTTTATTTTTTTTTAATTTGTACTTATTTATTGATCAGTCTTTTAAAAAACAATGAATCTTTAAAAAAATAAGCATTATAGTACGCGGCGTCAATCACATTTCGAACAATATTTCTGTGTTAGCCGGTCGAATACATTCATTTGGAGTGATGATAATCTGTGAAGCAGCAGAGGTTGGGTTTTGTTCGGGAATATGGATTTCTGGAGGTGACAAGTGGTGGTGCATTGATGGATCAAAGTAACTGCTGTGTGAAGTATCTGCTCTCTGATAGTGTGATGTAGATAGTTCTGAATGAGTTGAAACTGGTGAAAATGATGCTGAAGTACGTTGTTCATGACGCATAAACATATTGTATATGTCAGAAACAAATTGCGTTCTTTCGTCCTCAGGTAATTTTCTGAACTTTTTGGCTATAACTTTTCCATGTAAGTCACACTCATCGTCTTCTTCAATTTGTCGCCTCTTTAAAGTTTCTTTTAGAGTAACCAGAGCATCCCTAACTGTTTCTCCAGCAGCCACAAGTTCTATAGGGTTATTACGACGACAAACTGTTGGTGGTCTCATAGGTAGACTATCTTCTACAGTTGCTCTCGTAGATTGACTATCGTCTACAGTTGCATCAAAACTCTCCTCCTCTTCGTCGATCACCGACGACGATGATCCATCCTGAAAAAGATGCAAAATGAAATGGATAAAATATTTAATTAATGTATTCTTTTATTTTTACAGATGCCAACGAGAGCAGAAGAGTGGCTGGATATCGAAAAAGGATTTGCACATAAAGTTCCTTATGCTATCGGTTCAATTGATGGAAAACATGTTGTCATAGAATGTCCAATTAACTCAGGATCGGAATACATTAACTATAAGAAAACATTTAGTATTGTATTGTTAGCTTTAGTAGATAGTAATTATAATTTTATTTTCGCAGACATAGGTTGTCAAGGCAGAATTAGCGATGGTGGGGTGTTTAGAAATAGTTCATTGTGGAAAAAAATATGTCGTAATGAGTTAAATTTACCAACACCGCATCCTTTACCAAATTCAAACCAAAATATACCCTATGTTATTTAGGAGACGGTGCCTTTGCACTTACAGAACATGTTATGAAACCTTAACCTGGTATTAACCATGATTGGGGATCGCCAAAACGTAAATTTAATCAAAGGTTATCTAGTGCTAGGGTTGTAGTTGAAAATACGTTTGGAATACTAGTGTCAAGATTCAGAATGTTTAAAAAACCAATTAAATTAAATCCTGAAAAAGTTACACTTCTGACATTAACATGTATATTATTGCATAATTTCTTAAGAAAAAGTTCCACTTCCTCAAAGATTTATACTCCGCCCGGAACAGTGGACGTAATTGATGAGAACAACACATTAATTATACCTGGTTTATGGAGAAATGAAATTGGGACGGATTGTGCGATACGTCAAATACCTCATTTACCACGCCGACCCGCTCTAAGCGCTCGTGATATAAGAGACGAGTTCACGAAATACTTTGAAAATAATTAGTTAAGTAAATGTTGTAATTTAAAAATAATAAAGATATATTAATACTTACAGTATTTGTTGTTTTTTTGCATTTCGCATTATCTCCAAGAAATGAGTTCATGGTTTCATAAGCAAACCATATGGGTTTGTAGATATCACTTGAATCCTTTACTTTCTGTCTATACGATCTATAGCTCGACATAAGTGATTCCTTCTTTTTCTTTAACTCAGCTATAGGTATATCTAAGATAGCACTTATGCGTGCCCAGGCATCATGAACCATATTCTTATTTTTATGATCCTTTTGTTTCGACTGCCAGAGTATCGGCTCAGCTTAAACACACTCCACGAGGGTCAGTTCTAGTTCATTATACCACGTAGTGTTCATCTTTAGGAAAGCCAGTCGCCAACGCACGCACAACCAGTAACCACTCCCTACGATGTCTTGTAAGCTACTGCGGAAAACTGCGAACTGCGAGTGTGTATGCGTTCACGTTCGCGGCATTCGCGCGCCGCAAACCCTTTGTCGCGGGCCAAAAAACCGACAAAAATCGTGGAATGGCGCGAAGCGCGAATGCAAACATTGCGAAGGAGTGAACAAGATCCACACTCGGGTTTCGTGTAGAGCGCGCTTAAGAAGAATATACGACGCGAATGTGAATGGTAGAAGAAGTCGGGGACGCCCGAGGAAGACATGGCACGATCAAGTGAATCAGATACTTGAGTCGGACCATGTCAAAAGTCAGAATAATAGAAGAGAATGTATGAAACGACGTATATGAGTGAGGCAAAGAGTGTGTGCCAAGACCGAGTTGTTTGGCGGTCTGTCCTCTCTGCCTACCCCTGCGGGGAAACGGCGTGATGGTTAGTTAGTTAGTTTACATATATATTTTTGTCTAATAACATTTGTAAAAGTATATCGTCACCTTTCGAAAACAACTTTTTAGTTTTTCGAATATGGTCAGAATTTTTCCATTTATTGGGTTTTTATTGCAAAGCGGAAATATTTTGACCTCCTGACAAAATAAGCTCGATTTCTGAAGGGTAAAGCTATTTATTTCGTTGAACGGTCATCAGGCTTGCTCTCTGATATTACGAGCACTTTGAGTAGGTACCGAGACAAATTAAAAATAGGTATGGAGCCCTCAGCAGTCAGCACTGGCTGCACTAACCCACTCGTACATTGTTTCCTAAATAGGTTCTTACTTTGTAAGAATCCATCGGGGTCAACATTCAGCTTCATTGTGGAAAAATAAACCAAAATCCGTAGTCGTTAAAGTGGCGGGAACAGCGAGCAACATGCCTCATTAATCCTACAAAAAATAGATCCACGGTCTTCAAATCTGGGACTATGGCCTATGGCTGAAATCAGTGGGGTGCCGTAGTTCTTTTAACTCAATTTCTCGCATATTTTTTAGAACTAAGGATTTTTTTTGTGAAACTTCTATAATACGGCTGCGATTTGGATTTCGAATTAAACGGAAGTTACGATTAGTGCACCTGCGATGCATTAACTGCCATTTTGAAAGGCTCCTATTCGTTGAAATTACGATAGGTCTGCGCTCATTGGTTGTTTTGATTATGACCTCACTTTTCAAGTATTGGCTGAGATTGTTTTGGTAAAGTTTCGCTTCTACCGCGTGTAAAACTGCACGATTTTTTTTAAGTATGTAGACATTTTTGATGCCTAATGATTTAGAATTTTGTCTATTGGATGGTTAAATTAAGCCTAGATATACAACGTGTCCAGAAACTCGTAGTACAAGCGGAAAACTGGTGAATCTACATCTCGTAGAGAACCCGAAAAACTTATTTTTTTCGATCTGAGCATTTCGATTTTAATATATTTTTTTTCTATTTTTCCATTTTTTCGGCAACGAAAGGGTTAAAATAACTTTTGAGCCCGGTTTACCGTTCGATGCATTTTATAGGACATTACACAGCTGAAATCAACCCTCTAGAAAACAATTTTTTTCAAATTTAACCAAAAATATTCCAACTTCGGACCCGATTTACTCGAACACGAAAAATCAAATCAAAATAGTAATATCACAAATCGACTCCGAATGTGATGTAGATTTACCAGTTTCCCGCTTATGCTACGAGTTTCCGGATACCGTGTATAGCTTTACAATGTAGTTACCTACACTTCAGAAATATCAATTTTATTGTTTATTGTTTCTTCATACGGATATTGTTTACATTTCAACTTTTGACCTCGCTATAGTAGCAGCAAAAAATATACCTACATATTGAATATTTAGAATTTAGAGGGTACGAAAACAATGTGCAATATAGTTGTGAATGATAAATACTTGGAGCAGGTGGATGAGTTTGTGTATATGGGATGTATGGTTACGAGAGATGGGAAGGCTGATAGAGATATTAAAAGAAGGATAAATGCAGGTAACTCCATTAATGGAGGACAGAACGTCGTCGCCGCCAACAAAAAACTGACCAAAGAAGCGAAGCTAGCCGTCCATAATGGATTGCTGGTATCTACCCTTGATGTAGGTATAGCAGTGAGGCATGGAACTGGCAGAGGAAGGATGAAAGTAAACTGAATGCTGTTGAGAAGTAAATGAGATCCTGAGGCGGATGTGTGTTACAACCATGTATGATCGTGTGAGAAATGCGGATATCCGCAAAGAATGTAAAGCTGATAAAAGCATAATGAGTAAGATTAAAAAAGGGATCCTCAGATGGTTTGGGCATGTAGTGTGAATGAACGAAGAAAGGAGTGTAAGGAGGAATATATGATGCAAATGTGAATGGCAGAAGTAGTCGGCGACGCTAGAAGAAAACATGGCACGATTAAGTGAATCGGACCATGTCAAGAGTCAGAATAATAGAAGAGTATGTATGTGACAATGTATGAATGTGAATGAGGCAAAGAGTGTGTGCCAAGATCGAGTTGTTTGGCGGTCCGTCCTCTCTGCGTACCACTGCTGGGAAACGGCGGGATGTTTAGTTCGTTTAGTTTATCTAAGTGATTCACTGGTTGTGGTTTGGATACATCCTAGCAGTTTTATTAGCTATATAAATGATCCGATCATTATTTTTATTAAAAGGTAGTAAAGCTGGAAAACAAAGTTTTCTTTCAAAAAGTGAAGGCACGCCACTGTTGTCGTACGGTTGAATTGGGATGTGAGGCTGTTGGCTGTTGTGTGTTGGGCGCCGAGCACGAGGGTGAGGTGCCTTTCTTGGAATTATTAAAGCAGTCCACAGTCAGGTCTCAGGTCAGGCTTGAGAGATGTCACATCTTTTAATCTGCCTGATTTTTGGAATTCCTAATTAGGCCGCTTTGGTTTTGGCATTTTGTTTGGACCTCTTTGTCTCAAACCCGTTTTGCGAATTTATTCTTGGGTAAATAATTTCATTAAAAATATTTCCGACTGTTTTGCGGATTTTGAATCTCGAAAACCTCTCGTACCTAGTATATTTCAGAGCAGGTTGCACAAAGAATTTGTGTATCACCGTTAGGATAGCGAATAAGTGTAATGAATTTGTAATAATAATAATATTTGGACGACTTGTAGAGCGCTATTTTTGTGAAAAATCCCCTCAAGGGCGCTGTACAAACTAATACATTTATACAATCTAACTTCCAACTACAAACTAGACAATCCACTAGTAAAATACAAGCTTTTAAGCAATAGGAACACAAACAAAATGAGACAGGATTTTTGTTTTGTTTCGATGACTTTTATTTCACATGTATATTTGTTACTTATTTTTTTTCTTTATCTGCTAAAGTAGTAAATGTGCATGTGAAATAAAACTATTAAAAACAAAATGTCTAGAAATTGTTACATAGTTAATGCCCAAGAAATACAAAAAAATTGAATCTTTAATATACAAAGATCTACAGATACAAATCAATCTCAAAGATAAAACATCTGTGTAAATTTTCATCCACAATACCGTAACATTGTTTATTTCCACGAAGTACGAAAATTTAAATGCATTTTGATCAAAAAATGAAAATAATGAAGAATGCAAGAAATTAGAAAAAATCAAAATTCTTTAAAATTCACAATTTCAAAATAATAATTTTAAAATCGAATCGACTGGTGAATACGTATTAAGGCATTGTAGGAGAGACAGGGTAGGACATACGTAATGTTGAATGTGTGTTTCGATCTAATAGTTAAAAAGGTACCCATTGTCATTGGCGATATTGGTTGTACTTCAAATACATGGAATGCCTTTCTATTTGAATGTGTACGTGTCATCAATGGTAAGTGTATATTATCTATTAAGTGATATTATATTCGAGATGAACGATTCGTCATTTGTTAGTTTTATTTCTACAAATATTTGCCGTGGAGTACTAGTAGCAAGTAGCAAGTAACTAAGGACACCATCATTTTTGCATTTTTCACATTGTTTGCTTGTCACCACATATTGATTGATTGATACAAACAATCAGCATACTGATCAACAGCCCATAAAAGAGAAACTAATTTGAATATCAGGCGCCGGCCCTGTCTGCGGCAGTTCCGATATTAATTAACCCATTGGGGCCTTGCTCCTTCTCGTCCTGTGCCCCCTCTCTCTCTCAACAAGACAACATCCTTACCCCAATGGACCTACAATTATCCCTACAATCACACTGCCAAACATAGTAAATAATCATAAAGCGAAGACATTCATCAAAAACAACTGTCTACCATGATTCCACTTCTGATTTATTGTGCTAATGAAACAGACGTTTTGATTTAGTGCTAATATATTGATGCGAACATTGCATTATTCTAAATAGTTATGGATGATGATGATGTGATATGTCGAAAAGGTCCGATCATTTATTCGTTGGTTTGCTTTCTCTCTGTGACAATTGTTGAGACCTTTTGATGTTGTTGATTATTTAGTTGAATGCTTGATTGGTCCAGACCAGACCATCGTCGACAAACCATAGTTCACATCCGCCTCCTTGGCGACACTCACTCGGCTGTCTACAAATATTCAGGGGTTACCATTCGAGGATCGCAATTAATAATAATTATATTCGATTAATTTCACGGTTGTCCATCAACACCGCTGCGAAAAATCGCTCTAGGTACCTAGGGTTGCTATACAAATAAATGGAAATATGTTAAAATTGCTGTTGATTGAGCTCCGTAATAACATTATATTGACATTTCACTTCAAGTGCGCAATATGAGGGTACAATTTACTAGAGCAAGGGTTCCTTTGTATTTTTAACATCAACTGAGGAGTATGAAAGCAATACCTCCGGTATCCGCCAATGCTAAATTTTCAGCATAAGATTTATATTTTTCCTTCTTTTTTGGTGATTATTTTTTAATTACGCGCTTTAAAATTTTTTTTTTGATTCGCATTTTCAAAGCAATCATTTTCAGATTTGTTTTTGCTCCGAAGATCGACGGTTCCGAAGAACAATGTCGGATCTGCTAAAAAATGAAAATGGTTCTGTTGGCTTATTTTGATGATTTAAAAGTCTGTATTTTCGGAATTTTTAATGAAATGCAAAATATCAAAACAACACTATTTTCTTCATCTAAAAACAGTATGCAATGGAGAAGGGAAACATTTCAATACTCCAAATCGCACATCCGACATTATTCTTCGGGACCGTCGAAATGTATTTTGAATGGTGGAAGTTTTGCAGTTAACCCAGCCTCATTTTTTTGTCAGAAGTCAGGATGGCGGTTTTGATAGCGCTCTTTTTAACATTGAAGTGTGTGTTTTAACCTCCAAGTGACCTAACCACGCGTCCTTGGTAAAACATTATAATATTTTCTTATCATTTGTGTCTATTTCCCCGTTTTTGAGGCGGGTATGGGTACTGCCACCTCGGGAACCATTTATTGGATAACCAACATCTCTGCCATTATAGGTCACCCGAAATGGTTCGCTATGTTTAGCGACTTAGCAGGGATGCCCGGGTTCATGGGGTGAAGTTTGTCCAGGTCTTGGCGGCCGGTGCGTGTGCCCACCTGTTGCGTGATGGGCAGGGACGAGAGAGAGACTGATTGTGGGAGGTCTTTTATCCTTTCCAGCCGGAATATTTCGACCCACCGCCTTGCACCGCGGTTGAAGGGATAGATTTAAACGGCCTTCACTCCTGGATACACTGACCCCCAGATTCCTACCCACCCCTCATACCTTTTTCCTTTCCAGAACTTCCTATCTTCCCTTTCTTAAAAAAAACCCTCCACACAGCATCCCCTAAGATGACATAGGCCCTGAGGGAAATTATTTTCCTCAGGGCCTCCTGTATATATCAGGTCCTCCTGGAGCTAACGTAAAATATATATATATAAATATGTATACATTTTGAATATCTGATTACTACGTAACTAAAGACAACTACATTACAACTATTATTACAACTTATTTGTAGGCATTGCCTTTGTGGGATTTTTTTGTTCATACATTTATTATATGTATTAAGCTTTTTTATAAACTTTTCATTATTTCATGTATCTATTATATATGTATTGTATCAAAAATTTTCAATAAAAACAAAAAAAAACTTATTGTACTGCGTGATTTTGTTCTTCTGCAGCAGAAATCGTGGATCTTTGTCTTTTCATTGTGATACTCTGAAAAATTATTAAAATACGTAGAAATATTATGGCAGTATCTAGAAATGTTCTAGACATCGTTTGGGATGTAGAACTATAATAAGTATATCGTTTTGAGAAGTCTGTTTATTTAAACTCTGGCGTAAGTGTTTGATTTGGTTCTATGACAGTTGATCCCACGACAGTTGGCCCCCGGCTTCTATATGCAGTAGGTATAGGGAAAATACGGTATTACCTACTTACACATAATATAACTAGGTGTGCAGCATTGATATATATGGTGTGCAGAGAGAATTACCCCAGAATAACAAAAGTATAAAACATATTTTCATCCAAATACGTAAAGGCTAAAAGTACTTGTCCTATATACTGCATATACTCTTACCAGCGCATAAGTACAAATAATCAACTCTGTAAATAATTCGTTTGATTTCCATACCAACTTACTATTTGATTTTAGATTTGAAATTGGTAAATAATGCACAACGAAATATAATTATTATAATTTTGGGAGGCAACTGTCAGGGGATCAACTGCCGGGTCACAGTTTGATTTAACAACTTATTAATGGTTTTATTTACTGATTGTTTTCACGTTCTCTTTAACCGTTATCGTAGAAGTAATTACGACTGTAATAGGCAAGAAGGTTCCCAATGAAAAAATATTATAATTGCTTCCTGTTATTCATTATTTTTACAATAAAATGAGCACTATTTTCATAGAATAATGGTTCGGTTATGTTGAATTCAAATTGACTGAACCTCCATAATTTCCTATCTGTCCCTACGCACTTCCGGTTCCATTGAAAGCTTTGTGACACAGGAAGTAGAAATTAACCTAGGGACATGTGTAAAATCAAGATGTTTGTGTAGTGCACATTGCATCCTGGAGTTTGTTCCCATTTCCGATCACAACATTTCACAAAGTGTTCCCAGTTCCCAGGGGTAGGGATTTCGCCTACCCATATACTTGGCAAAGTAATCGTATTTCAGTTGAGTAGGTACTTCACTTGTAATTGTATTCTTCACAATGTCTATCGTTTTTGTGTAAAGACTTGAGTTGCTGGTATTTATCTATTGTGGTTTGTTTACTTTGGTACCTACCCAACGTAAGGTAAATACATCAAAACCTGCGGTTAGATAGAACGAAGGCAATTCTCAGTAGTGTGTGGAGTGCTGGAGTTCATTGAAAAGGGTAATCGTCCAGTGTCACGACCAGGGTTGCCAGGTCTTTTCCAAATATATACCGAAAAGTGAGCAAAAAAAAATTTGAAGGTGAAATTTCCCCCTAGAATTTCACTAGATTTCGGTAGTACCTTGGCAAATCAAACTACGGGGGGGGGGGGGGTCGTCGGACTTTGAATCAATATAAGCAGTCAAATTATTCGAAGTGATTATTCAAATAATTACGTACTTGCGTAAATTCACATTTACGCAAGTACGTAATCATCTGATGTGTAACACTAATCCGCGAAATGGCTCTAAAACAGTGAGCGCGTGCGTAATAGGGGTGCTACATGCTACGCAAAATCGATTGTCGATTACGTCAGATCTGACAGTTGAATCGTTTATTAGGGAGAAAAATTAATCAGAAAAAAATACAATGTCTCAAATACCGACACTTTGGGGTGCATAAAATTAGGAAATTTTGCGAATAAATGCGAATTTTCGATTGCGAGCTGTGACCAATGTCACTTCGATTTTTCAATTTAAAAAATTTAGTTTTTAAAAACTGTTTCAGAACCAAACACCCCGGGCCTGGAGTCGTATCTATTTTTTTTCCATCACAAGATTCCCAAAACTATTTGCAAAAGTATAAATGTATAAGAAAAATGTACTAAAGTGCCATTTGGGGATTATTTAACTCGGCTTTTTAAGTTACGCATTCCAAACGAAAGCTGTTTTTATTTTTCAAGGGTGTTGCATTTAAATTACTAAATATAGTTTTTTACACCGAATAAATAATACACACTAGACATAATGCCAGTGTAGATTTGAACGGAAACAAAAGTCTCCCCGTACTCAGTACCTCTTGGTTCTCGCTTGACACCGTATACCACCGTCCCATTTTATCTTTTTTATATGAATACTACAGAAGAGTCCTAATTGCTCCCAACCGTCTGGAGCCAGTGAGATTATGGTATCCCCAATAGAGGTATGTTGTGAGGCTAAAGGCAGTGGGGAAGGGAAGAAGATGAAGCAGAGAAAGGTGGGAAAGTGACTGGCTATTCAGACCTGGTCACCAAACACGACTAAAGCCATTTCAAGCAACCTTTCGATTCTCAATGGTTGTATTTCACCAGAAAGTATCTAGGTCCCAAACTCAAATTAATACATTAAAATAACAAAAATGAATCAAATCAAAACCCACGGATTCGTAGCCGGGGGTCGGTAATAATAATAAAAAAATAACCACCCAACCACGGAGGCAGTCGAAATGAAATTTTCGTAATGACGACGAAGCACAGTTCCGTTACAAATAATGGCCAGTGGAGGTAATCCACCTCTTACCCGCCTTGGTATAAGTAACTGATGGTTACTGCTTCAAGGCTCTCGCAAGATTCTAAATTTTTTTTGTTAAACGAAGCTACATTTATTTTTTTTTTTTTTACAAATAATGGCCAGACTTTTGGATCACGAAACACACATCGTATTTCTTGAATCTTTCTGTGAATCGCCATAGACAAATGAGGGGTCATAATAATTTTCGCCAATTAGTGACCCCTGGCCTAGTTGATATTCAGCGTAGCGCCCATTTGCGAACGCGAATCTCATACGTTAGCCGCCCCGAGCTTCGGCACATCATAATAACAATGTCATTCATTCGCGAACACGGCCCGAGTTCACAGCACGCGCGCGCGGCCGCCATCTTCCTTTTTGAACTCCAAAAAAGTGCATTTGCGAACGTGGGCCACGAACGGACATCCGCCGGCGGGAAACTCAAACACCTGCCGCCGGCCGCCCGAACTAAAAGTACATATTCTAATTTTAAACCATATTCTAGTTATTGGATGTTTGTTTTGAATTTGTTTATGTTTAGGTATGACGACGGTATTGCAAATTTTGAAAAGTTCATAATTTCATATTTCATTATCTTGTTTCTACGAAATTCAATTAGCTTACGTCATAACTCTTATTTCAAACAGAATAAACATTGTGTGAACTTCTTTATTTACGAAATACCTGGTATTTTATGCTTTATATTTTAGCAGATCAGTTGTGTCTTAATAATGTTTATAATAGCTATTTATATTTGACTGGACGCAGTGGCGACGCTGGCATGAGTGTCGGATAATGTGGTGTCACCCCAAGAATCAGTAATCCTCAAACTAGATTGTGGATAGTGAATAACATAATGTAGGTATATAGTATGATTGGAGGCGCTAGTAATGCGAGGGTGGCCTCTTATCCAAATAATCGAAATCTGGGGCGCTCTTAAATTAACTTCACTAATTCGCTCCACGAATTAACGGCGAAACTACCCCAGTCAAATGTGTAAATACGTTTTTCGAAATCCTCCAAATTACTTATTATTTATAATCATATCTTGATTATATATACATATATGTATACTAGCTTTTGCCCCCGGTTTCACTTCGGCCCACTCCCCCCCCCCCCCATCCAACTCCCCTCCCTCCCCCCTTCCCCCCTCCTACCCCCTCCCGCCACATTCCCCCCCTTGCCACCTCCTCCCCTCTTTAGCATAGATTAGTATTTTATACATATTTTAATTTTAACGAATAAAGGAATCTCCATAGTAACCTAAACAAATAACAAAATGACGGCGCGCGTCAAACAATTACTTAGCAACGCTTTGCTTTTCGTCCGGACAATAAACGTATAATGAATAATTTCATACCGCCAGAGCTTATTCATAACGCCAGAGCTTACCAATATATACAGCCTATATTACTCGCAAACAATGTAGCTTTCTATTAGTGAAATAATTTTTGAAGTCCATTGAGTATTTATTGCGTGAAATCCATACAAACTTTCGCCTTCATAATATAATAATAATAATTAATAATAGGATATGTACACACAACAATGAAATACAAAAAAAAAACAAACAGATGATTAATCTTTTTTTCTCAGTCCGTTATCGATCGATTCTGAAATAATGTATTCAGGTTTTACGTTTATTACAGTTATCGTTTATTACAAAAAAAATGAACTATCCAATCCACTTCTCTTGTTTTTTGAAAGATGTCCTTCAACACTTTTAAAATACTAACAGAATAACGAATTTTTCACGAATTCACTATTCATTGACAAAAGGTAACAATTCACTTCACAGTTTACGTTAATCATAATGTACCAAAGAAATGAGAATGACACAGATGACAAGACAATGTTCATTTGTAAATGGCAATATTCTAAATTCAATATTGTGGCAATATTCTAAATTCGTAAGTTTTTTCACGGTCGGGTGTCACCCCCATCGGATGGCACCCGCCCCGCTCTAGCTACGCCACTGACTGGACGACCATCTCTTGGCAAAGTGGTAAATTCGTCCGATTTGCGGCCAGAGGTCGATTATTCAGATCCAGGCGAAGAGCTAAAGAAATGTAATATTTTTATATTTGTATGCTCTTTCGGAACACTCTTCCTAATTTAAATGCTTCCACCGCAAATTCAATTCTTCAATAAAAATCCGTATTTTCTCTCGCTTTTGTTGTGGTTATATGAATTATTTACTTACTTACTTTACTTACCCCTCAGCCTCCGTGGTCGGGGGGTAAGGCTCTTGACTCACAATCGAAGGCCGCGGGATCCATCTCGGTGGTGCGCAAATAAATTTTATTTGATTAATTTGGTGTTAGTTCACAATTAATTCATTAAAAAAATAATATGTAGTATATTTGCGACACATTTCAGCATGAAAGAATAGCCAGTTTACTTCCCGCCTTCCTCTTCCCCATCTCCTTCCCTTCCCCACTAACTTCAGCCTCATAACACACCCCAATTGGAGATGCCATAGTCTAACTGGCTCCAGACGAGTACAGCTGAGACTAAGTTAATAATAAATAATACGCAAATAACATATTGCGTATATAATATTTTCTTGCCGGTGTTTGGTCCTTAACCTCCGGCCCTTAATTCGCAGCTACTCGAGGACACAACCAAGGGGGCCTCCAATTGTGACGAACTAAAAAATATTTTCTCATGTTTTGCGAAATTTCTAACACGCATAATCGAAAATTCGCTATCTCTAACCGTGTTTATGGAATGGAAGGTTAGCGCCGCAGGTGATTATTTTGGGTTTCTTCAATCCCCTGACGAGTACTCTTGATTGTCCAAGTTGCCCTGAATGTCGCTACGCCACTGTGCAATATCAATAACAGATTGAAAGGTTTGAGAAGTCGAATTCGCTTTGGAATTTAAATACACTCAAGTAATAAGAGTATTTATAGTTGGTATCATTGACTAGAAAATACGCCGGATCCTTGTTTACCCCTGAAATTATGATAATTACTAAAGACCGGATTATATGCAAATGCATATTTGCATATGCAATTGCATATTTAGACCCTTTTCAGGGGTAGTTGCATATTTTGGCAAAAAAATTGAGATCTTGCATATTTACGCTCGACCTCGTTCATCATTCAGATGCATAACATACAAAATGTAACATGCACACTACAAAAGTCAGATAGCTAAGCGCGCGGCTAGCGAACTGATCGCTTTTTGCCTTAGTATAAAAATAAGGTTATGAAGAAAATTTGCCTTATGAAGTCCTCGTTGCCAAACCTATTCCCGAGTAAACTCAATGAAAAGTTTGAAAACTTACTGAACAATAACCCAAGGTTTTAACCCTTGTACCAAATTGATAGCTTCATCAACGGGGCAGGTTAAATTTTGCCCGGCACAATAAGTTCAAAAATCGCACCCAAATTTAAATTCTGTCCAGTCACATCAGTAGACGTAGAACGCACCTTTTCCGCTTACAAAACTATATTAATACCATATAACTATAATAAAAACCCTCCACACAGCATCATAGGTGAGCATAAAGATGACATAGGCCCTGAGGGAAATTATGTTCCTCAGGGCCTCCTTGGAGCTCATGTAAAAAAAAAAAAAAGACACAATTTGTCTACAAAAGATTTAGAACAGTAGATACTTAGTCATATATCGACGGCAGAAAGGCTAATTGAAGTAACCAACATTTTATCGATTTTCACTTTTTGATGCCATTTTACTTGAAAAAAAAAACTGCGTCGTTCTGTATACTCGAAGTTTATATATTGTGAAAATTTGAAAGTTTACCCCCTTAAAATACCTACTGTTTTTCCCGGAAGTCCGACCAAAAATTGATGTAAGTGACTGAAAATCCAACGTTTTTTAATAAAATGCTGGTTACTCTCTTTAACCCGGGCGTATCCAATGTTTTAGTTTTTATTTACTATGAAAAATTATATGGTTACGTCAAATAGCCTTTCAGTGTTTTAGGAAACATTTTCGCTTACGGTAAACGGCTGACTAAAGTTTTAAGTTTTATTTCGTTACATTAATCCTATAAGTTGTGCCGCATCGAAAGTTTTTAGTAATATCATTTTGTAAGTTTAAAAACTTTATTAAAAGTTGAATACTACCACAGATTTGAAGACTTTTATTTTGTGGAGAACGTTACACTGTTTTAATCAATTTGGGAGTCGGGAATGGGTACCGCCGCCCCGGGAACCTTTATTGGATAACCAACACCTCTGCCATAGGTCACCCCAAGTGGTTCGCTACGTTTGGTGATTTAGCAGGGGTGCCCGGGTTCATGGGGTGAGGTTTGTCTAGGTCTTGGAGGCGGATGACCAGGACACACTTAACCCCAGATTCCTACCCACCCCTTAAACCCTTTTCCTTCCCAGAACTCTCCTCTCCTTCCTTTCCTTAAAAAAACCTTCCACACAGCATCCCCAAAGATGGCATAGTGTGGAGCTCATGTAAAAAAAAAATCGAATATGCGTCACGCTCAAACATCGTGTTATTGCATCCTGCTTCGGCGTTCAGTGCGCATCCGACCGATGCAGGGTGAACGTGAAGACGTAAATTCGTGGGTGAATATTTGTGCTCATGGTCATTGAGAATGGTCTCATACGATAGGGGTCGATTAGTAAATGAGAAAAAAGCAGGTCTGCCGACCGGCAGCCGGAACCGGCAACCGGAATCTTCCGAAACCCGTCCGTTACACAGTGCTTTCGCGTGCCCCGCTAGCAATGACTAAATCATGAATGAATGATTTAGTCATTAATGAAACATGAATGAAACCAACGAATTACTGTAGTCTAGATCACACTCCATTGAAGAGTTCTTTGATCGGCCGGCCAACAGCCTGGACGTTTTTGGTGTACAATTTTTAATTTTTTTTTTTTTAAATTTCAATATGTTTTTAAAAAAATTTTCTAATATATTTTTTATTATTTTTATTTAATTATGTTTTTAAAAACTTCGATGGCCATATTTAAAAAAAAAATAAGTGATGCATATAAAAAAAGTAATGATATAATGACGACGCTATTTAAATAGAGCTTAAAAAAATTAAATAAAATGTTGTGCATAACTCTATTTGTGAAAAAATGTCAGTTGCGAGCTGTCAACTTATTGCCTTCGATATGAACCAAAACGGTTGTTAAAAGAATATTTCGCCGTACCTCCCATTACAAAAATATTTTTTTTATTTAAATTTGGTTACATCAACTAATTGTAAGTCTGATTCCCTTCGAAGATGGTTACACCATGGTTTTAGGAGCTACAAAAAACACAAAAGAGGTTACGCCCTTTTGCCTTTCCGTAAATTAATCGCTCACCGAGCTTCTCATACTAGATATTGTTGGTTACAGCCCAGCTATCTTAAAATTTTCACAAAAAAGAATGGATGTAACCACCAAAATCATCATTTTTTTAAATAATTACATAGACCTAATTATATTGGTAGAAACATAAACATTATTATGTTGCTCATTGTAAAAATTAACGAGATAGGGGTTACCATTACTATTTTCTGATTTTTTTGTTTTTGTTTTTTTGACTTTCCCGAAAGTAGAGGATATGCTGGTTACGTCAATTAGCCTTTCTGCCGACGATATGTTATTAAAGGTAAATTGTAAATTTCATTGTAAAATACATTTTGTAATTGATATTTTTGAAAATACGATTGTTATCCTTGAGAACTAATTAATAGCTTACTAAAATAAAAAGGATATAAAAATACAACTTCCTGTATTATTGCAAATTGCATATTTTGGCACTTTTTACGGATTTTCGTGCATATTTTAGCTATTTTTATTGCATATTTGCATGCATATTTTGGGCTGTTTTTGTTGCATATAATCCGGTCTTTAATAATTACATAAATAGTTTTTTTTTTTTTATTTATTGTTATTAAGTTTATTTTGTAGAACTCCATTTTAATTTTTTATTTATTTTATATATTTAATAATATTACTATTCAATGTATAAAAACAGTTTATTATAAACAAGTTCTGTAGTTCTGCTTCGTAGATAAATAGATAAATAGTGTTTCTCTACAAATATGACTTCCTAGTATAGGCTCTATCTAATTATTTACAAACAGATGCAGAAAACGAACATAGCTTTTTTACATTAGTTCCACACAGGAGGCTCTGCGGAAAAAAATCTACATGGCCTGTATCATCTTTGGGGATTGTGTGTGGAGGGTCTTTTTAGGGATGGGCTGAAGACGAAGATCTGGGAAGTAATAAGGTATGAGGAACAGGTAGGAATCTAGGAGTGAAAGACTTACGAATCCATCCCTCGATGCAAGGCAATGATCGGTGGGATCCGACGGCAGAAGTCAAAAGGTCTCCACCAACCAATCTCTCCCGATCCGCCGCCAAGACCTAGACAAACCTCACCCTGCTAAATCACCAAACGTGGCGATCCACTTGGGGTGACCTACGGTAGGGCTGAGGGTTATCCAATGAATGGTTCCCATTGTTCCCAATCCCATAACCGCCTCCCAAATTAAACGGCAAGCCACTTCAGAAAAACCCACTTTTATTTAGTACACCATTATATTGAAAACACTGGGCATTGCCATACATAAGTAAGACCACCACGGTTTTAATATAAAAAATTAATTTCCAAAAAAATACATTAACTTTTTATATTAAAACTATGGTGGTTATCGTAGTTTTAATATAAAAAATTAAATTTTAGTTGTCGGCAAAAATAGAAAAAAGAATTCGAAATGATCAGATCGGAATAAAACATTTTTTGAGTTCACTGTAAGCGACACTCTATCTGATGTAAATTTACCAGTTTACCACTATTTTCCGGACATTGTGTATACAATTATATGAACTTGATTTTCTTTAACCAGTGATTCCTGACATTATTTAGAGTTAAAAATTATAAACAAAATTTTGGACTCCGGTGACGTTTGTGAAGTTTTTTTTCCACCTTAAAACATAAAAGAAAATCAGTAGGTATTGGAGAGGTGGGGTGGGGTTGAGGGGTTTGGTGGTTAGGGAACGTACCCAAACTACGTGACCAACTTTTTGCAATTTTTAACCCCCCCCCCCCCCCCCCGGTGACCAAAATCCTAAGGAACCCGCCGCTCATTTGTATGGAGCGTGACCTTTTGAAGACCCCCCCCCCCTAAAAGTGTCACGTAGTATGTGTACGTTCCCTTACTGGCACAGTGAAAAAAAGAGAAGTTGCTAAAATATATGAAAAAACACGATAACGTTTTTTACCCCAATAATGTCAGGAGTCACTGGATAAAAAGTCAAGATTCTATTCGACTGTGAATGTTTCTAACTCAAAATCTTCGAACAATCATTTTCACTAGGAAATTTTTGTTATTATATTGTTGTACCTATTGTATAACTCGCTAACCATTGCGCCTTGTCACAGCAGGGGTAGGCAGGAAGGTTGGATCACTAAAAATCACTTTGCGCCTTGTCACAGCAGGGGTAGGTAGGAAGGTTGGAGCACAGCAAATCACGTTGCACCTTGTCACAGCAGGAGTAGGCAGGAAGGTTGGAGCACAGCAAATCACTTTGACGTCAAAACGACTCTACCCCCTGGAACTGGTTTAGAGGAATGTATTTTTCACACGGTGCAGTGACCGAATCCAACACGCCAATTTGCAAATCAAAAATATCATCTGCATCTGCAGCGCTGATGACTTCAAGGGAGACTTTTTGCACTTGTTTTGGTCATTGAGCTCAGCACTTGCTTTATTTAAAGTGCGCTCATGTTATTGCAAAACTCTGTGAACCCCAGACCAGTGGAATCGGGAATCAGCATTTTGTAATTATAAGTAGAAGGTAGAATAGGGGAAAAAGTGTAGCTATCAGGGCGGTGAACTTTTTTTTTAATTAAAAAAATACTTCCTCAGGGCCTGTTTCATCTTCAAATATGCTGTGTGGAGGGTCTTTTTGAGGAGAGGAAGAAGTGAACATGGATCTTGAAAGGACTCATATTGTTACTAATTAACAATAACGCTGTGTCCCCACAGGGGTAGGCAGAGAGGATAGACCGCCAAACAACTCGATCTTGGCACATACTCCTTGCCTCTTTTGCATATATACATCGTTTCGTACATGCTCTTATATTATTATGACTCTTGACATGGCCCGACTCAAGTATCTGATTCACTTGATTGTGCCATGTCTTTCTTGGGCGTCCTCGACTTCTTCTATCATTCACATGTGCGTCATATATTCTCCTTACACTCCTTTCCTCGTTCGTTGGCTCTATATGCCCAAACCATCGAAGCGTTCCTTTATTAATCTTACTCATTACCACGCTTACTTCAGCCTTGCATTCTTTGCGAATCTCCACCTCCACGTTTCTCACACGATCGTACATAGTTTTACCAGACTTTCGCCTCAGGGATTTCATTTCTACAGCATTCAATCTACTTCCATCCTTCCTCTGCCAGTTCCATGCCTCACTGCCGTACATCAGGGTAGGTACCAGTGCTCCATTATGGACGGCTAGCTTCGCTTCTTTGGACAGTTTTTTGTTGGCGCCATTAATGGAATTACCTGCAGTTACCCTTCTTTCAATATCTCTATCAGCCTTCTCATTTCTCGTAAACATACTTCCCAAATACACAAACTCATCAATCTGCTCTAAGTATTCATCATTCACGACTATGTTGCATACTGTTGTTGTTTTCGTACTCTCTTTCATAAATACCATGACTTTAGACTTACTTACATTTATCATTAACTCATTCTTCGTACATACGAGTCCTAGATACGAGAGACTGTAGATCTTCCATACTGTTAGAAATCAGCACCGCATCAGCACCAGCAGCAGACATGATTTTTATTTGCTGTACCTAAATATCTACCAGAATATGCATCGATTAGGTGTCACGTTTAATCAGCTGTTTTTTTAAGTGCGAACTTTTTTTGCACCGTTGTGATTTAAAACTCTATGAAACGAAAAATAGCTAAAACACTAAAAAGAGACAAACACATGCATCTATAGGATTTAGCGTGCAGAATGAGATCGTATAACTTTGGCCGCCTCTTCGTGCGATGTTCCGTAGCCTTCTCACTCTTATCTACTTTAGTTTTCTGAAGGTTTCGCTTCTACCGCGTGTGATTTGCAAACTGTCATTTTTTTATTAATTGGAAGGCGCTGTTTAAGTTTAGCATTTTAAAAACACTTATGGTGTTTTTGGTCTCTTCAAAGATGCTTGACGACAATAGTGAGGCATGGAACTGGCAGAGGAAGGATGAAAGACTGAATGCTGTTGAAATGAGATCCCTGAGGCTTATGTGTGGCAAAACCATGTATGATCCTGTGAGAAATGTGGATATCCGCAAAGAATGTAAGGCTGATGTAAGCATGATGAGTAACATTAAGAAAGGGACCCTCAGATGGTTTGGGCATGTAGAGCGAATGGACGAAGAAAGTAGTGTAAGAAAAATATGTGACGCAAATGTGAATAGTAGAAGAAGTCGGGGACGCCCGAGGAAGACATGGCATGATCAAGTGAATCAGATATTTGAGTCAGGCTATGTCAAAAGTCAGAATAATAGAAGAGTATGTATGAGATGGTGTATGAATGTGAATGAGGCAAAGAGTGTGTGCCAAGACCAAGGTGTTTGGCGGTCCGTCCTCTCTGCCTACCCCTACGGGAAAAGGCGTGATGGTTAGTAAGTTTTATATCTACCTTTTACACTTGGGGTGGCAAAATCGTAAAAATTAATTAAAGTAATACTGTTATTATTATTAGGCCCTTGAAAATCCCAGGTCCGAAAGGTGTGCGTATTAAATCTATGCTGTGCAATCCTCACATTAAAATATTTGTGTACTTGGAATTTCCGTTAGTTATAATTCGGAAATTCCGGCTGCAGATTGCGCACACGTGGCCTGGTACACGGGTAAAAAAAGGCGGAATCTGGAATCTCCGGACGCGGCCGCTCGCCGCAATCCCAGCCCGCTCCAGTCAACAAACAGTGCTACTGCAGTATAGCCCATTCACATGATTCATTTATCGTTCATTTCGTGATTTCATTCCGCCTCTTTCCCTCGAAATGAACCGTGCGAACACGAAAGTGAATAGAGACAGTGCCGAATGAAGCATTCCAACAATGTTGGAATGTTTCCTTCGGCACTGTTCACTCGCAACCGGAATTCAACATCACGTGACCCGAATGATGTGTGTGAACACTCAAGTGCTGCCCGCTGCCCGCTGCCCGCTGCCCGCACACTCGCATCTCGCATTACTCATCATAACATAATTCATTATAAATAATATAAATATTTCTACGCTTTTCGTGTAATTTGAAATGGTGCATGCATCTCGCATTGCCAGATGATTTAGCATCAGCTGAGTAATGTCTGCCTACTGCCTACTGCCTACTGACTACTGGTACTATTGGACTACCAAGTACTGAGCACTCAGTACTAACTCACACTAGGCTGGGCCGTCAATATAATTTGGAGTTTTTTTTAAGGTGAAAACTCTAAAAAGAGACAAACACATATTACTACAGCCTGCGAGAAAATGCGATAGCAATAAAATATTTTTATTAATTCATGGGTACTCGGTTCCAATATAATCAAGGTCCCTCGCAAGTCTCATTTAGTCTAATGGAAGAACTGACGAACCTTAACGGCCAGACATTCAACGAACCAAGGATCGAATATTACGAAATCGAAGTTGTGTAAAATCAATATCCAATCTTCAAACCACACAAAATGAACAGGCAAAGAAAACACAAAAGTAGCATCAGTGACTCCGTAGAAGAAAACACAATTACTTATAAGATGAGCAAATGAAAAGGAAAAGGTGCACTGGAATACGACGACAAAAATATGGAAAAAATCACCCTTCACATCGATTAAAAAAGTGCTTCGTAGTCTCCCCACTCATGTCTACTTTAGTTTTTTTAAGGTTTCGCTTCTACCGCGTGTGAATTGCAAACTCTGATTTTTATTCTTTGTGGTGTTATCGTTCTCTGAGGTTTCAAAATTGCGTTTGGTTCATCGGTAATATAATTATGTTGGTCGATGGATCGACTATTTTGATTTTAAAAAGCAATAGGTCACCCCAAATGGTTCGCTACGTTTGGTGATTTAACAGGGGTGTCCGGGTTCGTGGGTTGAGGTTTATCAAGGTCTTGGCGGCCTACGTACCTGCCTACCTGCTGCGTGGTGGGCCGGATCGAGAGAGACTGGTTGAAGTTGTTGTTGACCTCTCCAGCCAGAATCCTTGAACCTTCAATCCTTCGTCTTGCACCGCAGTTGAAGAGATGGATTATTCATACGTCCGTCACTCCTGGGCACCGACCCCCAGATTCCTACCCATCCCTCACACCTTATCCTTCCCAAATTTCCTATCCTTCCTTTCCTTTAAAATACCCTCCACACAGCATCCCCAAATATGGCAAATCCTTTTCGAATCTGTATAGATGACTCCTCAAGGAATTTCCATTCAGTGGAGAATGTTAATTATGTCTTAAATGTAGTTTTTCCACACAAACTATTGGACTGGCAAAGAAAAATATGTATATAATTGATTAACTTACTAAATAACCATTATGCCGTTTCCCCGCAGAGGTAGACAGAGAGGACGGACCGCCAAACAACTCGGTCTTGGCACATTCTTCGTTTACATTCATATAACGTCTCATACATGCTTTTCTATTATTCTGACTCTTGACATGGCCCGCCTCGAGTATCTGATTCACTTGGTCGTGCCATGTCTTTCTTGGGCGTCCTCGACTTCTTCCACCATTCACATTTGCGTCATATATTCTCCTTACACTCCTTTCCTCGTTCATTCGCTCTACATGCCCAAACCATCGGAGCGTCCCTTTCCTAATTTTACACAACACATTACGCTTACATCAGCCTTGCATTCTTTGCGAATCTCCACGGTTTCTCACACAATCGTACATGGTTTTACCACAAATTCGCCTCAGGGATCTCATTTCTACAGCATTCAGTCTTTTTTTAACGTCAATACCGCACAAGAGTTCCAACTGCTCCCGTCTTGAGCCAGTGGCACTATGGCATCCCCAATTAAGGTATGTTGTGAGGCTGAAGGTAATTTGTAGGGGAAGGAGACAGGGGAGAGGAATGTGGAGAAGTACCTGGCTATTCAACTCTGGTCACCAAACACAGCTAAAGCCATTACAAGCAAAGTTTCAATTCTGAATGGTGGTCTTACACCAGGGCGATACTGAGAGTATCTTCCACTCTGGAACGTGCCGCAAATATACTATATATTTATTATTTTTAATGAATAAATTGTGAATAATACAAATTAACCAAAAAAAAATTATTTGCCATGCCGGGAAAATTCAAAGTCTACTTTCATCCTTCCTCTGCCCGTTCCATGTCACACTGCCATACATCAAGGTAGGTACTCCATTATGGACGGCTAGCTTCGCTTCTTTGGACAGTTTTTTGTTGGTCCAACGGCGTTCAGTCCTCCATTAATAGAGTTATCTCCATTCACCCTTCTTTCAATATCTCTACCCGCCTTCCCGTCTCTCGTAAACATACTTCCCAAATATACAAACTCATCCACCTGCTCCAAGTATTCATTCACAACTATGTTGCACATTGTTTTCGTATTCTCTCTTTTAAATATCATGACTTTCATTCATCATTAACTCATTCTTCATACATACTTCATTCATCCTAGACGCGAGAGATTGTAGATCTTCCATACTGTTAAAAATCAGCACCGCATTATCAGCATACAATAGGCAACATACTTTCAGATTACTCATTTTCGCGCCCAATCTCATCTCTTTCAATTCTTGCATACAATTATCAATGTGTAGATTGAATAACCACGGTGACATTACGCGGCCTTGTTTACCACCTTTTGTGATGTCAAACCACCCCGTAAAATCGCCGTTCACCCTAAAACATGCAACGCTTTCCTCATGTAGACAAGACAATAGAGAACTCCAGTCCAATTTTTTTAATGAATAATGACCTTTTGACTTAAATAACTGCATTTTTTTGTTTTCGAGTTTGTTTTAATAGTTAAAATAATTTTCAAAGTTTTAATTTTTCAAGATCCCCCGAAAAACACCACACGTATAGTGAGTGAATCGTGTGACGTCATCACTCCTGAAAAGTTTTTCAACAGGTGTTCATTTTGTATGACAGTTATACCGAAGAAAGTATGGTACTATTCGATAAGTTAAAACATTATTTAGGTGGAATTATTTATTTATTATATTATATTGCAACAATAATACCTACATCGAGTGACAGCTGTGTTTTGCTCTGCTCCCGAAATCAATTGTTATTATTTTATTACAGTGAACTAACATTCAGTGCACTTGTCATAACTGATAAGAATTATTCCTTTTTACTTGGAAAGTGTTGGTTTCCCACTAGTGGATAATTAATTGACAGTTTTAGAAACGAAAACATTATCAAAATATCACAAGTGAACCAACTGTCAAATAAAGAGTGAAATAGGCAGTGTTTGACCTTACAACCAAATAACAATTTTAAAATGGCAACTTCAGAAAAAAATCTGAGAAGCAAAGGGCAAACGACCGGGACTAGTCTCACATCGGAGTCCCAGGGTATAAATATTGATATCCTACTGGAAAAGATGGAGATGAAGATGGAAAAAAAACTTGAAGTGTTTAAGCAAGCAATAATAAAAAAAATTGATGATGAAAATCAAGAAAGCAGAAGCACGAGAGACTTTATCAGCCGGCAATATGATGACATCCATCTAAAGATGGAGACCATTATTAAACTGGTTTCGGAAGTAGAATCAATGCGAAAGGAATTAACAGAAAAAGATGGGATAATAAAAAGCCTTGAAGTTAGACTAGCAGAAGTGGAGCAGAGAACGCGTGAAGACACTCTTGAATTTGCTGGAATTTCAGAAAAAGAGGGAGAACAGCCAGCAGAAATAATTAAACGAGTGGCCACAGTGACGGGTGTCGACTTAAAAGGCGATGATATTCTCGATATCAAGAAAATTCCAGACCGACGACCAGGAGTCCCCCCAAAATTCCACGTTAAATTTACTAACCCCCAAAAAAGGCGACAGATTCTACTGAACAGGAAGCTACTCAACCCTACCACAACCCAAGGAAACGGATACCAGAAGATTTTTATTAGCGAAATCCTTGGTGCCTATTTTAAAGATCTTCTGTGGAGGTCGAAGACTAAGGCGAAAGAAATGGGATATAAATATGTCTGGTACAAAGAATATAAAGTGATGGTTAAAAAAAATGAAAATGACAGAGTAATTTATATCAAACACTCTGATGACCTTAAAAAAATTGATTAATTTTCTCTAATTGAGAGTCTCACTTTTACCGGTCATTCACTGGGTCGATTCCCCTCAGTTCGGTGAGTCATGTTGTATACTATTATTTTCAAATTGCAACAATAATTCACCTCTACTACTTTCAATTAAAGGTTGTAATCCCCAGTGATGGCCACGGATTAGTGTTTCTCTCATTTAAGGGAATTAAACAATTTTTTTTTGTAATACAAATTATAATATGGCTATTACCATTAATAATACATACGAAGAACTAAGTGATCAAGAAAATTTGTTTATAACATCAGATGCAAAAATATGCAAATACCTAACAACCGATTCAAAAAACACTATTATTATGCACCAAAATATTAGGTCAATTAATAAAAACTTTGATGAACTCCAGATACAGCTTAACCACCTTAATATAAAATTTGATGTTATTATTCTTACAGAATGTTGGTTGACAAATATTTACACACCAAAATTCATAACTCACTACTCTTCATTCAACTCGTCAAAACATGATAGTCAGAATGATGGAGTAGTGGTATACACAAAAAACGACCTAAACTCTGTTGTAACGGAAGTAAACATTACTGACGCGAGCTGTATGCAAATAATGTATAATAATGATACGTGCATTCTAGCAATATATCGTTCTCCATCGATTCGTAATATAACACCATTTCTTAACAGTCTAAATAGCATACTCTCAAACCTTTCCTACACTAAAAACATAATAATTATGGGAGATTTAAATATCAACATACTTCCAAATAATCCACACCATCAATGCCACGACTATCTGAACATGTTAGAGTTCCATGGATTAATTAGTACCATCAATACACCAACAAGAATAGCTAATGAATCAACATCGTGCATTGATCATGTTATGGTCAAAACTAATAAACAAAACAAAAGCATTGTTTACAAATCAACAATTACAGATCATTACACAACAATTTTTACATTGCAATCCGACACCACAAAAAATAAAAGTAATCAGACATTTGTATACAATAATATTAATTTTGAGAATTTAAAAAATATAATTAAAACTAAATCTTGGCAAGAGCTCTTCCAAATAAAAAACTCAGATGATGCATGGAGATATTTCGTTGATTATTTGAAAAATAAATTAATTAATAATACTACAATTCTGACAAAAAACACTCCAAACAAAATTAAACCTTTAAAATCATGGATAAATTATTCAATCATTAACTGCATTCGTAGAAGAAACGCATTACACAAAAAAGTGAAAGAAAATCCTTACGACATAATATCACTAAACATCTACAAAAGATATAGAAATACATGCGGCGAAGTCATTAGAAAGGCGAAAGAAATCTACTACAGAGGCAAGATCCAAGAAAGTAACAATGATCCCAAAAAAATATGGCAAACTCTAAGAGAAGCCACAAATACACAAAACACTAAAGACAAACAGGACATAAGTAAACTTTGTATTGACGGCAAAATTATTGACACCTCAAAAAACCCCAAGCTCGTTGCGGATTATATCAATAATTTTTTTACAAATATTGGTTCAAATCTTGCTTCTCGTCTACCAAATTGTGGGAATGCTCTACCTGCTGAAGCAGAACTTCAATTTCCCAAAAGAATATTCAATTTTCAAACTGTGTCAAGGGAAGAGATTCTAAAAATAATTAATTCCCTAAAAAACACGTCTTCTGCCGGGGTTGATGGAATATCAACCAAGATTTTGAAAACGCTGGCTACGGAAATTACATTGCCCCTAGAATACCTAATTAACCTTAGTATCAGTCAAGGACACTTCCCCTCAAACTTGAAACAAGGTATTGTTATTCCAATACATAAAACAGGTAACAAGACAGACATTAACAATTACAGACCAATAACTATACTGACCACACTATCCAAAGTATTTGAAAAAATTATCAATGCCCAGTTAGTAAAATTTCTGGCGAGTCATAAAGTACTCTCAAAAAAATCAATACGGGTTTCAAGAAAACAAGAGTACTTCTGACGCTATTGCCGCCGTAACTGACTTCATCGTAAAAAGCCTTGATAAAAGCAAAAAATGTATATCAATATTTTTAGACCTTTCTAAAGCCTTTGATACAATATCACACAGTAAATTAATAAACAAACTTCAAATAATCGGTATTACAGGCAACGAACTTAACTTTTTTAAGAGCTACCTTGACGACCGCAAGCAACAAGTGAAAATAATGAACACACTTAGCAATCAGTGCTCAACTCACTATGGGATACCTCAAGGTAGCATATTAGGACCATCTTTGTTCCTTTTATATATCAACGACTTATGTAACATTAACATTCAGGGAAAAATAGTTAGTTTTGCCGATGACACTGTTTTACTATTTGAAGCTGACACTTGGCAAGCTGTTTACAAAAAAGCTGAAACGGATATAAACATCATAAAAAAGTGGTTAGATACAAATACGCTCACATTGAACACTGAGAAAACTAAATATGTCACATCAAGCATAAATATAACAGGTCAACCTCATGATGACGCCTCTATTAGAATACACACATGTTTAAATTCCGATGAATCTTGTCAGTGTCCCTACATTGAGCGCACTACACAGATGAAGTATCTCGGCCTCACAATTGATCCATATCTCAAATGGAATATTCACACTCAAATAATTGCAAACAAAATAAGAAAAACCATGCACTTTTTCAGAACGATACGAAACTTTCTCGACTTACAACACTTGAAAATGATTTATTTTGCAGTCTGTCAATCTATTATTGAGTATGGTATCATAGCATGGGGAGGCGGTACTGCATCAGCACTAGACCCAATCATAAAGGCACAGAAAACTATTATAAAATTAATTCTTAGACTACCTCTAATTACAGACTCGAACTTAATCTTCAATATTATGAATGTGTTTGACGTTCGGCAGATATATGCAAAAACAATCCTCACTCATCTATATACAAATATACACAAATACTATGAAAAAAGATTAAATATTCGCTGTACTCGAAACAATAACAAAGATTTACTACAAATTCCCATAACTCATACTACTTTTGGTCAACGAAGCTTCAGATACCTTGCAACAAGACTTTACAACATTCTTCCAATTAGTATAAAAAAATGTGATTCACAAAAAAATTTCAAAAAAAACATAAAAATTTGGATAAAAAATAATGATAGAGCATTTACCGGTGCACTCACCCAAATTCGAAATTAGTATTGAACCAATGCTGTTATTATTGTACCAATATTATTGTTATTATTAATGCAACCATTGTATTGCGTGATTTTATTCTAATATAAGTGTAGGTATGTTCACAGTATAATAAATTGACGTAAAATTACTGCCTCAACACAGGCTAGCCTAGTGAGGCAGGTTACGAGAAACCTAAATTTATAATTATAAATCTCTATTGTTTAAGTACCTACTGTATATATGTATTTTGTTTTCTGTTATTAACTTTTGTCATTATCCAACTTCTAAACTCTACTTTTACTGTACTTATGATGTACTTTTTGTTTTTGTAGTTATAAATCTTAATTTTTTTTGTTCAATAAAGATATATTATTATTATTATTATTATTTACTATGTTATTATATTTTTCAATATTATTACGGGAGAGTGGTATAGAAATTATTATTTTTCTAGCTTTTAAAATCAATACGAACTCAAACGGAGCATCACCTGCACACCGCAAAAATTCTAGGAAAATAAGATACAGACGATACAGCGCCTACCAGCTGATCAACGACGGCCATTTTCAAATTGAAGATTGTAGAGAAGTGAGTCGTTCGCAACGAGTCGGCTCAGTGATCCAGATTTTCATACGGATCCGTGAGATCCGGTTCCGTAAGACCGATCTTCAAAGCTACGGACACACTTGCTTTGCGAACGAGTGAGCGGGTAGCAATTGCTACTAGGTAACATGCTCTTTGGCTTCTAATGAGCAAGTGTGTCCTTAGCATAATTCAGTCGTTCAATTGAGCCGATTCACTGAACCGGATCTTTTCATTCTCGTTCAACTGAGCCGCTTTGCCCGTCTCTAGGTGCATTATATGATAGCATTATTTTGTGGCATATCATACAATTTTTTCGTACAGTTTAAAGTTTTTCAATATTTTAAATGATAGAGAAAAACTAATAGAATACCTCTATATTTGATACTGAATTATTTAGGCTTAAATATTGTTTCAACAAACACAACAACTAAATCTCTATAAACAGTTTGAAATAACGAATATCATGAAATGTCGTTAATAATGATGGCTTGTGTCATACCTACATAATCAAAGTTTCAATACAATGACTGGTGACTCGTGACGTCAGCACTAACCATCCAGTAATACCAACTATACAGTGTGTTTTGACGAGAGGTTTAAAAATACACTTTTTAATAATTTTTTAAGAACTCTACGTTTAATATTATGAAATAAAAATTATATATTCAGAATCAGCGTTCATTGGTCTGTGTGAACCTTAGAGTAACAATTACTCTAAGGTGTGAACATATTTTTTTAAAGCCATAATATTTTTCACTGGAGTTACTTATTTCCTGTATGAGCTTCGTACTCACTCCGTACTTGGACCTTCGAATGAATTATTTGAAATAAAATAATGTTGGTATCACTATCATTTCAATTTTGAAAATGACACTTAAAATCATAATAAATCCAAGTTCATGAGTTCATTCAGATGGAGTTACAGACAGAGTCACAAGCAAAATTAGTATTTTTAATAGGTAATTATATTAATTGACAACCTACCTATCATAAATCTAAAAAACGGCCCACCCTAATGAGCAAACCAGCACTCTGCCATTGCCCAAAACATACTTTAGTCATGCCCCCCTAACTTGGAAGAGATATCCGTCCGCAATAATCGGTTGCATTGTTATTATTTCTAATTGGTATTCTTTCATTATTATTGCATATCCAGAAAGATAATCAAACGTTACTTACGGATTGTAAATTGTAATGCTTGCATCATTATTTTTAAGACGTCTTTTCTGTCCCCACCCCAATTACGTTTTGGAATAGACACCAATTGAAGCCTAAAATAATGTACTCGGCTACATAACTTGCAAATTGTATCGCCCACCCATGGTATGAATTATTTTACCTACTTATACATTTTTTTGGATTACATTTAATATAAAAGAAATATTTCCTTACATTTTAAATTTTTTAGTTTTTTAGGGAAACAAACAGGTAAACACATTTCATCGAGAGGGTATATACGAGTATAACCAGAGAAAACCGGTAATATGTCATTTTTAATTCAAATTTTAGACGTATTGACTCATTTCCGCAAAAATTATAAATTGATTTCGAAAGATTGTTCTTTTATCTAGTAAACCCTTATTGGATAACCAACACCTCTGCCATAGGTCACCCCAAGTGGTTCGCTACGTTTGGTGATTTAGCAGGGGTGCCCGGGTTCATGGGGTGAGGTTTGTCTAGGTCTTGGAGGCGGATGACCAGGACATACTGAACCCCAGATTCCTACCCACCCCTTAAACCCTTTTCCTTCCTTTCCTTAAAAAAACCCTCCACACAGCATCCCCAAAGATGATATAGGCCCTGAGGGAAATTATTTTCCTCGGGGCCTCCTGTGTGGAGCTCATGTAAAAAAAAAACGCATGTTTTAAATTTTGAGAAAGAAAGTTTATTTGTAGTACAATAAGGTTATACCATAGGTAGTTTGCAGATTTGTTAAATTTTCAAACGAAAAATCTTATTTTAGGAGACATATTTCATACCATGTAATCATACATTATTGTAAATCAATACGTTATCTAGTACACGCATTTTTTTTATTATTTATTTAATACAAGAAAATACATTTTTAAATACATATGTAAAGGAATACCTACCTAGAAATGCATAGGGATTCCTTCGTGTTTGAATAATGAATTACTTTTCAAATGTCATTCATTGATGTGTTGTCATGGTGACATACAAACAGATTATTATTGTTTTTTTTTTTTTTTTTCAATTATTTATTTGGCTTTCACCCATTAAGGGTGATCTTGGCCATGTATTAAAGTAAGTTACATATTTTTAAAATTATTTACATTTCCAGATTATTTTTTTTTGTAAATTAGTTACATTATCAATTTTTTAAAATTATTTACATTTTCAGATTTGTTAAGATTAGCTACGTAGCAGACATTCAATTAATCAAGATATCAGAAAAATAAGTGTTAAAGTGTTATAATGTTTTTAAGGTCGACAAATAAACATCAAATGTAGTTTCTTTGTTAACAGAGCAACACATGATTTGTTTTGTCATTACCAATAAAGAAGTACAACCAATAGACAAATTGTCTTATACATATTTCAAAATTTCAATTTTAGTTGAAATAAAATCATAAAAAAAATATCTGAACACTTACTTATCTATGACGAAAATTTCTCTATTTACGGTCTTACAAATTAATATATTTAAGATTTTTTTACATTCTTATTTTGCTTAGACATTATTGAAAAATGATAACTACTTATGATCAAAAAATAATTACATAAAGTACATAATTTTAATTGTTGTATCATCACGCCTTTCAGCTTTTTTGGATGTAAGTATAAATTAAAGCAAATTTGGAATGAAATAAAATCGATATTGAGTTATAATTTTAAAAAGCTGGTACGGAGAATAATTAATCTTTCTCATTGGAACCGCCCTGTATAGTAAGAATAGTAAGAACATCTTTCGACGAAATGTGGATTTTAGGCCGCTGGCTGATTACCTGAAGGTAATTAGTAATTAGTAACATGGTTGTATGAACCAGCGAAGTTTCCGCAAAAATTCATAGTAATATATTAAAAACATACTTGGATTAAAACAACAAAGAAAACATAAAGTGGTAGAAATAAAATTTAAAAAAAAAAACAGAGTATGCAGGAGAGATAAAATGAAATTAAACTGTGAAAACCTATACGAAAAACACATTTTCACATCATAAGGTAATGTTCAAGGATGACATGATTAGCCATTTACCAGCGCCCTTGAGACGATTTTTCACAAAACGGCGCTGTATAAATCATCCAATATTATTATTCTTATATATAAAAATGAATCGCTAAATGTGTTGGTAAGCGCAAATCTCGAGAGCAGCTGAACCGATTTCGCTAATTCTTTTTTTAGAATATTCCTTGAAGTACGAGGATGGTTCTTACGGAGAGAAAAATTAAGAAAATTGCGCAGAAAATTAGATAATTCCAGAAAACCTAACGACTATCGCACGTTTGACAGTTCACGTGTTTGAGAATGACATTTTGCAAAACTATTCTATTTTTTAAAATCTAAGTTGATAAATTTATTTAATGTAGGTACTCCCCTAATATTTTGAATTAAATCGAGAATTTTAGATATTTTAAATAGGTACCTATGTTAGGTACCAAATTTAATTACATGAAAAATGGAAATATGAATAAAAATTGTAAAAGGTGGCACGCGGACTGTTTAAAAACTGAATGTACTGGGATTGAATATATGGAACGCGGGAGGAGGGTTGGCGGGACGAGGGAGCGGGAAAGGGAAGAAGGAAGGCGGGGAAGGTGGAAGGGGAATGCGGGAGGGGAAGGGGACGTGTGAGAGGGGAGGGGAACTCGAAAGGGTGGTTAGCGGGACGGGGGAAGGGGGGGGGGAGTGGAGTGGGGAGAAGGAAGGTGGAGGTGACGGAGTGGGAACGCGAGAGGGGAAGAGGACGCAGGAGAAGAAGGAGAGGCGGAAGGGGAACGGGACGAATGGGAAAGGACACTCAGGGAGAAACAATTTCTTTATTAAATGGCATAGCAACGCATGCCGGGACCAGCTAGTTATTATTATAAAAAGAGAAAAACAACACAATGGAATTAGAAAATAATACACAGCAGGGGCAGAAGGTTTTAATTTTTTCTATTTTATGCATTTGGTAAATTGGTCTGAGGACAAATGGAAAATATCAGCGTCTGAAAAGATGTTATTATATTTTGTGCACATTTACTGAAACATCCTGATAAAATCCGATGTGTGCAAGAATTAATCACTTTGGGAGGCGGGTACGGGTACCGCCGCTCCGGGAACCATTTATTAGATAACCATCACTATATATATTGGATAACAATCTTTATTGGATAATAACAGTCTTCCGTAGGTCATTCCAAGTGGTTGGCTGCAATTTTTTTTACATTAACTCCACACAGGAGGCCCTGAGGAAAATAATTTCCCTCAGGGCCTATGTCATCTCAGATGCTGTGTGGAGGGTCTTTTTGAGGAGAGGAAGGAATGAACATTGGTCTTGAAGAGACTCATGATGTAGGAAGGAGGAAACACAGAGGCCGGCAAATCGTTGCACAGCCGAGCTGTTGAACACAAGAACGAGTCGAAGAAGCGACCCGTTCTCATGTGACGTTTGGTGACTTAGCAGGGGTGCCCGAGTCCACGGGGTGAGGATTGTCTAGGTCTTGGCGGCGGATGCAACTACCCATCTGTGTGGTGGGTCGGATTAGGGAGGCCCTTTTACCTCGCAATACTCTCTCGACCCATTGCTTTGCATCTCAGTTGAAGGGATGGATTCATACGTCTGTCACTCCTGGACACGCTGACCTCCTGATTCCTACCCACCCCTCATACCCTTTTCCTCCCCAGATCTTTCTCTCATTCATTGCCTCCTGCGTAGAGCTAATGTAAGAAAACCTGCTTATTTGGGGATCGCATAGTCTCACGTGGCACCAGACCCAGACGGTTGGGAGTAGGCAGTTGGGATTCTTGTGCGGTATTCATATTAGAAAAAAATCCAAGATAAATTTAGTCGGTATCATTAGGTATGCATAATCTTAATACATAAAACAAAGTCGGGTTAGTTACACCATTTATAACTCGGGAACGGCTGTACCGATTTTTATGAACTTTGATTTGTTGGATTTGTCTCCGCCCCGAATAGCAGAATAGCTATTAAAACATCGGAAAAATTCACGAAAAAAATAATTATAAAGAAAATTCTTTTCCTCATACATTTTGTAAGGAACGAATTCTCATCTTTTGAAAGAGCTGTAGGAATATTGTGATATTGACTAGTAAAAATTCTAAAACGTCAAATGTCAATGCGCTGAATGTTTTGCTTTTGTTCTTAAACATATAATGCGGCCACTCTTTCTTACCTACTAAATGTCAACAGTCAAAAATTGAACAAACGGTGAAAGTGTTCACGTTCACCCCTCCAAAGAAAAAATACAATAAATATAATAAATCTCCTTCACACATGTATACAAAATGAAACGCAATTCCATTAAGTAAGTGGAAAAGTAAGAAAATCCGCAAAAATTATAAATCCGTACACAATGCCATCTCTGATACTGACAAAAAAACCCGGACGGTTGCGCATCGATAATTGCTTCATTGTGTATCAACTTAATAAAAAAAACTGAATTTAATTCAGGTAATAAGTTAACTCAACAGTTATTGATTCTGAGGCAATATGTTGTTCGCCAGGCCAGCTAGTAATTAATATAATAATTAATAATATATACTTTTAAAGGCAGAATAGCTGTCACAACAAAGAAATAAGACTGAAAAACCCGTACGTGTTTTCAAACTAATTTTTCATCATCACCACTCTAACATTTTAAAACTCGCTTCAAAAAATTTCGTAATAGGTACTTCTTATTTGAACATATTGCCCCAAATTCCTGCCTTATAATAATATTTATTTTGTAGATTGTAGATATTTTGTGCGTTAGAAGTTAGAAGTTGATTGCAAACTCCTCGGGACCGAGGAAGCGGAGGAAGTTCTGATGGGGAATGGGGAGAAGTAATGGGGGAAGTTATGAGGGAGGGGAAGGGAACCGTTTAGTGTTATTGACACCATGTTGTGTAAAATTCCAATCAATATTTTATCAAGACAAAGTCTAACAAATAATAACTCCAGCGATAGCAGTTCAACGGGTAACGACAACCTTCTGAACGTGAGCCAAAAACAAGCTTTACTGAAACTAAAGATAATTTTGTCCAGAAAGTTTGGGGTTATTTGTTATTTATACACCTAAACCTCATATTATGTCACATAAAATTACACTCCTTTAAAATAAATAAAAAATATAAACAAGCTAAATATATGTACAAACAAAATATAAAATAAATTATATAAACAAAAATTTTAACAAAACAAAAAAACTACTTCAAAAAATGCACTAAAAAGTAAAAAAATAATTTCGTATTCTTCTACAACTTTATAATCAACTTACCTTTTCTACTCATCAATATGTACGTACGATTGTTATTTTTGGAGTCGGTGTCAACCAAGGTACCCGCGGCGGCCCGGCGTGTTCACTTGACAGCTCCTCTCCCGCCGACACCGACTCCAAAAATAACAATCGTACGTACATATTGATGAGTAGAAAAGGTAAGTTGATTATAAAGTTGTAGAAGAATACGAAATTATTTTTTTACTTTTTAGTGCATTTTTTGAAGTCGTTTTTTTGTTTTGTTAAATTTTTTTGTTTTTTAGTGAATCTGAAGTACCTACACCAACTAATTTGTCTGAATATGGGTAGACCTACTAAACGTGCTGCTCATATGAGCCAGACACAATTTGACCATAACGACGCTAGGGTCAAATTAAGAGATTCGGCCGAGTTTCGTTAATTTACTCCTAAGAATTGAAGAGTTCCGTTACTTTGTCATGGATCCGATAATCAGAACCTAACCAAACTCTCATCAAACTACCCTTGAAGTACATCCTTTCCAATAATAAACAAAAATTTTAACAAAACAAAAAAACGACTTCAAAAAATGCACTAAAAAGTAAAAAAATAATTTCGTATTCTTCTACAACTTCATAATCAACTTACTTTTTCTACTCATCAATTATGAGTAGAAAAAGTACATTGATGAGTAGAAAAATTGATTGTTATTTTTGGAGTCGGTGGCAGCCAAGGTAGGTTTGTAACTACATACATACAAGTTATAGGTGAGATGTGCTTGTGTCGCACGAGCGACTTGAGAGAGGCGAGAGCGAGGCCGCGGCGTGAGGGGAGCTGTTAAGTGAACACGCCGGGCCGGGTACCTTGTCATGGATCCCATAATCAGAACCTAACCAAATTCTCATCAAACTACCCTTGAAGTACATCCTTTCCAATAAAAAAAGAATCGTCGAAATCGGTTGGCATGATATTGAATTATTCGTCCATTTGTCGCGCAGATACTTAATGCAAATTTAAGATTTATATGGTTTTCTCATGGATGCCATTGTCTGAACCGGACCAAATTTAAATGGGACCACTCAGGAAGCACCAGCTTTCAAATAAAAAAGAACCATGAGTATCGGTTTACCCAGTCGAAAGTTCTGAGGTAACAAACATAAAAATAAAAATAAATAAATTTAAAAATACAGTCGAATTGAGAACCTCCTCCTTTTTGAAGTCGTTTAAAAATGGGAACATTTCGAATCCAGCAGTCCACAATGGAGTGCCCGTACCTACCTATCCCGATGTATAGAACTGGCAGAGGAAGGATGATAGTCGACTGATCCAGCAGTCCACAGTCCACAATGAAGTGCCCGTACCTACCTATCCCGATGTATAGAACTGACAGAGGAAGGATGATAGTCGACTGATCCAGCAGTCCACAGTCCACAACGGAGTGCCCGTACCTACCTATCCCCTATGTATAGAACTGACAGAGGAAGGATGATAGTCGACTGATCCAGCAGTCCACAGTCCACAATGGAGTGCCCGTACCTACCTATCCCGATGTATAGAACTGACAGAGGAAGGATGATAGTCGACTGAATACTGTAGCAATGAGATCCCTTCTATTAGAATTCTATGAAATTCTACGAGAAATATGAAAATTCGCAAAGAATGCAAGGCTCATGTAAGCGTAATGAGTGAGATTAAGAAAGGGATGCTCAGATAGATTGGGCACGGAGAGTGAATGAACAAAGAAAGGAGTGTAAGGAGAATATATAATAATCGCAAATGTGGGTGATAGAAGAAGTTGGGGAAGCCCGAGGAAGACGCGGCACGATCAAGTGAATCAGATACTTGAGTTGGGCCATGTAAAGAGTCAGAATAATAGAAGAGTGGGTATGAGATGAAGCATGAATGTAAATGACATAAGGATTGTGTGCCAGTGTGACAGTGTGACCAGTTGTTTAGCGGTCCGATCTCTCAGCCTACCCCTGTGGGAAACGGCGTGATGGTTAGTTAGTTAGTTAACAACAATAATATCTCACACCTTCAATAACCTTCCCAAAAGTTTGGGAGGCGGGATTGGGTACCGCCGCCCCGGGAACCTTTATTGGATAACCAACACCTCTGACATAGGACACCTCAAGTGGTTCGCTACGTTTGGTGATTTAGCAAGGGTGCCCGGGTTCATGGGGTAAGGTTTGTCTAGGTCTTGGAGGCGGATAACCAAGACACACTGAACCCCAGATTCCTACCCACCCCTTAAACCCTTTTCCTTCCCAGAACTCTCCTCTCCTTCCTTTCCTTAAAAAACCCTCCACACAGCTTCCCCAAAGATGACATAGGCCCTGAGGGAAATTATTTTCCTCAGGGCCTCCTGTGTGGAGCTCATGTAAAAAAAAAGATTTCTTGTCTTAGAATTGTAGATATCGATGGTGGACTAACGAGTTATTTTTTCCAGCTGTGTGACTTGTTAGTCATTCTGTATTTCCACCGTCGCACAGTGGTTTTACTAGTATGGGAGCGTCGGAAACAATTCGAAATTTCAAATTGCAAGGATCACTAAATTTGGTGTCTATATTTTGACACCACATACCAGCGCATCTTTCCCCATACCACAAAATTCAGCAAAACGTTTCGTCACTGCGAAACACGTCAGCAAAGATTGACTTCCCGAGCAGTCAGGATATTTGTGTGTAAATGCAACGTTTATTATATAACATTTAGGGACTGATAACTTTTTACACCGCTTGCTGGCAATTTTTTTTTAACATGGATTCAATACCTTCAGGTGTCTGCTAAAGATGTTAAGTTTATTTTTTTCATTTCCTAATGCGACAAATTTGGGATATTTTTTTTTTAAACATGTCGTGAATTAAAAAAAAATTACGAAGATTTCTGGAATACTTAAGGTTAAAGTTAGATATTCAGTAATATTCAGTAAATGTGCTGATGTACTTTTGTAGCTGAACTATTTACGTATCATATTTTTTAAAAAATCTTGCGCATTTTTGCGTTTCTACGGCCCCTATTCTAGTATTTTTACGTAATTTACTTACTGTAAAATTTGAGTGCTTCATAAATATTATTATTGTCACAGGTTCGGTTTCAAAGGATTTGTTCTTAAGACAAAAGGAGTTATTTGACATAATGATAAACTCGAAGTGTCAAAAGATGGAAAAAGATTTTAATATTTGAAAAATATATATAAACCTCACCAATTGCCTTAAAGAGAGGTTGGATAAATTCTGTAAAAAGATCGCGGGCTTCAAATTTCGCATTAATACAAGATGGACTATTGCTCGTCCAGATGATGCTAGATTTGTGATGGAAAATAAAAAAAAATAACTTGAGACTCCGATTGGTTTTATATTGTATGCGATTTATCTTGAAAACGGCACGTGGTGATCGTAAACACAATTTGAATGTAGTTCAGACCAATCCAAACGCTTGAAAACCAAAGATCTTCGGAAAAGTGCATCTTTTTCTCATTTGGTGTTTGAGAAAAAGGTATATTTTTCGGTTAATCGGTAACATCAAAATTATTAAAAGACATTATTCTAGGCGCTCATCTATTAACAGACAAGTGTACAAGATATTTGATGATAATCGCTCTTCTCAATAACAGATGTTCACTGGAACGCGAGAGGATGCGGATTATTCAGGTATTTTTAAATCTTCAATTGTACCTACCTTTGCGATTAGTTCGTGGGAAATCTGACAATATAAACTTAGGGTGGCAGAATCCTTGCCCATCGTCGATCAGATATTGCCACCCGATTAAGATTATCAGAAGAGGCTCAGGAAGCTCGGAACAAAGATTTTTTTTAAATATCGCGAGAACTATTCTAGAAAATGTTCTCGTGAGAAATTTTATGAAGGTGTTTTTAATTTAATATTAGTTACATCTGATCCTATCATAACTAGTTACAGGCAACCCCCAAAGAAGCCATTAAATCGTTTTCCTAAGGAAGTTTGCGATTTAATAATTCCTCCGGATATTCATTCTTCAAATATCTTTAGCACCGACGATGATGATGATTGTTCATCGTCTGCCTCAGAATGTTAAAAAGCAAAATTAAACATTACTCGGCCTTTATTTTCACTTGGATATGGACATAAATTATATCAATTTTAAGAAAAAAAAAAATTATTTTATTTTTTCGTCTATAAAAATATAATAAAATCCAGAAATCGTTAATAAAATCCAGTAAAACTTACTAAAACCGAATATTATTTTTTTTTAACCATACCGAAAAATAATATCACTTTTTTCCCCCGTTAATTCTCCCTGTGAATTGTTTCCAACTTTTGGGGTATTTGGAACCACTGTGCGTCGATACATAAATACAACTTACTCTAAAATATCTACAATATACCTGTGAGTGTAAAACATACATTGGGATCAAACGGTTCATTGAAAAATTGAATATTTGTGCTCTAACACCAAATGTGGTGCTCCCCACCCCGTGTGAGATAGTGCACAGACCATCACAAGGCACATAGCACTCACCAGCCGCGGTGCCCGATCGCCCAATGTGCCCATCGGCAGCTCGCCTAACACCGCGTCCCGACAGTAAACAATGATGCGTGTTCGTAATACTCAACACATCTCGAACCAAGGAGCCCCAGTCAGCCAGACCAGCCAAACCAACCAAATCAACCAAACCCACCCAGCAAACACTGGACAAGGAGCCTAGCGGGCATTGAACAGTACTGAACAGCGGGTAGCGCCTACGCCTCCAGTCGAGCCGTCAGTCACACGGTCGCTACTGTTAGTGAATCCGCTGAAAGCTCACCTTGCCAAATCAAAAGTTATTAGTTGTTGATAGTTGTGGATTGCGGATTGCGGTAGCACGAGTGTTCAGTTCACATGGCCGGCGCGGGCGTGGAAATCAAAGGTAGACATTTTTATTTTACTTTTTGAATCGGTGAACTGTGTTGAAAATCTTGTATGTTTTGTAAAAATGTTTGTTTTTCAATAGCAAATTGATAGGCAAGATTGACAATTGTTTGGTTTGTGTTGTTGAAGATCTAGTGAGGTTTGTTTCTTATCTGATAATTTATTTGATGGGATCACTGATCAGGTCTTGTCTTGGGGTGATTTATGACTGTTTTGTTGTTCGTTCTTTGGTCTCCCAGTATATTTCGGGAGTGGGTGTTTGTTTGAAAATGGCGCCGATAGAAAGGTGTCAGGCGGGAAAATGTTGTGACAGTTTGAATTTAACGTTTCAACGCCTGTGCGACATTGGTGATTGAATTCGTTAATTCGAAAAAGTGGATTGATTATTGCGAAAGCAGATGGTTTCGATTGAAATACCATGGGGAATATCTTGGAATGCTTGCTGAAAAAAATAATATTATCAAAACCCAATCCTGTTAAAATGAATGAAAATCTCATTCGATATTGTTTAATACGTGCTGTCACAACCATATACAATATTCAGTTGTTTTTCCCCGACCTATATATACTAATATATCATATTCTTTAAAAAATACAGTGTTTTCGGAAGTTTAAAAATATTTTTAAAACGAAATCTTAGGTTTTTAAATAACCATTCGTAATGAATTAATTTCTATTATTGTAAACATCTAAAAATGTCAGCTACTGACAATGTCAGTAAAGACCTAAAAATTTATTGTATTATTTCCTAATTCCATTTTGTATATCTATGTTATATATTAAGCTTTCACTTGTTCTCACATCTCACCTGACGTGTATTAAAAGTTAGCGTGAATCATTAGGAAAACCGGTTACCGTGTAATATGAAAGAAGCCAACGTCAAATAGGAGCTTCCTGAAAGATTCATGATTACTGAAATAATATACTCTGAAAATATTTCACATCACTGGATGAAAATTAAACAAAGTTTTGTAAAATTTTAACGGCAAAACCCACCGCTGTGTGGAATTTTGTGGCCCACTTTTAAATATTAAGTATAATAATATAAACTCGCCCAATCGAACTAGGATAACAATAGATTATGTACATCTGTACATTGATTGAATTGTTCCGATTTTTTTCTTTCGAGGTTGCCAATTCATAGTTACAAATAGCAATAGCCTTCTACTGTCATAAATAGTTTCTTATGAGTATTCTAGAAAACGTTGCAAAAATACACGTCATAAATAATAAACATCACTAGGATGAATTGATAAATTTAATTGTTCCTAGAATTATAGCTTTCTATCTATAGTCTTGAGTCTTGACACATAATGACTGATAGCCGCCGGCGCCGGTATTGGAACTGGAACCCTTGACCCCTGAATTCGTAGGCGAACGTGATACCTATTTTTATCACTCGTAACAACACCATTCTCTCGAGCTATTTCAAACATAAGTTTCTCATTCTAGCTCTGGCGACGTGAATAACAGATTTACTAATGACTTTTATAGTATTGTATGCAATGTATTTCTTCGAAAATCCAGAAAGACAGACGGATTTCATCAGAATAGCGATGGAGATATCATTTCGAATCTACAAAAAGAAACTAGTCACCGAAATCGAAAACACATGTTATGCTTCTTGTTTCTTACGAGCATTGAAATAAAATTCTTAGATCTGCCCTTCGCACGTAAAGACCAATTCAATCAACAACTATTCGCCTTGCTGGATTTAGACGTTCAGCATGACTGATGCGATTTAAAATTCTCACGACCGATTAAAAATATTATTTTTTAAAATAAGTTTCTACACTTTTTTTTATATTTTTAAATAAATTGGATATAAAAAATAACATTGATTAAAATGTCGTCTTACTGCAATTTCAAATGCCAGCCGCATACCCGGGTTTTCCCTTTGGGTCGATATTCAATTCTAACAGACGGAATTACGGTCGTGCAAACCTAACCCGTTTATAAGTCTACAAAATTTCTATATTTTGTTTTTAAAATTCGCCAATTGTAAGGGAAATGGTACATGATAATTGAGGTCCAATTAATAATAAGATTATTGAGTATGCGCTCTTGAGGTGATTTTTCACTAAAACGGCGCTATATAAATCATCCAAATATTATTATTATTGTTATTATGCATATGAAAACAATTTTAATTTAATGCGCCTATGACCTGATTCCCATTTATTTGAAAATGGACAAATTTTCCTATCCTATTCATACCCTACTGAAGCTGTTATTTTCCGATGACATTAATTTGATATTACCTACATTCTAGCATGCCTCTTCAAATTGACATATTGAAATATTACCTAAATTCTAGCATGCCTCTTCAAATTGACATATTGAAATATTACTACATTCTAGCATGCCTCTTCAAATTGACATATTGAAATATTACCTACATTCTAGCATGCCTCTTCAAATTGACATATTGAAATATTACCTACATTCTAGCATGCCTCTTCAAAAAACTGCCTTCGAAAATGTCCAACTGCTCGAGACACTAGAATCAATGGCCATAATAACTTACTTGTCCCTTTCGCTAAAACAATTTTTGACCAAGGAAATTTTAGATACTTTGCAACAAAGCTATACACTTTCACTGGTTGTTAGACAGAACACAACTTTTTAAAAATATAAATTATTTATTATTTTTAATATTTTTATATTATTACTAGTTGACCCGACGAACTTCGTACCGCCTCAGAATCAATAACTGTTGAATTAAATTAAGTTTTTTTATTAAGTTAAAAATTACACGATGAAGCCATTATCGGTGCCCAACTGTCCGTGTTTTGTTTTTGTCAGTATCAGAGATGGCGTTGTGTATTTATATTTTTTGTGATTTTCCTGCTTTTCTACTTACTTACGGGAATTTTTGAAAGGAAGCGGGTACGGGTGCCGCCACCCCGGGAACCATTTATTGGATTACCAACACCTCTGCCATAGGTCACCTTAAGTGGTTCGCTACGTTTGGTGATTTAGCAGGGTTGCCCGGGTTCATGGGGTGACTTTTGTGCGGGTCTTGGCGGCGGATCGACAGAGACTGGTTGAGGGAGGCCTTTTGACCTTTCCAGCTGGATTCTCTCGACCAATGGGTCGAAAGAGTCCGGCTGGAAAGTTCAAGGTAAAGGGTCAATTCCGGTCAAGGCAATGGCCTTGCACCGCAGTTGGAGGGATGGATTCACTCCCGGATACACTGACCTCCAGATCCTACCCCTCATGCTTTTTTCCTTCCCAGAACTTCCTATCCTACCCTTCCTTAAAAAGACCCTCCACACAGCATCCCCTAAGATGACATAGGTCTAAGTGGAGCTTACGTAAAAAAAGCGTTTCATTTCAGAGATTTATTATTATTGTATTTTTCCTTTGGAGGAGTGCGGAGACATACGATCACCGTTTGTCTCATCTTCGACTATTGACATTTACAGCCTTACTAAAAAACCCCGTGAAAATTTTATTCAATTGACAAACGGCCGCGGATGTGAAAACATTACTAATTTAAAAATTGTTCATTGAAAGAAATACACATTGTTTACACGGCCTGAGAGGGTAGTTTATCTCTGTTTTAACGATTGATGTCCGAAGGAAATTTGGAATTTTTTCAACGTATTTTAAATTTCTTGTATATTTCTTATTTTTGAAGATGTCGTAAAAGCATATACCTTCATAGAAACTAGATAGAATTGTCTTTTAGATTTTTGTATCTGAAATATACGATCGTTTTTGAAAATTGCAGTATTTTAAGTTTCAACATGAAAAAAATTGAAAAAAAACAGCTGACTGTAAACATATTCTATTAAATGGTCGAAAAATTTTGGATAATTCAAAATTTAAAAAATACACACCTCTTACTCTATGAATTTGGAAGAAAACTATCACTTCACTTTTTATCTCGTTCATACAATTAAAAAGGATAAAAAAATATTATAATAATTCCGAAAAAATAACTGAAAAAATCTGACATCTTGGATTCATTTTTACGCAATTAATACGTCGATTTCTCGAATTTGTTTTTATTTACACATGCATGAGGCTTTTACATTATTAAATAATATTACTTTTATGGAAGTTTTATTAAATTCACGCAGAAAAGTCGTTAAAAACAAAATTTCAGAAATAACCTAAAACCTATCTTTAACGAAACTAAATCATCAACAAAACAATATTTAAAGGACTAAAACTGAAAAAAAGTAACGCCAGCATTGGTAATTATGTTGAATTACACTAATATCACAGTGAATTGATCATATAAACGAAAATTATCTTCAAAAACATAAAAATTAACTGCAAATACAACTGAACATTGTCAAACATTGTTTTACCGCGAAGTTTATAAAACAAGATGGCCGCGCGCCTGCGCAGATCTATGTGAGATTCAAGGGGACCAACATAAAAATCATAAAATACGTGATTGTGTTATTAGTAAAGACGTAAAAACACAGTGCACCGCGCAAGCAACAAATATGCAGTTGACCGCTCGTTAAGGCGTTTTGTTATTAGTAAGGCTGTTAGTGTGTAAGAAAGAGGGGCAGCATTATATGATTAAAAACAAAAGCAAAACTAAACTGTGTTTGAATTTTTGGAATTCACGCACAGTTTAATATTATACCTATCACAATATTGCCGCAGTTCTTTCAAAATATGAAAATTCGTTCCATACAAAATGTATGAAAAAATTAATTTTCTTTGTAACTTTCTTTTTCGTGATTTTTTGCGATGTTTTAATAGTTATTCTGTTATCCGGGGCGGAGACAAATCCAACAAATCAAAGATCATCAAAATCGGTTCAGCCGATCTCGAGTTATAAATAGTGTAACTAACCCGACTCTGTTTTATATATTAAGATTTTATTATTTTTATAGCAGCATTGTGTTGTTATTTGTATTTTTGTTATAAACTGCTTATAGAATTATAAACTACGCCTGCTCTCAATACAGGAGTTCCTGGTGAGACAGGCATAGCATGTCCTAATAGAATTAATAAAGATAAATAATAATTTTTTAAAACAAAGGATGTGGATTGGAAAATTGGCTACTAACCACTGTATTCTAGTTTTGACGCATAGACAAAGTCTTCTTGTTACGGCAGGGACCAATCTAATGTAAAATTTAGCACAGCTTGAGATTGGCGACAGTGAGGAAGAACAGAAGTTGGGGTCGGAAATTCGGGATTCTGTCAACGCTGCCAACTTATGTTAATTGCATCATTGTTCCGTGAACATTGACTGGCGATATTGCTAATGCATAGTATTATTATTCCCTCGGACCGTGCTTCGGCGATAGAATATTATTGTAATGGAGGTCCGGCCAGTGGCGCGTACTGTCAGCAGCTCCCGGCTCTCGGCTCTCGGCTCTCGGCTCTCGGCTCTCGGCTCTCGGCTCTCGGCTCTCGGCTCTCGGCTCTCGGCTCTCGGCTCCCGGGCAACCGTCCCAGTATTAGGACGTGCTCGGGCAAAAGTGCAAAAAAACTTTATGTGCTTAGTAATGTTGTAATCATTTAAAAATCAATTGGAGGTGTCGCGTTGCATTGTAAATTGTGTTGAATGAGAAGGAAATGGGACTTGAGAAATTGCGAATGGTTCTATTATTTACATATCAGACATCCGACTTCGCTAACATTCTGAAAACAAAACACTGCACTGAAAATTTTGTGCAAATTTCACGACGCTTTTTTTTTTTTTTTTACAGTGAATGCCGCACAAGAATCTCAACTGCTCCCGTCTGGAGCCAGTGAGACTATGGCATCCCCAACTGGGGTATGTTGTGAGGCTGAAGAAATAGTTTACTGACGCTAGACATAGTTTTACCCCTTTTGCCTTACTGCCAAACAACCCCCAATTTGGGGTGATGCTGATATTTTACTCTCGTATAAATTATTAGATCTGAAAATCACCCTTTAGTAATTAAGTGATTTGACGGCCTACGTAGTCAAGGGCTCTCGACTACCAATCTGGAGGTCACGGGTTTAAATCCCGGCGGGGGAAATTTTATTTGATTAATTAGTGTTATTTAGTGTACAATTTTATTCATTAAAAATATGTATAACATATTTGCGGCAGGTTCCAGAGTGGAAGATACTCTCAGTATCGCCCTGGTATAAGACCACCATTCAGAATTGAAACGTTGCATGAAATAGCTTTAGCCGTTTTGGTGACCAGATCTGAATAGCCAGGTACTTCCCCGGTTTCTTTTTCACCACCTCCTTCCCCTCCCCACTACCTAATATACCCCAATTGGCGAGGCCATAGTCTTCCTGTCTCCATACGGTAGCAATTGAAATTCTTGTGCGATATTCTCATAAAAAATAAAATAATAAAAATTATGAATGTACCAATGTTTGGTACCACTGTGTACTAGTGCCTACATCTACATGTTCATGTACTCAGAGCCCCGTGCCACCAGAAAACCACTGTAACAATAATAATTTACTCTAGTGGCCAGTGTAATTCGCCGGACTCGAAACATAAATTTATTCCAAAATTTATTTGTACAAAATTTGGTTTGAAATAATGTACCTACCAATATAACCACGTACACACAGATCTTCATTATAATCGTTATCATTTCTTATTTACGTTCTCTATAAAGTACTTACTTCAACTTCATATACTTTATAATTATATCATTTTTATATTCTTTCATGTATTGCTTTCTATGTTCTATACTTTTCATATTATTTTTATATTCTACTATATTCTTTCATACTCTTTTATACTCTATAGTCATTTATTGTTTCCATACTCTTTAGTTATTTACATTCTTTTATATTCATTTGTATTCTTTAAATTTCTTTAATATTATTTTATATAATATGTATATTTATATATATATATTTTTTTTTTTTATATTCTCGCACATTTCTTTATATTGCATCGGTTAATATACTGTATATGAAAATCGACTACCACAACACAGGCATGTGCCTAGTATGGTGGTCGAAAAATCCCCAATTCATGTAACGAATAATTCAAAGAATAAAGAAACTTAAAAAAAAAAAAAAAAATGTTTTGGATAAATCTTTTCACAATGTGCCTTTGGTAACCCCTTTCCGACTTTCGTATTTCCACTTCCCTTTATAATAATTCTCAGAATAAGTCTTTACTATAATGCATGCGTTATTAATAATTATAATTGTCTCGACAATGGACCGATTCATCAAGGATTCGATCAAAACAAAATAAATAATATTTCTGATAACATTAAAATATCTCAATTTTCCACCGAGCAACAATAACCTCATTGTGATGTCCGACTTTTCACTTGGAATAATAATGGTTGGTCCGAGTTATAATTCCTCGCAGCACAAAGAAACTGTATATTTCCAGAGCTCCCTTATCTCTCCAATTAAAACGGATACAAAGGATTTCTTGTTAATTATAGCAATGTTCATCTTATTCTGGAAAAATGAAGACAACTTCTTTATGATTCACTATTCATTGGGCAGTGAGCACAGTGTTGCCAACTCAGCTTTTTTAGAACTACATTTAGTTGATCCAAAATGAGGCCGTCGCGTCAGCTACAAAACAAGTGGTTTAGCTTTTAGCTCGTTTTTCAGATAAATCTATGTATCTCCTCTTTTTACACAAAACTCATGAACGAAAAATGACAATTTAGGTGTTATTTATTTAAGAACTGGTTATTTTCGCATTGAAAACATGGTTTGTACCCCAGAATTGTACCCACCCCCCCCCCCCCCCACTCCTGGAAACGATAATAAATTGTACGATTACAAGAAAATTCGAAGGTACTGGTTTATTTCTTCTCAGATATCAACCAAGACCCCTACCATAGGTCACCTCGAGTGGTTCGCTAAGTTCGGTGACTTAGCAGGGGTGCCTGGGTTCATCGGGTGAGGTTTGTCTAGGTCTTGGCGGCTAATTCGTTTGCCCACCTAATAATGCATGGCGGGCCGGATCGAGAGGGATTGGTTGAGGGAGATCTAACCTAGACCTCTCCATTCGATCTCTCTCTCGACTCATCGCTTTACACCGCAATTGGAGGGATGGATTCATATGTTCGACACTATTAGATACATTGACCCCCAGATTCCTACCCACCCCCCGTATCCTTTTTCTTCCCAGAACTTCCTCTCCTTCCTTTCCCTAAAAAGACCCTCCACACAGCATCCCCAAAGATGATGATCCCCTGAGAGGGAAATTATTTTCTTTAGGGCCTCCTGTGTGGAGATAATGTAAAAAAATAGAAATTCGAATGTTATAGGGAGCGCGCTAATATTAAAAACGATAAAATATTAAAAACGATAAAAATTAATAAAAAATTGTGAAAATCTTTAATAAAACACGACCTGTTTAAAAACGATAATATTTAATCTTAATAATTTAATTCGATTAGATCAAAAATCTAGTGGGAAAAAATCTGTTTAATTGATTATTCCCAACTCAGGTTATCCAAGATTTTAGCTATTTTTAGCGCTTTTTAGCCCTTTTTAGTTCTTTTAGCTCTTTTTAGCTCCTTTTTGTATGTCGTCTGGCTTTATTTTAAAAATCAGGTTGGCATCACTGAGTGGGCAAACTGCTCCGGCAGATCCGCATAAAGAAAGACGAAAGATGGACGATGAATACTTTATTTGCCAGAGAATAAATTATTATTATTAGTATTAGATGCTTGCCATAAATTATTGTACAAGTAATATGTGCATATATTATTCATCTTACTATATATATATATTTACATATTAATCAACAAGCCGTTTCCTAGTGTTTTATATGATGTTATTGGTATGTTCTGCTTTTGATAGCAGGGACCTCTTCGGAATTTAAAAAAAAAAACAGTTTCAACAAAATGGTATCGTCCTCGTCAAATAATAGCATGTAAAATCGAAAGGTTATCTGAAATATCTTTTTCCGTGATTGGTGACCATATCTCAATACCTAGTCGACTCCCGACCTTTCTCTCCTCATCTCATTCGGTTCCCCACTCCGTTCAGCCTCACAAAATACCCCAATGACGTCATACTGCCACTGTCTCCGGACTTCCGGACATTTGAAAGCAGTTGTATTTGCAGTGACTCTTGTGCGCTTTTATGAAATTTTCCACCTTTCGTAAATAAATGTTCTTATTAACAACAATCTGATCAGAAAAGATTGTACATTCTTTAATATCGACAGAGCTTTGGCTTTCGAAATAACATTTATTGAAAATAAGGCATTCATTCATTCATTTATTTATAGAATTTAACATGTTTAAAGGGTTGACCGGACAACTCAGAACCTCATTTGAAAAGTCATTAAAAGTGAAAAAATATGTTACTTAGGTATGATTTTAGATTTTCAGCCCCCTTTGTTTCTTTTATCTAAGTTCAGCCCTGATGATGGACACTGTAACGCTATCCGAAACGTTGGCTAAAGGAGGAGGTAGCGCAACACGGCATAACACCCCAAAAACAAATAACAAAAATATGTTACTTTATTCGTGACTTGTTTCTGAGTTGGCATGGGACCGTTTAATTTACCTATTACGCAGGTACTCGTGTCAATCCACATAAAATTTTAGTAATTTCGTTTGGGATGAGAATAGTTCTCAATCTTTACAAATTATGAAGTTCTGCCGCTGAGAGCTCCACTGCAACCTATTTTTCTGTTTAGTGCGTTAAACTTTTGAAGATAATGCCTATTCACTGATTTTATTAATTCTCTATTATAAACTTCTTTGCTTCAACGCCACATTTAAAATGATTGAATTGTTATTAGGTACATATTTTAAGTTCACGTAAACATGAATACAAATGCAGATTGTTTCATTATAAAACAAAAGAGGTCAAATTTTTGCAGTTTCAGTTATTGTTGCATAATGAAGTCTATATAAACAACACTCAATAATAAATTTAAATAGGTCTCATCAAAGATACGCCTAATATATGCGCATTCGGTCGATGATTTAGGCTTCCTACCAATTTGTATGCGAAGATAATTTGATAATGCAAACTCGAATTCATTACTTGGTTGTTTTCGTGTGTCGTGTTAGGACATGTGTTGGGCATTGTATGAATATGTGTACTGTTGTGTACCACTGACGCAAGTACCAAGTCCGACTACCTACCACGCCACACATTGTCTCCCTTAAAGCGTCCACCCCCAAAGGCTATAACGGAATCGCAATTTAAACACAACGAACAGATGTTGTATATGCAATTGTGTAAATACAGACTATTGTAATTGCAATGTGCGAGCATGAGATATTTGTAAGTAGGTACCATCGCCAATTGTTTCAAGGCGGCTGCAGCATGTCTTATTTCTTCCTTTGTTTTTAATAGGTAAGTATAAATTTTTACCTTGTTAAACAAACTTTATAAGTACGAAATATCCTGATATTACATTATCTTTTTATCCCTCTTTAGTATTTTATCGCAAATTTTAAAAATATTAACAGCAAAAAAAAAATTATTTCATTTTTCGTTTTGGCCGGTGTTTTAAAAATCTAATGATATAATCCTAATGAAACGATGGAATTTATGAGGCTTTTCCGGAGAAATTCCTCCAACGGAAAGGTTTCCCGACTTTTCTGCGGTTTCTGCTAAATTATTAGTAGGTACTTTTCCAAATTCAGCATTACCGTAACACACGAACAAATTGGAAAAGGTTGGAATAAAACTTGGAGGTCTGCAAATATGCAAACATATTCAGAAGGATGATAATGTTCGGAATATCGACCTAAAACGTATAAATAGGAAGTGGCCTTCAGCCACATTGGCACCTGAAATCCCCAGAACTGAGAGATTATGCCCTCCTCACTCCTCAGTCCTCACCTCACACCTTTCCTTTTCCCTTTCGCTTACTTTGGAGGCTTTGACATATTTTCCATTCCTTATCTCAAAGCATGTCACTCACAAAGAAATCTCATCAAATTTTCCCTCTGAGATAAAATATAATTTTTTATTTTTCTCGTAAAGCGTATACTTTACAACTTTACTTCCTTTATTCGTTGCAAAATTGATTAAAACCCATTCACTTTTTTGGATCGTATTGCCTCCAAATCCATGCTGGTATGATATGTCTACTTTTATGTTTGTTCAGCATTTTTTAACATTTTTCTACGCTTTCTATGTAGCCACTGGAGTGATCACGCGAAATAAATAAATTTGCCTCGACTGCTCGCGATTTCCCAGAAGATCATTTTTAAATTTTTTCGCCAACATTAAAAAAATCATGCATTCGAATTTTAACATGGAAACATAAAAACATATTATAGTTCTACATAGCCAATGAATTAACCTGTATTTTACCGTTTATCTCATATTTGTAGGATTTATAAAAAATATATAAAATTCGTAAAGTTTATAACCGCGCGAATCCTGCGTGTTGTTACTTTGAAACTTACTTACTTAGTACTTATACGAGTCATCATAGAATATTTTCGATTTCTGTATATTGTCTGTGGTATACTTAATAAAGAAATGAGCATATCTATGGAAAAATGACTTAATTTTAACCGTAACGAGCTGAACATCGGAACATCGTTCTAAAATAGTCTACGAAGTTCGGATATGCGACATCTATGGTCATAATATAATAGATAAATCACTTCAATAGCTTCGTTTTACAATAAATGGCTGGCCGGGGAAATGTTTTAAATAATTACAATAAATGTTTTACGAATGGTAGGAAAATGAAATCCAATTTTGGACCGCTATCAATCGCAGAAAAACAAAAGTGGCCAATTGTTCGACCGTGGGTAGAACGAGTAATTTTCCTGTGAAACGAACTGCTGGCATTCTTATTGTCATTTTTCGTTAATTTTATCTGGGCCTTTGTACGCTTTCCTGCATCAACATCGCCCAAACGAGTGGCATAATAGTATATAGTAAGTAGGTACAGGTGGTTTTATACATGGTGTCCGGAAACTCGTAATACAAGCGGGAAATTGGTGAATCTACATCACATTATCGATTTTGTGGTATTTCTTCTCTAGATTCTGATCCCTACTTCAATTTCCATGGCGGACAAGGATCCTGCATTCCTCGCGGTCCCGCGTGGAGAGCCAAGGACACCGGCATACCGGACGCCAGTGATAGTCGCTCCGGGGCATTGGTGACCATCCTCTTCTGCCTTCCACTTTGCCAGAGACTACGATATCTTAAGTTGTAGTTTGGGCTTGGGCTTGGCGAGTATCAAAAGTATCTTAAGATACGTTGTAGGCAGATAGATGAAAGTCTATGTGGAATGTGGATGCCTAGCTCTTCCAGGATGGATGCCGAAGAAAATTGATTTGGGTTCTCTATGTAACGTAGATCCACCAGTTGTCTGATTGTAAGTAGGTACTACGAGTTTCCGGAAAAGGTGTTTAGTGAGATGGAAAAAAAAGGAAACTGACACTTCACTTCGATACAATTTATACGAGGCATTTCAGAGGTTTCCACGGGAAAACGTTAAACGTGAATCCGAGTAAAGATATAACAAAAATAAGAGCAATAATAAAAACAGAAGCAAATCGTGGCATTAATTTGTGCTTCTAAAAACATTGACTTGAAATTTGCCATCATTTTACATGGAAAGAAAACGATAAACAAAGAGCTTGACTTTACTGTATGTAATTTAAAACTATTCCGGGGATTAAATTCAAGCGTTAATAATAATAATTGTGTAATTTATAGAGCGCCGTTTTTTGTGAAAAATCACCTTAAGGGCGCTTATTTTCCTCAAACGGCCTCAAGCGTTATTTTTTAGGTTTTATTTGTGGACACCCAATGGCCTCTCGAATAAGACACGTAAAACCTCCGCGTTGTAACTTGCCCAACAACAAATCATAATCAAATCCAATTAATCCGAAAGTAAAATAAATAAATAATTGATAGGTTATAATTTATAATAAATAATAATGTATGTGTTACGTGAGAGAATAAGGTGGCATCCCTAGTTGGAACGACTATATTAGTCCCTACGCGCACACTGTACTAGGCGTATTCTGATTTCTTAAATAGCTTCCATTCCTTTTTAATACGCAATTTCCTGTTAGCAATTCCTGTCTGGGCGACCAGCGAACAGCGACCAGCGACCAGTATTGTTCAATTGAGAGTTATGGGCAGGGGTACCGTATTGACCGCCATCTACTGACCGTCGGTAACTGACGACTGACGACTGTCACTGTCACTGACGACTTTGTTACAGGCCACGATCAATAATCAGTACGGTCAAGCTATCCTAACTCCACTCTTTTCCTTACCCAGATACTATTCACCTATTATTATCATTACTTGCGCTGACCGCTGACCCGTCAAATATCATGGAATTGTCTAGGTTCTCGACAAACCAGTTAAAATAAATCTCAATTAAAATATTATGATTTATTGGCTTGTACGATTATTCACAGAATCAGTTATAATTTTGACAATTACACATTTAAGAGGGCATTACCAGAGAAAACCAGAAATATGTCATTTTCAAATCAGATTTTAGACGTATTGACTCTTTTCCACAAAAAATTATAAATGGATTTCTAAAGATTGTTCTTTTATCTAGCATTTGCATGTAATAAGTTTTGAGAAAATTTTTTAATTTTTAGTATAATAAGGTTATTCCATAGGTCGTTGGCAGATTTGTTAAATTTTCAAAAAAGATTTTGTATTATACCACACCCATTTCAAATAATATAATCATGCAGTAAAATAAATCAATACATTATCTAGCAAACGCATGTTTTAGAATTTTAATTTTGGTTACAATAAAATCATTAAAAATATGTACGTACATGTGTTTCTTGACGAAAATTGGTCCATTTGTGTATTTATTTGCGCACTTACAAACTAATATATTTCAGATTGTTTTAACATTCTTATTAAATTTAGACATTATTGAAAAAGGATAAATACTTATAATCAAAAAATAACTACAAAAAGTACATTATTTTAATAGTTTTATCAGCACGCCTTTCAGCATTTTTGGATGAAGGTATAAATTAAAGCTAATTTGAATTGAAATAAATTCGATATTGAGTTAAAATTTTAAAAAGCTGGTACGGAGAATAATTAAACTTTCTCATTGTAACCGCTCGTAAGAACAACTTTCGACGAAATGTGGATTTTCGTCCGCTGGCTGGTTAAACGCTCTTAAGGGGTAATAACCAAACAAAACGGGAAATACGTCATTTTTAAATAAAATTTTAGACGTATTGACTCTTTTCGACAAAAAATTATAAATTGATTTTGAAGGGCTGTTCTTTTATCTAGTACCTAAAGCTATGTTTTAAATTTTGCGAAAATATGTTTATTTTTAGTACAATAAGGTTTTACCGTAGGTCGTTAGCAGATTTGTTAAATTTTCAAACTAAATCTTGTATTTTACAACACACATTTCAAATCATAATAATGCAGTAAAATAAATCAATAAATTATTTTGGAAAGCTACTTTCCAGAATTTTAATTTTAGTTTTAATAAAATCATTAAAAAAAAGATCCGCGCACTAGTTTTGTGACTTTTGTGTTTGTCTATTTTTATGTTCGGTATTACAAACTAATTCTATATCTAAGATTTTTTTACATTCTTAATTTGTTTAGATATTATTGAAAAATTATAAATACTTATGATCAAAAGTACACTATTTGAATAGTTTTATCATCACGCCTTTCAGTACTTTTGAACGTGGGTATAAATTAAAGCAAATTTTGAACGGAATAAAATCGATATATATATATATATATATATATATATATATATATTTTTTATTATTTTTTTTTTAATTTTACAACAGATTTTTTATCCAATTACTGTTCAATTTTCTCATTTTGACAGTCTTAACACCTAGGAAGATGATTATTATACAAAAAAATCTTAAGGCTATCTAAAGAAGAGTTATATATATCTAGTGTTTCCGATATTTCGTTCAACAGCACCATTCCTCTTGTCATGCTATGCTGTGCTAGAACATCTGTTCTGCCGTATGGTATTTTGAGCAAGTCGTGTCGACGAATCTTCTTCTTTTTCTTTGCCACTTCCCAAACGAATACGCCTGAAATTTTGAGGCACGTATAAGCCATAACATTCCAACAGGAATGGGCTGTCAATACGATTATGGATTATGTTAAAACTAAGAATTGCAAGATTTGCATAACGTCTAGTTTCCAAGCTAAATCTATCTGTTGCCTCAAGTAATTCCATATGGTGCATGAATCTCGGGTACGTTCCATTCATCCGCATATAGACATACCTAAGGAACTTTTTCTGAATTTGTTCTAGCAGATTAATATATTTAGCTTGGTGCGGAGTCCACACACCACTAGCATACTCCAGCTTACTTCTTATGACTCCATCGAACATGGCTATCATTGCATCTGGGTCATCAAATTGCTTACATATTCTGATGATGAAACCCAGGAGTTTGTAGCACGCTGGAGTGAGCCGTGATATATGATCCGAGAATGTCAGTTTGGGATCAAAGACGATACCGAGATCTTTAAAGCTGTTGATTCGGCATAATGTTTTCCCTTTAATGTTGTATTCAAAAACTATGGGCTTCTGGGAGCGGGTATATGTCATAGTTACACAGTTTATTGAGTTATTAGTTATTATTTTAAAAAGCCGGTACGGAGAATGGTTAATCTATCTCATTGGAACCGCCCTGTATGACCGTTAGAAGATATTTCGATGAAAATTGAATTCTCGGCCGCGCTGGCTGGTTAGTGGTCGTATTCCCCGTTTATCTCTCTGGATTTTGACCCTAGAGCAATGTTTTTACATAATATAGATATCGACCACTAGCGTGTCGGGAGTTTTGCTTTTTTTGATAATTTACTTCTTATAGAAGTTAGGACCGTCCAAAAATGAATAAAATAGCCTGGTTTAAACGCCGTCAAAAGACGTTCAGTATACAAACTAAACAATGTATTTAAAAAAAAAGCAAAACGTAGCGACATAGAATATTTTCTTCTAATACAGTTATTTAAAAAAAAATAAAATCGGTCCAGTTTTGGAGAAGAAATATGGGGAATACAAAACATCGATTTTGACTATTTTATTTAGGTATTTTCGGCCCGATATGCAGTTGTCCCTTTCGCTCAGTTCCCCTGAGGGGAGCGCGGGGTGGAACAGAAGACATTCATTACAATCCTATCGACGATATTTTTAAATGACCGACATAGCTCTTAAAGCAAATATGAGTTCATTGAACCAAAGTTACGCAGGACGCACAGACAATCTAAATCAGTATTTTTGATTATAGGTAGAGTTACGCTATGAACGATGATGATCTGTCTTTTATGAGATATTAATTCTTTTATTGCCTAAGTTGGAAAAAACCTTGCGAAAAATATCAATAAACTTGAAATAAAAATATCAATAAACCGGAAAAAGCAAATAATAGAAAATTTACCGAATCAAAAAATATGATCAAAATTTAAAACACAGCAACAGTGAAATCTTAAAAATGAAAAAAATCTAAAAAAGAATGAAAGGAGTTAGCCTCCCGGATTGGATACGGTACATATTACGGTACATATACGGTTACGGTACATATTCTAAAATCCTTGCGAAAAATATAAATAAACCTTTTAAACCGAAAAAGCAAGTAATAGAAAATTTACAGAATCAAAAAATATGATCATAATTTAAAACACAGCAACAGTGAAATCTTAAAAATGAAAGAAATCTAAAAAAGAATGAAAGGAGTTCGCCTCCCGGTTTGGATTATATCACGGTAGATACTCTAAAATCCTTGAAAATTTTTTTAAACGTGAATACCGCACAAGAGTCCCAACTGCTCCCGTCAGGAGCCAGTGAGACTATGGCATCCCCAATTGGGGTATGTTGTGAGGCTGAAGGTAGTAGAGAGGGGAAGGAGATAGGGGAGAGGAAGGTGGGGAAGTACCTAGCTATTCAGATCTGGTCACCAAACACGGCTAAATCCATTTCAAGCAACTTTTCAAAACTGAATGGAATACACCAGGGCGATACTGAGAGTATCTTCCACTCTGGAACGAGCCGCAAATATACTATATTATATTATTTTAAATGAATAAATTGTGAAATAACACAAATTAATCAAATAAAATTTATTTGCCACGCCGCACAGTGGTTCCAAATCCACCAAAGGTTGGAAACAATTCACAGGGAGGATAACGGGGAAAACCCCCCTAATACCATGCGAGCGAAGCCGCGAAAAAAAGCTAGTAGGAAATATTTTTAAAAAATTGTGAAAAAACAATCAGTCAAATTCCTAGAACTAGAAAGTAATAAAATTCTACACAAAAACCAGTATGGTTTTATAAATCACTCTGCACACAAGATGCTATTTCCGAGGTAACTTCATACATATACGAATCAGGGTATAAAATGTGCAGATATATTGGAAGGTTTCTACTGCAGTTTGGCGCGCCGCGCGCCGATATATTACTTTTCCGCTTCACAATTCAGCGAACGATGAGAAATTGTTTACAGACGCAAGCCTTGAGAAATATTATATTCATTTTGCTAATTTTGCCATGGCCTTCCGTGCAGGGAAAACCTTTTATGCTTACGGAGGTAAAAATAATGAGACTAAACACTAAACATTCTATGTCTGTCCGTCTGTCTGTCGTGCCTCAAGTGTTTATATTTCACTAGCAGACCCGGACACACGTTGCTGTGCCTAACGAAACACAACGTCACGCCATTACCCAACCTTTATAATCAACGCCATCTGTTAAATAAAATCCACAACGCTCGCTTGCCAGCCCGCTGCCTGTTGCCCGCTGCCCGCTTGCCAGCCAGCTCCCTTTATTTATATATTTCAACCAATTTACACAAAACCTTGACAAATTATATACCTAAAAACCTTCCTCGTGAATCACTCTATCCATTGGTGTAAACCGCATTAACCCTTTATAGGACGGCCCATACAAAGTGGCCTGTAAACTGGACAGTCACCTTAAAGTCGATAATTCAACGATTTTTCTAACAATGTCGAACCTTATGATTATATATGATAGCCGATAAAGCACAGTGGCCTATGAACTGGTCAGCGTTCTAGGACGTGCCGCGCAATCAAAAATTCGCGCCCTTTTTTGCCGTGGCCTGTCAACTGGCCACTGCGCATCCCGCACTAGTATTTGCAAACAACGCAAGCAGATGTTAGGTATTTCTCCCAGTGATTACATTAAATTTAATATGTCTTCGAATAAAAGGTGAGTAAAACGATTATGTTGTAGTATATACTTTATTATTATGTGGAAATATAATCGAGTACTGTAAAACAAACATGTTAATTCTGCAATTCAAAACGACCGGTGTGTTGAAAAAAAGGTGGGTTAGAAATTACACATGTGAGTTTGCAATGTTCTCCTAAGTGCATATTTTGATTGATACATATAAATTATATCATTTTATACGAAATACATAGTCTATTTTTATGGAATAATAACAAAATAAGCACACATAAACGGGTTCGGGAGTTATAAGTTATAACTTATAATAATCCTGAGTTTATGTGGTTTTCAATGTTGTTTTTCTGTTGTTTTAGAAATAAATTCAGTTATCAGGATCTGGAGGGGATGGATGACGACCAATGGGAAGAAATTATGGCCATTACTGATGACCAAGCTATCGATTCTGATATTGGTGGCGATTCCGACGACCGAGTCAACTCCTTCATAATTTATAAGGACACCTGGAAAAAGGCCAACCCAAGAGGAACAAAACCTATGACACATTTGCTTTTTAGGAGTAAATTAGCCAACGAGCTTATAGGCGAGCCCAAAACTTTGTATTCTGTTCAAGAAGATGATGATCATAGGCTCATAAAATCAAAAAAATTACGTAGATGTAGGTATTGTAACACTGCATCAAAACCCAAACGCAGTGAATATGAATGCGTTTCGTGTGATGTGGCCTTATGCCTTGAATGTTTTGTTCCCTTCCACAGATCAGGACAAAAGAAAAAAGTTTAATTATTGCCAACACTTTAATTGTTTTTTGATTAAATAATAATTCAATGATAATTAGAGAAGAAACGTTGTTTATTTTGTTTGTTTTTTTATTTTTTAGGCTATGTTTCAAATCATAGAATTTACGGAAGCAAGTTCAATGATTTGGTTTGAATTGATGCTATAATTTTGTTACACTTTAAGACTAATTAAATACTGATTACGGAATACACAATGGTTTTATTTTATTATGTGATTTACACCAAAAATAACAGAGTTTTATAGGTGTCCAGTTTACAGGCCAGTGATTATACAAGGATAGTTACTAGGGCAGAACGGTCAGTGGTCAGTATACTGGCCAGTACATTTTTTGGATTTTCTCGGAAAATAACACGTTTTTGAAAAATTTATCGATACATGTTGTTATAAATAACACTACAGAATACATAGTCACTTAAAAATATCGTGATTTCAAAAAAAAGTTTAGGTGTGCGCTAAAGGGTTAAAATCCGTTGCGTAGTTTAAAAGATCTATGTAGCGCACAGACAGCGGGAGCGACTTCATTTTATGCTACATAAAGATTATAATATATTTGGATTTAGCAGGGGTGCTCGGGTTTATGTGTTGAGGTTTGTCTAATAGGTCTTGGTGGTGAAAACGTTTGCCCACCTACTGCTTGGCGGACCGGATCGGGAGAGACTGGTTGAGGGAGATATCTCCAGCCAGACTCTTTTTTATGTATGTAAAAGTAATGGGAATAAATAGAGTTTTTTTTAAATATGCATTTATGTTAGTAGAGTACCTAGGTACCGTGTTGTCGGGTCAACATACTTACGACAGATGTAACTGTACTGTAATAAACAGGTATCTGATGTACTACTCTGATGGTACTACCATAAACCAGATTATCATTACAAAAAATCCAAAAGCCCCTAAATTATATGGTTTCTTAAAACTCCATAAACTTGACAAACCAATCAGGCCAGTCGTTTCAAGTTGCAATTCCCCAAATTTCAAAATAGCTTCATTTATAACTAATGTATTCAATAACTCAAAAGTTTTTGCTCCAAAATACACCATTAGAAATTCCTTTGACTTGATTGATGAGCTTGAAAACTTACATATCCCCAATGGTGCAAAATTAATCTCCTTCGATGTTGTTAACCTGTTTCCAAATATCCCCGTAGCCGAAAGTAAAAATGTATTATCTAAATTGCTACAAAATTCAAAGTTACCAAATAATTTCTCTAAGGATTTATCTCACCTATTTAATATATGTCTTAACCAAAACTATTTCCAATACAATGAATGTTTTTATCAACAAAAAGAAGGACTAGCCATGGGGGCACCGACATCGCCTCTCATCGCGGATATATTCATGGACAATTTAGAAAATAATATTTTTAATAGTACCGGATCGGAAGAGACTGGTTGAGGGAGATATCTCCAGCCAGACTCTTTTTTATGTATGTAAAAGTAATGGGAATAAATAGAGATTTTTTTTTAATATGCATTTATGTTAGTAGAGTATGTACCGTGTTGTCGGGTCAACATACTTACGACAGATGTAACTGTAATAAACAGATTGATATCTGATGTACTACCTCTGAGCCTCTGATGGTACTACCATAAACCAGATTATCCATTTGAAAATGTCGAATGTTCAAGGATCACCGGAATGAATTAGTGAGTAGGTATATTTCGTAGTTCTCGTATCTCACTCGGGACCGAGACACGGATGAAGTTGAACTGTTTTGCATTCTATCATCGTTCGTCTCCTCGTCATTTCAGTATTATGGTTGAAGTGTGAATCATCACTGTATGTTAAAAAGTCTCGGAAATATTTGAGCGATTAACGCAAAACAGCATTCGATTATTTCAATGTTCATCTCTAGTAGGTTGCCTTCCTATTAGGCTACGGCTACAGCTATCTACGCACTGTGCACGTTTTCAGGAAACATTCTTAGCTTTCAGCCGTTAAATTTGTCATCAGAACGTTTCCCGCAAAGATGTTATTATAACAGAATAGTATGTATGAGACGGGAAAACGGGTATCTATGAATGCGAATAAAAGGCGTGTATACAAAGGCAGAGCTTTGTGGCGGTTCATTCTCTCTGTCAACCACCTCGAGTAGTAGTTAGTTATGTAAATATTTTATTTTTTTTAACTATTTTTTATCATCTCGTTTCGCCGAGAAATAATCAATTATTATAAAACTAGCTGGTTCCCGGAATGCGTTGCAATGCCATATTCAAAGAAATACATTGTTTCTCCCTGAATCACCTTTCCCGTGCGTCCCCGTTCCTCTTCCGCGTCCCCTTCCTAGCTAGCTTTATAAATTATAGCCTATTCCTCCAGTCAAGATGTACATCCGCGCTTGCAAAAGGTCCAGTCATTCTGAATTTTTTATATGTTGTTAGGACCTAAACCAGTATTAAAAAAAAATTTGCAACTTCGAAAGGACCCAAAAAACCAGGAAATTTTCGGATTTTTTTCAGTTTTTGCTCAATATCTCAGTGAAGGAAGGATCTGACCAGTGTAGTCAGAACACATACTTTTAGAGTAGACTAAATTTGCTATAATTTGAGAAAAAGCGATTGGTTTCCTATATACAGCCATTGGTTTCCAAGATACAGTTCTTCGAAAATAGGCCATTTTTCCATACAGTGAAATTTTTTCGAAATGGTCACTTATTTTGTAAAATAATTTCTAAAATACGCATCCCACGTCAAATGTTATATGAAATAAAGTTGTAAATTTAATTAGCTTTCATTTGAGACTAAATTAATATCTGTAGACTTAACGGTTCTCTTAAAAATGGCAGATAACCAAAAACAGTCATAAGTGGGTAGCTGGACATTTTTTGTATGCTAAGAGCGCGCATCTCTACCTTCAGGATATGATGGCTCTACAAGATCGGATGGATAAAAGTGAATACGACATGTTCACAAAAGGTTCCTTCACCATTCGCCGGTCTGACAAGTTTTGGTTTGGGTTGTGGTCAGACCTAACAATTGAGCAGAAGCTGATGCGATCCATGAAAACCAACGGTGGGTTGACCCAAGGAAGGGGAATCTCTAAGTGTTCTGGCAAGGTGGACAACAGGAATGGTGTTTATTTTGAACTGGAAAGTTTTTGCAGTGTCTCTTCTCCTACTGGAGAGCAGCATGTAGACATGAGACCTTCTCGAATCATCCGAGATAATAGTGATGTGGAAAAACTAAAAAAACTGGTTTGCTCTCCACCCTCCATTTCCCAAAACTGACTGTTTGATTTCTATCAGTAGTGGTTTACTGGCAGGTCCTGAAATTAATTGCCACACAGCCCAGAGAGTTGGAACGGAGGGAGTGATGAAAATTGTGGGGCAAATGTACGACAAGGTAGTAATAGAATGGAAATATAAAGTTACCATGCTGGCATAGATCACCTCAACCGTAAAAACTGCCGGACAAAAACAGAAGAGTGGCTGTGGATCCGCTCATAATTTTCCAGCGAGTGTGTATTGCAAAGCAATCCGAAGAGGATTTATAGGATGACTTCAAGTATAAGTTGGCCCCGTTCCCGATGTCTCTGTTCAATGAACAAGGGATGCGCAAGGGCACAAAATCTTCTCTGTACTCTGCCTTCACTCCTCTTTCCAGCCACACGTCGATAGATGCCAGCACTCACGTCATTTTGGATGGTGGCTACCTCTTGCACAAGGTCGTGTGGCAGCGGAAGAGCACGGTTCGAGCACTTTCGGCGCGTTATACCACCTACGTCCAAAACCACTTTGGAAAGAACATCTCCATAGTTTTTGACGGCTACCCCGAAGATGCTACCAAAAAATCACCAAACAGCGGAACGACTCCGGCGCTACGCAGCTCATTCCAGTTACGAATTGACATTCGATGAATCCACAGTAATTCAAATTGCTCAAGAGCATGTATTGGGCAATGAGAACAATAAGAGACGCCTTATAACTCTTCTCTGTGACGCCTTTCAGAAGGAGGGAATATAAACTATTGCCGAAGAAGATGCGGATCGAGAGATCGTCATGATGGCGCTTTCAAAAAGAGCAGTAGCCGATCGGGTCGATGTAAATGATGGATCATGGATGAAATGGATGGATGAAATATGATGGATCTTCTGAGATCGCCGCAGGTTTCGCACACTATTTTCAATCAGTATTTAGCGACAATATCCCAAAACTTGACATATCCTCTATAGCTTCATCGTCATTTAACTCTTTACCTGTACAAATTCATGAAATTAACGATGACGATATTATTACAGCTTTCCATAAACTAAAACCTAAATACTCCGTCGGCCCAGATTGTATTCCACCTATAATCCTCAAAAGATATGCAAGTTATTTTATTCCACCTCTAAAACATATTTTTAACCTATCACTTCGCAAAAATATCTTTCCGGAAATGTGGAAACTAACGAAAGTAACGCCTATACACAAAAAAGGAAAAAAGTCAGAAATAGATAATTACAGACCTGTAGCTGTGTTGTCAGCACCCGCAAAACTTTTAGAAACCATAATTTATTCACAGATATATAACCAAACAAAACACGCACTCACAGAAAATCAGCACGGATTTCGTCCCACACTGTCACCTTCAACGAATCTTATGAATCTCACCACCTATATTAATAATTCATTTGAAAATTTTGTACATGTTGATGTGATTTATATAGACTTCGAGAAAGCATTTGATAAAGTCGACCATGATATTTTATTAAAAAAATTAAGTGACCTCGGATTCTCTCAGAATTTCCTCGCTTTTGTGGCTAGCTACTTACGCAATCGTCGTCAGTATGTCAGTTACGGACACCATCTCTCTCACGAATACAAAACTAACTCCGGGATTCCCCAGGGATCGAATCTACGACCCCTTCTCTTTCTCTTATTCATCAATGACATTGGCAACACCATAAACCACTCAAGATATCTCCTTTTTGCTGACGATATAAAGCTTTTCAAAGCAATCAAAAGTTACATCGATTCCATTCTTCTGCAGAACGATCTTGATTCTCTTGTCAAATGGTCGGAACTGAACAACTTACCCTTCAACATTCAGAAATGCAGTGTCGTTACATTTACAAGATCTAAAGATACATTCCTGTACCCCTACCACATTAATAAACATGAATTAACACTTAAAAATGAGATTCGAGACCTTGGCGTAATGTTTGAAGCAAATCTCTCTTTCAAATCCCATATATCTGATATTGTCTCCCGAGTTAACTTTTGATGTCGTGTAGTGTTAAAAAAATATACTTGTGGATAAATTATCCTTTATTGTTTAATTACACAATACAACTTAAAATAAGTACAATTTCAAAGGGAACTATTATGTGAGCAATACAACAAGCAAGTGCTTGGATTCAATGCACAAAATAGATTAACTAGTGGAAGTAAGAGTCGGGGTTTATATAGTCCCTGCTGGCGTGGTGGGGGGGCGTCGTCTTCCTATTTTCGGTGCTGCATGTCAAGGGGTCAATATGTTATCCTGATAATGGGGTTGTTGTCCCGATGCTCGTGGATACGTGGGGTTTCGTAATCCAGTCTTTTATTTTGGGACTGTTCGGCGTGAGGGCTGCGTTAAGTACATCCAAATGTTCGTTGGTTTGTCTATTAATGATTTTCTTCGAGTTGGTATGTCGATTAAGGGATAGTGATTAGAGTATATCATCCCGGTAATGGTCCTCGGCTGGATGCAGCTGTTATCAATAAACATGTAGGGTTTATTAGTTTATTTTTAGGCAAGATGAAGTGCCGGTTGCAATGGGCGTACTGCGATGTCTTCTTGTAGGTGGGGGTCGTTTAGGGTGGTTAACTCTCCCCCCCTAAAATTGAAACTCCTTCGCACTGTGAAGAGTTTATATCTTCTCCAAAGGATATATCCGATGGCCGTAATTATCAGGCAGCTGGTAAGTGTTAGGTGTATAGTTCCTTCAAATCCCGTCGTAGTGGTAGGGATATCGAGTTCTCTGCGTGGTTCTTGTATTTCGTCAACATGTAGGATGGGTAGTTTTAGTACATGTAATTCTTCCTTCGAATATGTAATGAGTAATGTTTCTTGGTTAACGATTCTTCCCATAGTGAAAGTCCTTCCTTGTATACTGCACTCGTCGTTTGTTACAAGTACAGATTTGGAAATTACTATATTCTGTTGATGTTGAGGGCATTGTGCTTTTAATGCTGTTGGTTCGTTGCGAAATAGATACATCATGTTATCTCCGATGACGTGTGTATATTCTTCTGGGCAAATAATCTGGCGTAGACTGCAGTTCTGTTCGCTGTGGTTTTCTAGTACGGTAGTTGTGCAGTCATCGATGGAGTTGAGTTCTTTGTTGCATATGCTGAGGCTGTCTGTAATAACTTGGCACTTGTGTGCGTTATACATCTGCTTTTCATCTCTCAATAATCGTCTCGGTAGGAAGTGGGGTTGGAAACATTTATTGTTAGTTTTGGAGATGATGGGAATTATTTCGTTATACATATAGACGGTGCGTTCTACTAAAGTTAGAGAGAGAATAAAGTGCAAAGTTTGTTTAACTTTAATGAATTTAACTTGCAAAAAGCGTTGAATAATATCAAAATCTTTAGAAGGTAGCTGTTCAGGATTTACATGTGAAATGGATTCCATAAATACCTTTGGTTTTATAATGCTAGGGTGGTACATTCCATGAGAGGCAAACGTGATAGCTTCTGTAATTCTTGTTATTAATTCGGTAATAGTTTCCGTCTGATAAATCAAATGTGTAATCAACAAGTCTGTCTTATCTTCATAATGGTCATGGCTCATTTGTGACCAAAGTACCATTTGGTTATGTGAAATATTTTTTAGTTTACCGTAATAATCCTCTAATGATCTTGAACTCAACGAGATTCTCTTTTCATTAATATTTTGGTTAGTTTCAATTCGTTGCACTAATTTATCTAAATCATTATCATCTAAGTTTCCCGTAATCCCTTTAATTATTGTACCGAGTCCGTTTATTAGGCCTCTTTTATATCTATTTACAACTAAATTGTCAATTATCTGATTATTATGATCTATTAAATATTTCAAACGTTCTAATCCTACATGTGGTAAAGTCACATTGTTACTTTTTATAAATTTATCATAATTAATTCCTAGTTGTTGCGATTGTTCAATAAGTTTAGTTAAATCTAGGGTATGAATGACGTGCCACTGTCCTTCGACGGCTCGTGCCTTTCGTATTTAGAATTTTGACATATTATACACGTTTTTAAAAAATCTTTTATTTTTGTCCGCATATTATTAAAATAGTGCGTCCGTTTTATTTTACTGAGTAGGGCATCTAGACCCATGTGACGCTGGTTCTCGACATGCGTCAAACGAATTATCTCCTTTTGTTCTTCTAATTTTATGGGTTCAATCTTAACATTTGTAAAACGTATTAATTTTAACGAGTTCTTATCAATATTTTTTCTATAACATTCGCTTAAACACTCATATAATCTATCGTTATTTATAATTACTGCATATTTATCTTTATCCAAACATGTTTTAATCAATTTTAAAAATATTGCTTCTGCATTTTCTAAAGGGATACACCATACAAGGTCCGTACCTTTTTCCTTAGCTCTCAAACTATGCTTCTCAATATCGCTTAGTTCAATAAAAATCCTATTCATACGCGGGGGTGGGTGTTCGTTACGAATTGGGATTCCACCCTCATGGTCATCCACATTGCTATGCACGGTGTCAGTGACACTCTGGGCGCCCGAGGTGGCTTCTACTCGTAATGAATCATGCTCCTCACCGTCCTCACTATAATGAATTTCGACTCTTGAAAGTGCGTCAGCTACATGGTTATTACAACCTCGCTTATGTCTAATCGTATAATCATATTCCTGGAGTTTGAGTCTCCACCTAGTAAGTTTGGCGTTTGGTTCTTTTAACTTGGTTAACCATACTAACGGTTGGTGATCCGTTTCTATGATAAAATGTTTACCATAAATATACGGACGGAATTGCTGGAGGGACCATAGTATACCAAGCAATTCCTTTTCCGTCGTATTGTATTTAGTTTCCGTTTTTGACAGTGTCCTAGAAATATAGGCAATAGGTTGAGTTTTTTCTCGACTATATGGACAGGGCTTGCCCAAGGCGAATCGCTTGGTCGGATGATTCCATCCTTTAGAAGTTGGGCGACTTGCCTTTCAACTTCAAGCCTCTGCTCATACGGTAACCGATAAGCGCGTTGATACACAGGTTCTTCTTTAATTAATTTTATTTCATGTTTTACATGAGGTGAGCAATTAGCTACCAGTTTCTCAGAAAACAAATCTCTATTTTTCTCCAATAACTCATCAAGTCTATTTATATCCATTACATGGAACAACTGAACTTGTCTGGTTGGAGTTTTTAAAATATTATTACAGTTATTTAAAATTAATGTTGCATTCATTAATTTCAACATATCTATCCCCATTAAAACATCGTATTTGTGGGAAAAGTCAAAAATATAAAAACGCATTTCAGCATTATTATTGCCGAATACTCTTTTCCAAAATGGAGTCACGACGGCACCTCTATGGGTAGTCGTAGAGTGTGCTGTTTGTACAGTAAACTCTTCGTTTACATATCTACAGTCACGAAATAATCTATTATACACATTTTTATTCATGAATGATTTGGAGCTTCCCGTATCAATCAGAATTTTTATATTTAATGGCGCTACTACATATGGTAGGCCATTGTTAATATGATTCAGGTGGACTAGGTTTCTCGGGGAGATTCTTGGTCTTCCCACAAATCCGGCCGTTCCTGATCATTCCCGTCTGTATAAAATAGCTCTTGTGCCGTACGTCCATTGCCGAGGTCGATGACCGGGCCTTTAGGAGGTCGAGGCATTGGGGCCGTTCTCATACTGACATCACCGGAACGCGCATGATGCGTATTAAAATTATTATTATTATTTCCTTGCCACGGGCGGTTTTGTACGTACTTATGCGTTTGGTTATTATTATGCCACGGTTTATTATTATAATTGTTAAGGTGATTATGATTATTATGATTAAAGTTATTATGAGGTTTGAACGAATTTTGCGTTTGCGGTGGAAAAAAGTTAGGGCGAGTAAAAGGTTTATTTGATTGGCTTTGTCCTGGCCGCATGAAATTAGATGGTCCTGCTTGTGGAAACACAAGATTTTGTTTAGACCGTTGATGGAGCTCGCCATGAGCCTCCAGCATTCTTATTTCCGTGCACAGGGCATCATAATTTTTGGTTAAGTTTGCGCATTTAATGTGCGTTGGCATTAGATTCAACAATGTATTTCTTGCTGTATCTTTGTATGGTTCCATCAATATGTGGGCACTAGGTCCTCCATATTGATCAGAAATTTTTATTTTAATTGAAAAAAGAATTTGATTGATTTCGTGGATCGTTGAGGAGAAATCCTTTTGACCGCGGTTGAAGTTGATTAGTTCGGTTTGCAATAATGTAACAGACTTATTGTCCCCACATTCGTTTTTTAGCGTTTCTAATATGGTTTCAATATTGTTATCATGATCGCACATGAGAATTACGTGAAGTGCTTTGCCACGTAATCTTGAGATTATTTTCTCAACATTACTAGGTGTATTGCCGTTTCTAGTAATGAACCCCCTGGCTGATTTTATGAATAAGTTGATGTCTTGGGGAGAGCCACTATACTCCAATATCGACTCTGCGTATTGGGGAGCGGGTCTCTCATTTGGCTGTGCCATTTTTCAAAAAAGTAAAAAAAAATAGAAATATACAAAGTGACTTTAAAAAATTTAGTTTTCTCTCTAACCTTTTGGATAAGGTAGGGAAGGGATCTATCGTACGTATGGGATAGACGATCAATTGAAAATGTACTCACAGAAGTATTGATGCGACGATCTTCATTGCCAAGTTAACAAATTTTTTTTTGTGTGTGGTCCTTTCGCGTTGAGATATTAAAATATCTAGGGAGTCCTAGTTTTGGCCAATTTTCAGACTTCCTCGAATTGACCCACGTGCTGGGCGCCAGTTAACTTTTGATGTCGTGTAGTGTTAAAAAAATATACTTGTGGATAAATTATCCTTTATTGTTTAATTACACAATACAACTTAAAATAAGTACAATTTCAAAGGGAACTATTATGTGAGCAATACAACAAGCAAGTGCTTGGATTCAATGCACAAAATAGATTAACTAGTGGAAGTAAGAGTCGGGGTTTATATAGTCCCTGCTGGCGTGGTGGGGGGGCGTCGTCTTCCTATTTTCGGTGCTGCATGTCAAGGGGTCAATATGTTATCCTGATAATGGGGTTGTTGTCCCGATGCTCGTGGATACGTGGGGTTTCGTAATCCAGTCTTTTATTTTGGGACTGTTCGGCGTGAGGGCTGCGTTAAGTACATCCAAATGTTCGTTGGTTTGTCTATTAATGATTTTCTTCGAGTTGGTATGTCGATTAAGGGATAGTGATTAGAGTATATCATCCCGGTAATGGTCCTCGGCTGGATGCAGCTGTTATCAATAAACATGTAGGGTTTATTAGTTTATTTTTAGGCAAGATGAAGTGCCGGTTGCAATGGGCGTACTGCGATGTCTTCTTGTAGGTGGGGGTCGTTTAGGGTGGTTAACTCCCGTGCCAACAAAATGCTTGGATTTGTTCTTCGTAATTCAAGATCATTTACCAACGGAATCGCAATCCGAAAAACGTATGAAGCACTTGTTCGCAGTATCCTGGAATACAGCTCCATTATTTGGGCCCCTTCTGAGCAAAACCATATTCTCGAAATAGAAAAAGTACAAAAGAGATTCATGCGTTACCTATATATGAGGGAATATATGTACTACCCTTTCTTGTATCCATCCTTATTCTTAGCAGGAATGCTCGATCTTAATACATTAGAAGCCCGCCGAAAAATATTTTTAGGAAAACATTTTTTTAAGATAATCTCTGGAACTATACATAATCCACCTATTTTGAAAGAGATTAACTTATATGACCCAGACAAGTATACTCGTGGAAGGTCCCATACCCTTTTTTATGCTCCAAAAGCGAGGACTTCTGCCTATCAGAACGCGCCAGTCAACAGAGCGACTGAACTGCTCAACGAGTCTGCATTGACCATCGACATTTTTAACGTAACCTACAGGCAGTTTAACAATTATCTTTTGACGTATGTCACAAAGTAGTGAAACTGACCTTTTTATGTGTTTTGCTATACTTTTTGTCTAATTTGTAATCTTCTCCATAATGTATTGGTGAATAACCGTTTTACGGAGAACATGGAAAATAAATAAAATAAAAAAATAAATAGTGGGAGAAGACGTCGACCTGCTCGTTCTTCTCAATGGTTTAGGCGCTGAAGAGACAAATATCTATCTTCAGAAGAGAACGAAGGGTGAAGCTGGTTGCTGTCACTACTCTACAATCTCCTACAATCACCAGGGCTCCCGGCGATTACCAGGAACGGTACTATTCACCCCCGCGTTTACCGGGTGCGATACCACCTCAGCACCGTTTGGCCAAGGAATGACAAAAATCACCACACTTCTGAGCAAGAGTGAACCACTTGCTGAGCAAGTGGAGGTCTTCCTATGGCCAGACTCCACCCCACAAGCCGTGAGTGAAGCAGGCATCAAGTGCTTTGTGGCTCTATATGGGGGTGACATCGCGAGGGATACTTTGGATTTCCTGAGGTATAAGACGTTTGTCACTTCAACAAGCATAAACCTCGCCCGTTTGCCACCAACGGAAGATGCCGCAGGCCACCATGCAGCAAGGTGCTACTTCCAAGTGCAGAAGTGGCGGGGAGTCAACTTGAATGGGGGTGTCTTCTCAAGGACTTACCCCCATCCCCACTACGATGGATCCCGCACCTCCTGCCCTTCTGCGAAAAATTTCATGTAAATGCAAGAAAGGATGCTCTGGGAGCTGCTCGTGCAGAAAGGCTGGGCTCCACTGCTCAGTCCTCTGTCTGTCAGTCATGCGGTGGCAAATTGTGCATTAACGTCCCGGATGTGGAGCTGAAATGCTTGGACGATGAAGATGACCCAACTACAGACTGGGCGCCTCTCCCAGTGTCCATCACAAATATCGAGACACCTTTTTCGAGCTAATCTAAGCCCGGGCCATCTAAGATAAAAAGAAAGACATGATTTGGCAACCAAGACACAATACCTACATGATTTATATTAGTTTTATTTTTTGTGTACATGTAATTTGTCCTTATAGTAGTTACCATGATGTTTGTGCAAGCATTTTAGTATGTAGGTATATAAAACAATGTTTGAAGATGACGTAATTCCCGATAGATGTATTATCTTTCTTTTTTTCATCAAAAATGTGTCAACAATAACAAAAAAAATGTAACTGTTCAATAAATAAAACCATAAAAAGACGTGAGAACAGTTTATTTGCATTTCCCCCCCAAAACCCATTTTTGACTGTTTTTGGTTATCTGGCGTTCTTGATAGAACCGTTTGGTCTAGAGATATCAATCTAGTCTTAAATGAAAGCTAATTAAATTTACTACAACTTTATTTCATTTAATATTTGACGTGGGATGCGTGTTTTAGAAAATATTTTACAAAATAAGTGACCATTTCGAAAAAATTTCACTGTATGGAAAAAATGGCCTATTTTCGAAGAACTGTATCTTGGAAACCAATGGCTGTATATAGGAAACCAATTGCTTTTTCTCAAATTATAGCAAATTTAGTCTTCTTTAAAAGTACAAATACCGACCACACCGGTCAGACCCTTCCTTCACTGAGATATTGAGCAAAAACTGAAAAAAAATCCGAAAATTTCCTGGTTTTTTGGGTCCACCGCCGCTCGCACAGCACTTTTGAAGTTTCAATTTTTTTTTAATACTGGTTTAGGTCCTAACAACATATAAAAATTCGGAATGACTGGACCTTTTGCAAGCACAACCCCCTTTTCATGTTTAACTTGACTGGACTATATAAGTTATTCTGATGTATGAGCTATATTATTGTAAAGTTTCATTAAAATCCATTCAGTAGTTTTTGCATGAAAGAGTAACAAAAACATATACATCCATACAAACTTTCGCCTTTATAATTTATTTATTACACGCCCTGATGGGCTTTTACATTATAATTTATTAGTTGAGTAACAAACAATGAAGAAAATATAATACAATGAGAAACAAAACAGTGTAACAACAAAACAAATAATAAAATAAAAATACATATTATGTAAAAATGATAAGAAGTCTCATATTCAATATGAACAAAAATTGAAGAAATTATGTAAATCTATTTGTGCCTAGAAGAATAAAAGTGATAGAATATACAACGTTTATACTGATTAGTTTTAAGATGAAATATATCACCTAGATTAGAATATTTATTTCCGAGACTGTGAAGTCTCGGAAACGGAGAATTTTGATAAGCTAGTGTCCTGGTGTTATTGAAGTAGAAGGGGAATAAATGTCGACAAGATTTTTGGGGAACATGGATATTGATAAATTGAAGTAATTCAGAACAGTCAATTTTGTAATGCAGTATTTTATGTAATAATATTAAATCTGTGCTTATTCTTCTTTCTGAAAGTTTCTTGTAATCAATGTTTAGTATAGGAATATGCAATTTATAGTTTATAAACCTTAGAAACTTCCGTTGAATCTTTTCAATGTCTGAATGAATGTTGTAAAAGGGAGACCATAACGTCGAGTTATATTCAAGTTGGCACCTGACAAGGGTTTTATATAACATAATAAATGTGTCTAAATCATTGAAATCTTTTGCAGCTCTCAAAACAAAACCAAGAGTCTTTAGGGCTTTGTTGATAATATTATTAATATGACATTCAAAGGTGAGTTTATTGTCGAACATAATGCCTAGATCCATAATTTCACTAACACAATTTAAATTTTCATCATTTAAAGAATACTGAAAAATAATAGGATTATTTATTTTTGAAAAATGAATGAACTGACATTTATTTATATTTAATGCTAGTTTGTTGATAGAGCACCATTCAAAAAGATATATCAAGTTAGTTTGAAGTATAATACAATCATTAATGTGGTTAATCTCTTTATATAGTTTCATGTCATCGGCAAACAGTAGCACATTTATGTCAGTAAATATATCAACAATATCATTTATAAATATAATAAACAAAATGGGCCCTAAATGGGAGCCTTGCGGCACTCCACTTGTTGCTATAAATTTGTAAGACTATGTGCCATTATTTTTCACACTAAGAATTCTTTTGGACAAATAACTAACAAACCAATTTAATAAACTACCATAAACTCCAAGTTTCGCCAATTTATTGATTAGTATTTTGTGACACACCTTGTCAAAGGCCTTGCTAAAATCAGTGTATATTGAGTCAACCTGGCACCTGTTGGCTAAAGATTTAGATATGAAGTTTTCGTATATTAGTAAATTGGTCAGTGTAGATTTATTTGAACAAAAGCCATGTTGGTAGGGAGTTATAATTTTTTTAATGTTTGTGGATATTTTATGGAGGACATTTTTTTTAAAAAGCTTGGGTATCGATGATTGGAAACATGTTGGTCTATAATTTGTTACGTCCGTTTTATCCCCTTTTTTAAAAATTTAATATTAGTAAGATGTGGATCAAGCAATATAACACCATTTTAACTAACTTTTAATATTTCAAAGTTCCGTAGCTCATGACTCATGACGAAATGTCGACCTGAAATAAGTTGCAATGACCTACGAATTCCGGATAGAAAAGATCATGACGATATCATGCAATGATAGAGCGTGCAAGCATAATTTGATGATAGTAGCCAGAAGCTGCACAAATTTCATTATAGCCCATTCACATGATTCATTTATCGTTCATTTCGTGATTTCATTCCGCCTCTTTCCCTCGAAATGAACCGTGTGAACACGAAAGTGAATAGAGACAGTTCACTGTTCACTCGCAACCGGAATTTAACATCACGTGACGCGAATGATGTGTGTGAACACTAAAGTGAACAGTCTTTCACTCGCAAATTAGTCGGCCGAAATGTTCTGGTGTTCTGGCGTGAGGACGTGTAGCCGGAGCGGCTTAAACGTCAAAATGCTCCGTTTAGTTCGCTTTTCGAAATAACTCCTACACGTCTCATAGAAATCGTTTTTTCTCCCTTACTATCATAGTGAAAAATATGATTTAAACGGTATTGGAAAGAAAAAATAATGCTATATTTATTCAATATAACAATTAACCACAAAAGAATACGAATGTACACTTCTATGGAACCAAAGTTTCTGATCGAATTTGAAAAAAAAAATATGAAATATTGTGAATTTTTTATGAATTATTTTTATATGAAACGACAAAAAAGTGAGGTGACAGAAACGTTTATGATTTATTTGTCTAACAAAATAAGTGTGTGTTTTTATATTTTTTTTGTTACCAGTAATTTTAGTTAGAATAAAAGCAAGGAGAGCCATTTTTAAACTTTTAAAAGTTTACATTAAAAATTATTCTATTTAAAAAATTACGTGGTTATTTCTAACAATAAATTTTGGAAGCATATTTCATCACCTTTCCAAAACAGTTTTTAGTTTTTGGATACGTTCATAAATATTCAATTTAAATGGATTTTATTGCAAGCCGAGGCCTATTTTGGAATAAAAAATTTTTCATGGTGCAAAAATACTCTTAGATATCAGTTTTCAGGTTATTATTTAACCATATGTTCATTTTATGGTGCTGAAATTTATTTACTGTTTACAAGAATTGCCAATTTCTCGTAATTTAGTTCGACGTTATCGGAAATGTCAATTGAAATCGTAAATATTCCCGAACTTAGCCGTCAGCGCCGGACGAATTCCAATGCGCGCCGCGACTACGATCGACGACTTCGTAGCGAGAATGTCGAGTGAACTCTTCCTTCGAAGGAACCATGTGAACACGCGGTGAAACGAGAATGGAACATTTCATCGAGTAAACCTTCATCCGAGTGAATCGTGTAACTTCAGCATACGCCCGAGCGCACCATTCGAGTAATTTGAGATGAGATTTTTTTCTGTATTGAAGATATGAGGAAAATAATACGTTTTCAGGGGATGGTTTGATGAGTACACAATCAGCCCTAAACCAGACCTTCCCGACCATCTGGTAAAGTTGAAGTCACATGGTTTACTCGGATGAAGGTTTACTCGATGAAATGTTCCATTCTCGTTTCACCGCGTGTTCAGACGGTTCCTTCGAAGGAAGAGTTCACTAGACATTTTCGCTATGAAGTCGTCGAGCGTAGTCGCGGCGCGCATTGGAATTCGTCCGGCGATGACGGCTAAGTTCGAGAATATTTACGATTTCAATTGACATTTCCGATAACGTCGAACTAAATTACGAGAAATTGGCAATTCTTGTAAACAGTAAATAAATTTCAGCACCATAAAATGAACATATGGTTAAATAATAACCTGAAAACTGATATCTAAGAGTATTTTTGCACCATGAAAATTTTTTTATTCCAAAATAGGCCTCGGCTTGCAATAAAATCCATATAAATGGAATATTTATTAACGTATCCAAAAACTAAAAACTTTTTTGGAAAGGTGATGAAATATGCTTTCAAAATATATTTTTAGAAATAACCACGTAATTTTTTAAATAGAATAATTTTTAATGTAAACTTTTAAAAGTTTAAAAAATGGCTCTACTTGCTTTTATTCTACCTAAAATTACTGGTAACAAAAAAATGTAAAAACAAACAATTATTTTGTTAGACAAATAAATTATAAACGTTTCTGTCACCTCACTTTTTTGTCGTTTCATATAAAAATAATTCATAAAAAATTCACAATGTTTCATAATTTTTTTTTCAAATTCGATCAGAAACTTTGGTTCCATAGAAGTGTACATTCGTATTCGTTTGTGGTTAATCGTTATATTGAATATATAGAGCATTATTTTCTCTTTCCAATACCGTTTAGATCATATTTTTCACTATGATAGTAAGGGAGAAACAACGATTTCTACGAGACGTGTAGGAGTTATTTCGAAAAGCGAACTAAACGGAGCATTTTGACGTTTAAGCCGCTCCGGCTACTCGTCCTCACGCCAGAACATTTCGGCCGACTAATTTGCGAGTGAAAGACTGTTCACTTGAGTGTTCACACACATCATTCGCGTCACGTGATGTTAAATTCCGGTTGCGAGTGAACAGTGCCGAAGGAAGCATTCCAACATTGTTGGAATGCTTCATTCGGAACTGTCTCTATTCACTTTCGTGTTCACACGGTTCATTTCGAGGGAAAGAGGCGGAATGAAATCACGAAATGAACGATAAATGAATGGTGTGAATGGGCTATGAGTGTCTCTCTTCACTTTCGTGTTCACACGGTTCATTTCGAGGGAAAGAGGCGGAATGAAATCACGAAATGAAAGATAAATGAACCATGTGAATGGGCTATAAGTGCAATAGAAAATGCGAACAGATTACATAATAGACGAACTGATAATATACAAAAGCTGTTTGTAAACACGCTTCTGTCTGGTTATAAAGTGATTACTGCTTCTTCTGGACAGGGGCCCGTATTACAAAACATAAACAATCGGTACGTGTTAATAGTACAAACGCAGATGTTTGATGCCTCTTTGATCCCTCTTCAATGGTGTTGCAATTCCGTTGAAATAAAGGGCATGGCTTGGCGCACCTCATCACTCCATCACTGAGGGCATACCGGGCATACGGATGGTGGAATCCAGGGCACGTGTGAGCAAGGGATGTGTGATGTAATATTTATAATCTGTATTATTTAAAAGAAATCTGATATTACCAAATTACATGTGCAAGACCTTTCAATTCCTAGACCACAGACACTCCAGTCAAATTGATCTGCTAAAGAGAGAATTTTGTTTTTCGTTCGTATTGTGCATTAGATTCCACTATGGGTCCCCGACAGTTGGCCCCCCGGCATACTTATATACAATATGCAGTCGGTTTAGGGAAAATACGACACACCTACTTTCACAAAACACAACTTGTGTCTCTGAAAGGTTGTGCAAAGAGGATGTAGGTACCTACAGCCGAATAACAAAACGTATAAAACACTTTTTCATTGAAATGCAACAAGGATAAAAATACTAATACTTGTATACCAGCGAATAAACACAAAAAATCAACACTGTAAATAAATTCGTTTGATATCATTATTATTAAACTTATTTTTGAAGTTGATTTCAGGTGTGAAATTGGTAAATAATGCACAAAAAATTACAATTTTATAAAATAAATAGTTTCAGGGGGCCAAGTGTCGGGTCACCGTACATTAGAATCCCCACTAGGATTTGTAAATCCGGAGCCAATTTGGAATATCCCAATTTTCGATTTCTTGAAACGTAAAATCCGGATTATTGAAAAAGAAAATTCTAAACCAATGAGCGGTAGTTAAAATAATTTCGTAATTGAAAATCCTATTTTGGATTCCACCGCGAATAATCCAACAATCCGGATTATCGGATTAGCAATCCAGTCCTAACTGCTTCCAACTGTTCGGAGGCAGTAAAAATGTTGCATCTCAACTTACGGTATGTTGTGCGGTTGACGGGAGTAGGGAAGGGAATACGAGTGTTGGGAGGAGCTGGTCACTAAAAACGACTATTGCCATTCCAAGCAAAGTTTCGGTTCTAAAAGGTGGTCTTTCACCGAGACGATACTTAGAATATGTAGAACTCTGTATTTGAAGCGGATTGAAGCAGAACTTATTTCAGCAGCAGGCGCTCGCCCACAAAACACTTGTATCGATTTATGGCTTCCCTCTTCAGCGGCAGTGGTCTGAGCCGCTTTGAGCTTTCAGCCCAGCAAGCACCAGCGAACAAGGTGTTATGTTTACAACGTGTAACATTACTCTTTGCTGGATCAGTGCACGTGGCCAGCGTGGCCGGCGCGCACGTGCGTGCATTCCTCCGTTGCTCTGCGTGCTTGGCGTGCACCGGCGAACCCAAATCCATTCACACCGAGATTTGGCCAGGGGGAATCAGGTCACGGGACCATTTTGGTGAATTCTCGATTACTTTTTAATATGAACGGTAGATGTGTAAGCGAGTAGAATAGTAATGTCGTCAACTTTTTATAATGTTTGTTCGTAATAATAATAATAACGTAGTATTTATATAGCGCAGTTTTGTGATATTTCACTTCAAGTGCGCTTGATTATAATTAACTTAAAATTAACCTATAGTGTTCCTTACGAGTCTTTAAAAAAATAATTAAATAATGTGAAATAATGAATATACAAAATATACAAAGCAATTCCTAAAGAACAATATTAACAACAATAGTGAGTGCTGTTTGGCACAGGACAATATATAATGATAAACCATCACGGTGCCATTCAACAAGAATCATTTAAAATAAATTATATAGAATAGGAGGCAGTTAACATTTAGAAATAATACAAATAATACAAAATCAGAGTGCACATAAAACTATAGTAAGGAGGTAATCGAAACCAAACAATTACCAGAAGCTTGAGGAACATGACTTATTAGTAGATTGAAAAGGAATGAATTGAAACATTAAAACACGTTTCGGAAACATGTTAAAATGCATGTGCAATATGCATTATGTCATTTATTTAATTACCTGGGGTTTAATCAAAACTCGTAAACACCGTTTTCCTCGAATATGAGACGCACGTTTTTTAAAGACTTTTTGTGTAGGTATTTCTGAATACGGGGTAGGTCTTATAGTGTATGGTATTTATGGCTACATGCATTTTTTTTTAAATTTATTTATGTTAATAATAACATATGTGGATGATTTGTGAGCACAATTTTTGTGCAAAAATCACCTCAAGGGCGCTGATACACTTATAAAATACTCTATATTAATACTAACTATAGACTAAACGCCTAGACAACTAGACAAACTATTACAACAACCTACGGCTAACAGATTGCATACACCGGTTCGTCGATCACTAATACACAACTATATGTACAATACATTTGGAGTGATAAATATACGTATATTATTGTATGTTTTTATTCAGTACAGGGTGGTAATATACAGGACCATACACCATACTTACCTGGGAGGTCACTTGAGATTAACACTACAGTTCGAACACAGAGGACATAATTGGGAACAGAGAGTATTCTATGCTTATTTATTTTTTATTAAAGAAAGGCAAACATTCCCGGGTTACGAATAACCTGGCAATATTTGAAAATCTCCTACTACCACCACAGTAAGCGGAAAATGTTGCTTATAGTACTAATAAAACTTTGTAATAATTTAACTGATTTATATAGCGCCGTTTTTGGTGAGAAATTACCTCAAGGACGCTTAAGTCGTGATGGAGAACTTAGCCGGCCGATGAATCAAAAGCGCGACGTCTGGTTGAGACCCAAACGCGATGCCACTGATCGGCATTGATATATATACATAGATGAGACAATAAGCGATTAAATTGGTTCAACGGATTTGAAGGGGGCCCCTCCAATTCAATATTTCACGAATTTAGTTGACTTACAACTATCGTGTCCAAAGCACGTTACGCGGTACGCATCTGGTCAAAAGCATATGCAAAGTGTATTCATGAAATGTATGGAACGGACTATTCAGACATTTCAGACTGTCGAAAGCCCGAGTCCTTACTACGCGGTGCCCTTCGTTATGCGATACGCATCTGGTTAAAAGCGCGTGTAAAAGGTGTTCATACAATGTATGGAATAAACTATTCAGAGTGTTGAACGAGTCCTTACTAGGCGGTGCCTTCAAGCAAAATACATGTGCATTTTTGCAGGTATACTTAAAAGGCGGCTCGCGCTCGGTGTGAGAGTCTATTGTGAGTCCCTTGAATGGTTCAATACCCGGCTTCAGAGCTAAGTTCAGCTCGTTCCAGAACTCGCGGCCGAGAATAGCGCGATGTCATACTCGTAATTGAAATTTTGGATGCAGTATTTTCCATCTCACCGAATGCAAGAAGTTATCTTTTATAGTAATTAAGGTGAATCTAAAAAAATTTCTAAACAGTATTTGTATTAAGAGTGACCAGTGATTTCGAAAGGTTACCAAAAATAGGCATTGCAACTGAAAAAATAACCAGGTTGAATAATATAATTGATGAACTTTGATATCGTTGTACGCGGCCTTCTACTTGAAAAGTCTGTAAACCCCTGCTTTGCAATCGCCTTCGTGCCTTTCGGACCACATGTTTTAGTTCGGTAGAAGACGGAAAGTGTCGAACTACCCCTCCCGTAAACCTCTGCAAGCCTGAGATGAACACGCATTTCGAAAATATTTGTAAGGCATAGCACCTCTATAGTATATCTCTATGCTGACCGGTCATAATTTAAAAATAATGGTTCGTTTTATGATCGAGAAAATATAATAATATATTAACGCTTCCGACAGCGTTACAGTGTCTATCGTTACAATCTACATCTGCCCTCATGATGGACTCTGTAATGCTGCCCAAAACGTTGGCTAAACACGACATAATAACCCGAAAATAAATCAATATACACAATATTATGATCACACATTCTCTGAAAACCGAACAAATGAAATTCGTTTAGTTTTAGTCTCATAATACTTGGACGTATTTTTATAAAGTCTGCCTTCGAAGGCGAAACATCTTGAAAGTGTAGGAATAATAATATTTAAAAAATACGAAAGTGCAGTTCACACGCGGTAGAAGTGAAACCTTCAGAAAACCAAAGTAGACATGGGTGGGGAGGCTACGAAGCACATTCTCTCACAGGCTAAATCCTATGGATGTATCTGTTTGTCTCATTTTAGTGTCGTTATTTTTCGTTTCATCGAGTTTTAAATTACAACGGTGCTAAAGAAGTTTTCACTTCAAAATGATTTTTGATTGAAGTACATACCTAATTATTTCGGTCCTTGATAGTTTCGCCCTGCGCCTGCTGCCTATAGCTACCTATAACCTAGGTATACTAGGCCGGGATAATTTTAGTCCCCGGATCCAGATGTTCCGGCACACAGTGGGCTGAAAATCGCCTTTCATAGACATAGAGACTTGAATTTTCAAGGGTCTTTTTTTTTGCTAGAAATGGATTCTGCTGATCATTACTATGCTATAAAATTTCGTATGAAGCAATACACGAATGAATTCGTATGAAGCAATATATGAATGTGAGTGAGACAAAGAGTGTGTGCCAAGACCGAGTTGTTTGGCGGTCCGTCCTCTCTGCCTACCCCTGCGGGGAAATGGCGTGATGGTTAGTTAGTTAGTTACTTCGTATTGTGGCGCAACGTGCGATTTATTTTTTAAAAATCTTCAAAGTTGAAAAAAAAACTTTTTTTATGTTGATGATTCATTTTAATGCTTTTAAATGCATTATCATTCTCTTATACAATGTTTATCATGATTACTGATTAATAATCAATGTTGAAGCACCCATTTCCGTACATTACTTCGACCAGAACTGTCAAATATGCCAATGATGCCAATATGGCGGAGTAACTCTACACTCTACAGTAACTATCGGTTTTCGGAAAGTAAGTACAAAAGTTAAATACAACAGGCAACAGACACGTACAACAAATTGATTGAAAAACGTATTTTGGTATAATTTAACTATAGTAACGGTACTTTGGTTTAACTTTTGCTTTTAAAGTTAAATTTACTATAGTTAGGTTCTGACAGGACACCCGGGAGGTAAACGAAAGGCGGGCAGACCTAGACTGAGATGGGAGGATGATGTCAGGAAGGATGCAAGAGGATTACTCCATGTTGCAGATTGGAAGACGACGGCCGAGGACAGAGGGCGGTGGAGGCTTATTTTGAAGGAGGCCAAGGCTCGAAATGGGCTGTAGCGCCATTGAAGAAGAGACGTTTTTCAATTAATTTGACAGCCTGTTGTACGTTACTTTTAACTTTTGTACTTACTTTCCGAAAACCGATAGTTACTGTATAGTTACTCCGCCATATTGGCATCATTGGCATATTTGACAGTTCTGGTCGAAGTAATGTACGGAAATGGGTGCTTCAACATTGATTATTAATCACTATTAATCAGTAATCATGATAAATATTGTATAAGAGAATGATAATGCATTTGAGCATTAAAATAAATCATCAACATAAAAAAGTTTTTTTTTTCAACTTTGAAGATTTTTAAAAAATAAATCGCACGTTGCGCCACAATACGAAGTATGTCAAAAAAATACATATAAATAGTAGTATATCGGTGTGTAAGGATGGAATGGCCAACCTTATGATTCCAGAGATATCCTCATTTTTAATGTCACCCTCCACACAGCATCCCAGATGACATAGGCCCTGACGGAAATTATTTTCCTCAGGGCCTCCTGTGTGGAGTTAATGTAAAAAAAAAAAAATTGCCATTCAAATTTTTCTTAAAAAAATGATAACTCCTTCATTTGTACACGCAATTGCTTCATACGAAATTTTATAGCATATGAAATGGATCAGCAGAATCCATTTCTAGCAAAAAAAAAAAGACATTGAAAATTCAAGTCTCTATGTCTATGAAAGGCGATTTTCAGCCCACGGTGCGGCAGCAGCCTCACCTCCCCGACAGGAAACGCGAGTCGCGGAAGAGATGAGCAAGAGGTGGGCAGATGGGAGATGGCAGGAGATGGGAAGGTGGGACGATCTCCCAAAATACCCGGAAAATTATATTATATTTCCTCGTGGAATTTAATTTTAGACGAGTTTGTCATTTTCGCAGATGTTAGCCGACTGCTTACCGCTTACTCTCACGTGTCTGCCTGTACGGGGAAATGATTTTATGCGCGTAAGTCAACTGTATCTTTGTATATCCGTAATATTATCTCTTTCTAGATTAGTAACTTCGGTAAAAGAATACAAAAAATCAATTATAACCGTGACGGCAAAAAAGGCAATAGACATATACGTTCCTTATCGTTATAATGTTACAGCTATTTCAAAAGATGAGATGTAAAATGTACGTAGGTCTGTTTCCTCCAAAGGAAAAAAAAGTGATAATTTTTTTGCATCTCTCTCTCATACCGCACTGTGACCTATCTGAAGACCACTACTAACCGTGACGATAATTTTGAAAGTATGGAGTATACATCAGTGGGTATCGCCCTAGTGTAAGACCTGAAATTCTGACCATTCAGAACTGAAACGTTGCTTGAAATGGCTTTAGCCGTTTTTGGTGACCAGATCTGAATAGCCGAGAGGTAATTCCCACCTTCCATTCCCCCATCTCCTTCCCCTCCCCACTACCTTCAGCCTCACAACATACCCCAACTAGGGATGCCATAGTCTCACTGGCTCCAAACAGCAGCAGCTGAGACTCTTGTGAGGTATTCACATAAAAAAATGCAAGTAGTTACAAGGATAATTTTGAAGAGTGAGTGAATTCCAAAAATTGAAATTCGTCAAATGTCAATGCGCTGATGGTTTTGCTTTTGTTCTTAAACATATAATTCCGCCGCTCTTTCTTACACGCAAATTCAGTCGAAAATGAGACAAACGGTGAACGTATGTCTGCGCCCCCCCAAAGGAAACATATAAGCATTATCATACATCTCCCTCACATAAGAAGAAAATGAAACGCAATGATAAAGTAGTACTTTGGAGAAACAGTACGTATTCTCGTGTGACTTATCTTTTGTCTCGCCATTATTTAATGTGTAAAATAGAGCTAGGTACAGCATTTTAGCGAAAGGGGACGTATATTTTTTTTTGCCGTCACGGTACCGTAACCGTGAATTATCACGGTAATTATAAAAGCGTTCATACTTTAGCTTTTCTTTTAAACATACCCAAATGCCTTCTTCAGAACAGATTTTTTGGTAAAGTAAATAAAGACACGTTTGGTAATAAATAGTTCGGTTAGTCAAATCATACTATGTAAAAAAATGTTATGTTTTGTACGTGGTTTAGGTTAGGTTGGGGGTGGACATTATTTGCAGAAGAGTTCTAGCACGAACGATCGATAAAACCCTATATCAATACGATATTGACTAAATCCTTCATCTTCGGTTAGTTATCAATATTCGCGAGCACGGTCAACAATTGATGAGAGATACTCCTACCAACGATTGATAAAGTTTTAGCGTGGCGTCCATAATATCAGATAAGTTTCGATAATATCAGATAAGTTATTAACTGTCAATATATGCATACATTTGGATAATGCCGTTCATTATGCAAAATTACTGGCTTATTAATGAACTAACGAAGTTCTTAGAATTGAAAGAAGTCGTATGCGTGATCCATAGACTTAAATAATTCATCTAAGATGCGATCAATTTATTCCTTTCGATCTTTGATAAACGAAAGTGGTTGTAATTTGGAATATGACCAAAGACCTCATTAATAAATTGTCTCCCGTTTAGTGTCAAAAGTAAATGCGGACTGCAAATGCGTATTTACGTCAGTACTTCAATTCAACATGGCCAATTTATTAATATTTTTACGTAAGGGCCTCCGTTCACGGAACACGGAAATACTTACAAGATACTTGATCCTCGTGAGCGTATCATACGCGCCGATCGTAATAAAGGTTTTCAACCAGTATCACGATACCGACAGTGCTGGTCGCACGCGACGCGTCGCATCATTTGTGTCTGATACTTATGCGTTTGACGTTTGACAGAAATGGCGTCGGAACATGAAAGTAATGTTAGATTTGTTCTGAAAGTGGAAAAAATGCATGTATATATAACTATACGTTACCAGAATACGTAAGAAAGGATTTAGTGGAGAAAGTATGGATTGATGTTGGAAAAAAAGTCATATGACATCGCTTGACAGCGTGTTAACTCCACGACTGCATGTGAAAAATTATGAAGTTCAGTATATTTCGGATAGCGCCGTGTACGGAGACTAGCATTAAAAAGTAGTATATCAGCAGGGTACTTGTGGTTTCGTCACAATTACGCAGATTGTAAGTATCTCCATGAACGGAGGGCCTTAGGGAACGTACCCATACTACATGACACGTTTAGGAGGGGGGGGGGGTCTTCAAAATGTCGCGCTTGGTACAAATGAGCGGCGGCGGGCTTAGGTTTTTGGTCACCTGGTTAAAAATGGCAAAAAGTTGGTCACGTAGTATGGGTACGTTCCCTTATGTTTGGCGTTCGTTTCGGAATGTAAATTCATATACAACTCCTCCAGTTATATCGGTTCGGCTGTCAACGGCAATAACAACAACGTGCTCATCGGAATAAAAAAATCATCGGAAGTTACATTTATCGATTCGATATTGTAAAGATATCGATTTCACTGTGATGGAGCCCCTGATCAATTTTGTTCAACTTGCTGACCACGTGCACATGACAACTAGGCAGAAAACATTTTAGAGTTGACAAAAACCTCAATAATACGCTGACCATTTAAAATTGATAGTGGTAAATGCTTGGTAAACGCATTCGACTATGTCCAATGCAAATTTAGATATAGCTTTTAATTAAAAAATAAAGTGGATTTGTAAATAACTTCCGACGACCGGAGAACGATTTTGCGCTGGTAATAAAAATATAAATGGATGTCTCTGTCCACTGCCCACGAGAAATAATATTCATCATACTTTGGTGATATGTTTATCGATAAGTTGCCTTGATGAGAAATAGGTATATTGATTCTATTGGAAGATATTAACCACTCAGGCCTCGAACCTATTTTGTCGGAGGGGCAAAATATTTCGGCTTTGCAATAAAATCCAAATAAAGTAGTATTTCTGAACGCAACTGAAAACTAAGACCGGTTTTTTAAAGGTGATGAAATGGATGAAATACGCTTTCAAATGTTATAATTCGAAAAACATAAAAAGTTTTAGAAGGCTCGCCTTTCATTTTTTCTAACTAAAATTACTGATAAAGAAAAAAAAGTGCGTACATATCTTATTAGACAAATATATTATAAATGTTATGGTTAACTTACTTAAATATTTTTCATGACATTTATAATATGGTTAACAATTTTAGTTAACCATTTTATAAATGTGATTAACTTACTTTTTTGTCGTTTCATGTAAAAGTAATTAATTAAAAAATTTCCAAAGTTTCGTTTTTTTTTCAAATTGCAGCCGAAAATTTTTGATTATAAGGGTGTACATTTTAATTATTTTGTATTTAATTTTTAGATTTGAAAAAAAAGCGTAGTGTTTTCCCTTTTTAACACGGTTTAGATCATATTTCTAACCATGTTGGCATTATGGTAAGGGAGAGACAACGGTTTATATGAAACCTATATGAGTTGTTCCGAAAACCGAACATGTTAGCCTGAGGTGTTAAACGGTAGTTAAAATCTTAAATATTTATTCCGCCGCAACTACTTTCTCAGCGAATCTACGTCTCATTTTTGTCTACTTTCCATTGGATAGATATTTATTAATAAAATGAATTGGTGATAATTTCGTTGTTGTGCTGGAGGTCTTGCATGTGGCGATGTTGAAAGAATAATGAATTTTTGTACTTTTGAATGCATTCATAAACAAGTACAATAACTAGGGTAGAAGCTAGGTACATACTTGTATTACGAGACCACCCAAGAAATGCATAAATAATTATCTTAACGGTTTATTATTGTGTATTGAATTAAATAGTGAATTATTAATTGGGTAAGTATATTATTTTAGTCGTACTGCATACCATAAAAGCAGTGGCGTAGCGACAAACGCGTGATAACCGGGCAAGTTTGTAAGTAAACCACTACACGATAACAAATCATTATTCGTATTATTAATTGATTTTGAGTTTAATTCGTACAACTCCACAATTTTTTTATGTATTTAATGTAAATCAAATTTAATAATGTTTTTAAGTTGGTCAGGTATTTTTATTTTTTTATTATTATCGTGACAGCTGTTTCGGCTTACAGTGCCATTTTCAATAGCAGTCACAACATTATTAAAAACACTGCACATTGCATTATGATATGATTTTACATTTGCGTTTTTAATATTCTTTATTATTTTACTTTATTTATTTTATTTTATTTATTATGGAAAATCAACAGATATTTTACATTTATAATAATAACATTAATAATATACATAATATCCAATGACAGATTTTCACATAATTAAAATTATAATTAAAAAGTAAAACAAAAAAAGTAAGGGTCCTGTACCCATAAGAACTTAACAAAAATATAACCCTGAAAATTATTAAAAAAAGATATAAAAACACAATATAAACTGTAATAATCTGCTTACAAAATTTCAAACATGAAGTAGTCGGAGTCAGAAATCTGTTCTCACTCCACAACACCAATAATAATAATATGTACATTGTACATATCTACAACTCAAGAGTGAATACAATAGTAAGTCGAATGACAAGTATGCAACTGGAAAGGATTCAAAGCAATAACATGGTAACTTGCAATACGGTCAAAAAATTATTTAATGTTGTCTATGACATACTTTTTTAAGGTACTTAAATTACATGAGAATATGTCTACATCATTAAAATTCTTATCAAATACATTACATGTTCTGAATGTAAAAGCATTTTGTCTGAGATTAGTAGAACATTTTTGAAGATGAAAAAGTGATTTTTCTCTGGTTCTAACGGAGGGGACTCTAAAATTAATCTCATCCAAAAGGGGCGAACAATCAATAAAACCATTGATAATTTTATGAAGATATATTATATCTGCGGAGTCTCTTTTAATTTTTAGTGATTTAAGTCCATAAGGGTCCTGCAAGCTGTTAATGTTATGATAACCAATAATATTAAACTTGAAATTTAAATGATGGACAAATTTTCTTTGGATGGCTTCAATGCGTTTAATATAAATATTATATTGAGGATTCCATTTTTGAGAAGCGAATTCAAGATGACTGCGAACATATGAAAAATGCAATATTTTAAGTGTTTGGATGTTCTTGAATTCTTTTCCAATACGGAATAAGAATCCTAACATTCTAAGGGCTTTCTTCACAATCATATTAATATGTGCCTCGAATGTAAGTTTATTATCAAATAGAACACCTAAATCACGAATTTGAGTAACCCTTTTGAGTGATTGGCTGGCTATATGGTAGTTATGGTCAAATTTTATTTTATTTCTCGTGAAGGTAATCGCATAACATTTAGAAGTGTTCATGTTGAGTTTATTAATTATACAGTAGTCATTAAGCCTATAAATATCTTCTTGTAATTTAATACAGTCAATGATAGAGTTAATCGGAAGATATATTTTCATATCATCAGCGAAGAGTAGAACATTTGCATAATTAAAGCATTTTATAATGTCGTTCATGAAAATTGTGAATAGTAACGGTCCCAGGTGAGATCCTTGGGGTACACCGGAAGGTATATTTACGAACTCAGAGATGAAGCCATTAATTGTTACTCCTTGAGTGCGCCCATTAAGATAAGAGACTAACCATCGATATAAATCTCCGTGAATTCCTTAAGCTAGTAATTTGGATAAAAGAAGACTGTGATCAATTTTATCAAACGCTTCGAGAAATCTGTATAGATTACGTCAACTTGGTCATCAATTGATTTCGTAATATTTTCAATGAATATGGCAAGATTAAAGACAACCGATCTTTTTTTCATAAAGCCATGTTGGTTCACGAGTATTACAGACTGGACGCAGTTATAAAGTTGTTCGTGAACAATTTTTTCAAAAATTTTACTGAAGATTGGTAACTTAGATATCGAACGATAGTTCTGGACATCATTTTTAGGCCCAGACTTAAATACTGGTGTGATAAGGGCTGTAAGAGCACACTTCCAGCGATCCGGAAAGATACCTTCTTTCAATGAGGATTGAACGAGCAATAATAGGGGCTTCGAGATTACCTTGCTACACATTTTGATAAAGAATGCTGGAATTTTATCACTACCCGCACCCAATGAGTTAGAAATAGTATCGATTATTTTTTCTATTTTTTCATTTGAAACTGATACCGAAGAGATGTTAACTTATTTATATTATGATGGTTGGTAGAGTGTACATCGGAGGTAGTATTATAATTAAAGGTGGAGACGAAGTGCTGTGAGAACAGGTTGCATATTGCAAAAGGATTAACAGCAGTAACGTCACCCAGTTTCATTACATGAGGTAAACTAGAATTATTTCTTTTTCCTTTAACATAAGACCAGAATTTTTTGGGATCACGGGATATATAAAGTTCAGCGTTTGTTATAAATTGTTTGAGACATTCCCTAGACATTCTCTTCTGCCTTGATCGAAGGATACAGAATTCATGGTAGTCTAAAGGATTGGACCATTTTTTCCATGTTTTGAACACTTTATATTTTTCTTTAGTCAGTTTTATCAGAGCTGGACTGAACCAATAGGGATAAGAGTTGTTGATATGAACATCCTTTGATGGGACGTTTAAACGAATGATTTCATATAATATAACATAAAAACGATCAATGGCATTATTGGTTGATAAATTTAAGAATTCAGCGTCCCAATCAATATTACCGAGAATGTTATTTATTGTTTCAAAATTAGCTTTCCTAAAGAGATTGATTGTCCGTTTATTGTTCACCATAGGGGTTTCAAGATCTATGTTTATGTCAAAGAGAATGGCTTTATGATGTTTACATTCCGGGATGAGATACTGGTCAGTATTTGATACATTTACAGGGGTCGAACTAAAAACAAGGTCTAGGAATTTATGATTATTATTCGGAAAGGTGCAATACTGCGATAGATCTGTAAATGAAAGGGTGTCAGATAGTTTGGAGATAATTTCAGATTGATAACCATTCATAATTTGCATACTGTTTCCATTACTAAGAGACCAGTTAATTATTGGTAAGTTAAAATCACCCGAGATCACAAAATGATCGTCATGATGAAGTGCTCTAAGTTCACATAATTTATTCATAAATTCATTAATATTATGAGAGTGGTTGACTCCTGGTGGAATGTATACACAGCATAAGTGAATTTTTATGATATTCTTGATCGAAACAGTCACCCATATATCTTCTGCATTCGTGATCCAATCATTACGTTCGTGAGCTACGAGGTTCTTCTTTAACGCAATCAGTACACCTCCTCCTCGTTTTTGTTCTTTGCGGTCACGCCTAAACACCAGGTAACGGTTGTCAAATAGCTCTTCACTGGCAATGCTATCTAAAAGCCAAGTTTCTGTTATCATTATAATATCAAAGTAACATTAAAATTTGTTTTGGATCGCAGTCCAGTTACATTCTGATAATAAACATTCAACATTTTGGTTCATTCATTTTATAAAATATATAAAATATTAATTTTTAAAAGAGTTGTAGGCATTTAAGTATTATAGTGTTGTTGTAGTAAAGCAGAAAAAAATGAAGGATTAAACAGAGAAATATTGGTAATATTAAAAGAGTTAATTGTTACGATTGCTAAAACTAAAAAAGATTTCAGCAAAAAACCTTAATCAAGTCCGATTCCAAAGTCACTTGAATAATGGGACTGGATTCATTTTTTCGTATAAAAATTTACCAAACTTGATCCACCTGAATTTAAAGTTCTTATCCTTGCATAAATCTCTCACTCTCTTGAAAAGCCGTCAGATGTTCATTAACATAAACGTTGTTGTCCCCAGGAAGCTTCAGGTCGCCAGAGTTTATGCCGCCTTTCTTCCTTATCGCAGCTAGAAATAAAGTAGTAAATTTAGGATTTTCTCTAGGTAATTCCTTGACCCTCGTACGAGAAATACCGTCAATATCATTCGGGAGAACATCAATACCGCAGTTTTAAGACATCTACAAAATTTTCGTTCTTTTTTTCAGGAACGCCAATAATTTCTACATTGTTTTTTAATGAGGTTTGCTCCAGGCGATTACTATTGATATTACCAACATTCTTCAGGGATACCCCAAGGATCCGTTTTAGGTCCACTTCTTTTCATCCTTTTTACAAATGATGTCGCCAAAATAATTTAGTCATTTGGTCTCCTGTCCCACTTCTACGCTGACGATCAGCAAGTTTATTTTTACTGCTCTCCAAACGAAATCAACAGTCTCAAAATCCGCATAGCTGAATGCCTAGAAGCAATAACTCGTTGGATGTCTTCAAACAAGCTGAAGCTGAACCCATCTAAGACTGAGTTTCTCTGGGCGGCCACAAACAAACGCCAACATTTCATAGATAATTCACCTATTTCCATTTCCGGCAACGATATTATTCCAAAGACAACAGTAAAACTTCTTGGCGTTAATTTAGATTCAGACTTTTCGCTAAAAAGTCAAATAAATAGGACAGTAATCACCGGTTTTTTTCACCTAAGACAACTTAAATCAGTTCGAAGAAACCTTCCTACAGAGGCGACAAAACTATTAATCAACTCTTACGTATTCTCACGGCTCGATTACTGTTACGGCATCTACGCTAGTCTTCCAAAATAACACACTGACAAACTTCAATCCGTGTTTAATGCAGCGGCAAGGCTCATAACTGGGGTCTCTAAATATTCGCATATTTCAGAACACCTTCGTAACCTTCACTAGCTCAAGTGCCCTGAACGAATCCACTACAAATTGTGCTGGATGGTTTTTAAATCAATCAACGAAATGGCCCCACCTTACATCTCCGTATTACGCGTCCCGGAAAATACCGGTCCGAGGCAATTAACCCTTAGATCAGCAACTTCATCGGCCAAAGGCAGACTAATAGAACCTAAACGAAAGCCAAATACTAAGTTTGGAGATCGTGCTTTCGGAGTATCTGGGCCTAAGGCTTGGAATAGACTCCCTCCGGAATTAAGATGCATAACAAGCCCAACAGAGTTTAGGTCCAAACTAAAAACCTACCTTTTTGGGTTCTCATACCCTTAATTTCAAATATACCTATCTGACAGTATCATACTCGTATTGCCTATGATATGTCTTAATCACACTTTTCTTACTGAATTAAAATTACTCGAGTCCTTACACATCAATCTGTCTCTTGACGAATCACATCTCAGGAAGATCAAATCCTTATAGGTACTACGGCACCACCCACCATTAAATGTTGCTTTTATTTTTCAAATACACTCATCAAAGAATACATTAATATTAATATTAAAATATTTTTCAGGATTAAATAACATGTGTTCACAATTATATCCTCTGCGTGCGAATTCTATCTAAATTTCTTTAAATGGACAATATACAATGTTAATTTCAAGCGACCTCCCAGGTAAGTATGGTCCTGTTTTCATTAATTTTTAGGCAGCATCGCGTTCATTGTTCAAAATATTGTACATATATTTTCGTATCGGTGATCAACACATATATCGGTACATATATTTTCGAACCGGTGCGGTGTATGCAATTTTTAGCCATAAGTTGTTTTTAATTGTTTGTCTAGCTTGTAATGTTTTTTTTTAGATTTTAGAAATGTACTAGCTGGGTTACCCGGCTTCGCTCAGGACAACATTTGAGAGTGTTCTAGAATGTATCGCATTAATGTTCCCAATTCCCTATTCCCGAACATTTCACAATTTTCCAGAATGTTCCTGGATGTTCTGGAACGTTGTGGAATGCTCCCAAATACTCTGACTGGGGTGTCCGGCCTCGCTCAGCAAGTTTATGTAAGATTGAATTGACGTTCGAATCCACGACGGATCTTGCTTTATATACCCCATACGGGTAGCCCCATACAAAAAAGACTTCAAATGTTCCAGAATAAAGTTCCAGATCATTCCACAACATTCAGGAGTGTTCTGGAATGTTCCACAATGATCAGGGATGTTCCGGTATGTTCCTGAATGTCCCATCTTATTCCCGAACATTCCACAATATTCCAGAATGTTCCGGGATGTTCTGGAATGTGTTGGAATGCTCAAGAAGACTCTGGAAAGTTTTGAACTGTTCTAGAAATTTCAAGGGGGCGAAACTTCCAGCCCTTATATCTTTAAAAGCACGCTCTTCAGGTAAAAATAGGAACTTTCTTTATAGATGGGGGAAAGAGGGCTACCACACAATATAACTCCCATCGTACCGGGACTCGTCTTTGAGTTTTAGCGCCATGTACATTTTACACTTTTTTTAATAATGTAAGTATATTGAAGATAAAGATTATCCAAACTTCTAGAACTTTCCAGAACCTTCCAGACTCACCGAGACTCTGCCACTCATTTCTGAAAGCTTCTTGAACTTTCTCCTTCCATAACATCCTAGAGCATTAGGGAATCTTCCAGAACTACCTAGAACACCGATACACTCCATCGTTCCTTCCAGAACTTTCTAGAGCTTAATCAAGCCTTCTAGAATTTTTCGGAACTTTCTAGACTCACCGACATACTCCGCCACTCCTTCCAAAATTTTCTACAGCTTATCGAACCTTATAGAACTTTCCGGAATCTTCTAGACTCACCGATGTACTCCTCCACCCCCTTCAGAATTTTGTACAGCTTTATCGAACCTTCTAGAACTTTTCAAAACCTTCTGGACCCACGGTTGAACTCCGCCACTACTTCCAGAACTTTCTACAGCTTTATCAAACCTAACAGAACTTTCCGGAACCTTCTAGACTCACCGACATACTCCGCCACTCCTTCCAGAATTTTCTACAGCTTATCGAACCTTCTAAAACATTTCGGAACCTTCTGGCAGGCGCGGATCCACCGTTGTGGGCACGGTGGGCATGCCCACAACCCTAATAGACAAATGCCCTAATAACCCTAATAACGTCACACTTTCACGGCTTATTGAGATCGATAGGCTGATGATAATAAACGCCATGCCTTAATAAAAAAAATTTAAAAAAGCATGAATCGTGCGTAATTCGGAACGCAGCAAAGAGCCATAGACGATATTCTGACACGTTATGTCACATTTTTGACAACATATTGTCTGTTTCTCTTTGGCATATGAATAGATACTTGTTTTGGAAAGAAGAGATGACTATCTATGACAGAGATGGCCGCGGATTTTCGCTGTGTCGTTTCGCGAAGTGAATTTTGGTTTTATGCAATCGAAAATTAAAATGCGTTATTTTCCGCCGCCCCAAAGCCAAAAAGTTTCCTTTTATAGTAATTAAGGCGAATCTAAAGTTTTTTTCTAAAAAATATTCGTAATAAGCGTGGCCAATCCGAACCGATAATTACCTTGTATTTTTATTTTTATTGTGTTTTTCTTTTATTTATTTTTATTTGTGTGGTGTGGGTACCAAAAAGTTTATTTTCTTGGGAGGTTTTGTAGCATATACTAATTGATAAGGGGGCGTTCAAGTATTACGTAACGCAATTTTGAAGATTTTTGACCCTCCATCCCACCATGTAACGTGCCGTGAATTTTTTCTGTACCCCCCCCCCCCCCTCTACCTCCTTAAACGTTACGTAACACCCAAGCAACTGTTTTTACTTAAATTCACAATTTAGTTGCGCAAAGTACTGGAAAGTCGCTTATTCTTGTTTTTAACGCGTTTGCGGTAATAAATAACACAAGAGATTTATTTATTACCGCAAACGCGATTTTTATTTATTTATTTATTTCGCAATAGATGCTTATATTGGGTACATTTTTTAGATTTAAAATTATTTTCGTTATTTGTTTTTGGGGTGATGTCGTGTTTCGCTACGTCCTTCTTTAGCCAACGTTTCGGATAGCATTATTATCAGGGCAGATCCGGCAGATGTGTTAATTGCATTCCTGACATCCGTATAGCAAAATAGTGTTTATTTTATTAATTCATGTATAAAAATTATGAAATTATTATTATTGTATTCCTTCCGGATCTCCACAATTTGACATTGTCTTATCTTTAATATACCTTAATGGATTTACAACACATTCTTATTTTACATTAGATCCACTGAGGAGGCCCTGAGGAAAATAGTTTTTCTAAGGCTGCCGTGTGAAACAACGCTTTACTCCAATATGATTCATAAGCTGACTCGTAGTGGTGTGAAACCTTTTTCATGACCCGAATGCAACTATACAAGTTCTCAAAAAGAAGATTTTAAAATCCACAGTATGATTCGCAGAAGTGAAAAACCTTTTCATGCCCCGACTGAAACTATTCGTGTCCTCAAAATGGATATCTAAGAAGTCACTTGCTGACTCGTAGTGGTGAAAAACCCTTTTCATGTTCCGACTGCAACTATTCATGCGCTACAAAACGGTATCTAAAAATTCACATGTGCTACAATGGGATGTCTAAAAAGTCATATATTAAGCCCACAGTAAAAAAAACCTACATCTGAAAATGTTTATAGTATGTTTACGTTTTTAAGGAATTTGGTCAATTTGTACACTGAAAAACTTCAAAAACGGAAATTCAAAATAGTTCATTGGGGCTTTCTGACAAGTGTTGCTGGCTGACAATAGTGTTGCTAAAATATGTTATACCTACTTATGGCCAGTTCTTTATGAAAAGTCTAGGTTTAGTTTATATATTGTATACCAATCTTTGTGTAATATTATTATATTTTAGCAGTAAACTTAGACTTTCTCCAATGATTATTTCCATTCCTAAGGCCAAAGTCCTGTAAATAATCAATTTCAAAAGTCGTTCGTGAGTCATGATTGTTCATGAGCGAGTTCGATCCGACTTTTTCCAAATTCCGACTCGCAACCTCGCACTTGGCCGATTTTCAGGTGGCTGTGCCCACAACCTTTTTCCAGGGCTGGATCCGCGCCTGCCTTCTGGACTTACCGACATACTCCGCCACTCCTTTCAGAACTTTGTACAGCTTTATCGAACCTTATAGAACTTTCCGGAACCTTCTAGACTCACCGACATACTCCGCCATTCCTTCCAGAATTTTCTACAGCTTATCGAACCTTCTAAAACATTTCGGAACCTTCTAGACTTACCGACATACTCCGCCACTCCTTTCAGAACTTTGTACAGCTTTTTCAAATCTTCTGGAACATTCAAAACCTTCTGGATTCACGGTCAAACTCCGGCACTCCTTCCAGAATTTTTACAGATTTATCGAACCTTATAGAACTTTCCTGAACCTTCTAGACTCACCGACATACTCCGCCACTCATTCCAGAATTTTCTACAGCTTATCGAACTTTCTAAACATTTCGGAACCTTCTGGACTTACCGTCATACTCCGTCACTCCTTTCAGAACTTTGTACAGCTTTATCAAATCATCTAGGACATTCAGAACCTTCTGGACTCATGGTCAAACTCCGGCACCCCTTTCAGAACTTTCTACAGCTTTATCAAACCTTATAGAACTTTTCGAAACCTTCTAGACTCACCGACATACTCTGCCACTCCTTCCAGAACTTGCTACATTATCAAAATTTTCCGGAATTTTCTAGACTCACCGATATACTCCGCCACTCCTTCCAGAATTTTCCACTGCTTTATTGAACCTTATAGAACTTTCCGGAACCATCTAAACTCATCGACATGCTTTTTTTCTAGGATAATATAAAGCCTTCTAAAACTTTTCGGAACCTTTTAGACTCACCGACATACATCCGCCACTCCTTCCAGAAATTTTTACAGCTTTATCGAACCTTATAGAACTTTCCGGAACCTTCTAGACTCGCTGACAACTCCTTCACTCCTTCCAGAACTTGCTACAGCTTTATCGAACCTTGTAAAATTTTCCGGAACCTTCTAGACTCACCGACGTACTCCGCCACTCATTTCAGAATTTTTTATTTATTTATTTATTTATTTACGCCCTTTTACGGGGCTTTTACAGCTTTATCGAACCTTATAGAACTTACCGGGACCTTCTGGACTCTAGACTCACTGTCATACTCCGCCACTCCTTCCAGAACTTTTTACAGCTTTATCGAACATTTCAAAACCTTCTGGTCTCACCGACATACTCCGCCACTCCTTCCAGAACTTTGTACAGCTTTATCGAACCTTATAGAACTTTCCGGAGTCTTCCTGACTCCCTGATTTACTCCTCCATTCCTTCCAGAACTTAATACAGCTTTATCGAACCTTACAAAATTTTCCGGAACCTTCTAGACTCGTCGACATACTCCGCCACTCCTTCCAGAATTTTCTACAGATTTATCGAACCTTCTTGAACTTTCAGTAACCTTCTAGACTCGCTGACATACTCCTCCACTTCTTCCAGTACATTCCAGAGTTTTATTGAATTTTCAAAAAGTTTCCGGAATCTTCTAGACTCTTCTTGAAATTTCTAGAGTTTTCTTAGAACTTTCAGCCCTTATATCTTCAAAAGCAGGCCTTTCAGGTAAAAACGAATACCCTTATTCCCTAGGGCGGATAGAGATCTACCATACCATATAACTCTCTTGATCGAACTTGCACTCGTTTCTGAGTTGTTGCGTTCCGCACGTTTTTTTGGACTTTCTTTTATAATATATATTGATTATAAGTTTGTACAGCGCCCTTGAGGTGATTGATATTAAGCCTACAAAGTTTTCTTAGATAATACGATATTAATTTTTAAAATAATAAAAAATGTATTTTAAAATAATAAGATTTTTGTTTTTTAAATAAAAAGATATATATATATATATATATATTTTTTTTTTTTTTTTTTTTTTTTTAAATAACTAGATTTTATTTGAGTTCCATTTGTCAAAATCGGAGTGTCACCCTAGTTGTTTTGAACTACCTTTGTTTCTTGGTGGGTATAGTAATTAAGGATTTGTTTTATGGTCTATATTGTTACAAATTACCCATCTGGTTACCAATATAATATTGTTATTTCTTACTTTCCGCATGTAATATTTTAGTGTTTTGGATGTAGTGTTTTGTATTTTAGTGATTTGTGTGTAAATGCATCACTCAAATTTATGAATTTAACCTCAATACAGGCTGCTAGTCCTAGTGAGGTTAATATTTTTGTATCTAAAAAAAAAATAAGAACACGTGTATGGTGAAAATTATAAATACGAAATTTTCAACAGTTATATACATTTTTACCGTGATCGGACAACTCAGAATCATGCAATTCAACAACTCCTTTGAAAAGTCATTAAAAGTGATGAAAATAAGGTGACCGGACAACTCAGAATGAAACCAACTCAGAACCTCTTCAGAAAAGTCATTAAAAGTGATGATAAAAAATTTGGTTAAATTGGTTACGTTAGGTTAAGGTTTTTTTTAAGGGCAAAAGGAATTATTTTTTCATAGCTTTTAATGACTTTTCAAAGGGGTGTTGAAATGCCAATTTGTTGAGTTGTCGTGGAACTATTTTTTACACATTTGTTATTAACAAAATATTCACAAAAAATCCATAAATGCCTCGGTTCTTTCCGCCCTCCCCGCGATAGTTACGCCACTGTATAAAATAATATACGTACTACATCGTAATAATAAATATGCATCGTATTTTGTAAGTATGTACTTTAATTTTTTAAAGTGGCAGCCATTAGAGCCATTGGAGTGATTTGATTATTGATTATTGGTTATTGGTTGGAGCGGGAAGCAACGAGAATCCAATTAGACGATGGAGAATTGATGGGGGGGAGTGTGGAGTGTGAAGTGTTACCTAATTACGTAGGTACAGCGCCGGATCTGCCATACGTTCAAAAACGTGCAAAAAACCTGGCGCCAACTCCGAAGGGGCGCCGTGAGAAAATAAATATTGTATTAAAAATTTTGTTATAATCTTCCCTGAATCGTTTAAAAATTACCCATAGTACGAAATAATTATTACGCTCTAGCAACACTTTCCAAAGATACAGACTGAGCACGCATCTGGTTTGAATTCAACGAAATTCAACGATTTACGAATTTATAGTCAGTTACAGAATTTTTTTATAAATTCCATATATTTAGTTTAAACGTAAGATCTATTTTTCCATATATCTTTTACCGTCTTTTACGACGAATGAGTGCGATCCAAATTCATTAACCAATCACAGCGCCGTACTTTTATTCAAGAGAACAAACAAACAGACGGCGCCTTTCAAAATGCTTTTGTACGATTTAAATCTCTAGGAGAAGGGACTTAAAGACCATTTTCTTATGAAATCTTCAGTAAATTCAAAATTTCATTAGCATAAACATCGCACGGTTTGCAAGTTTGCAACTTGTTGACAGTTTCATCATTGATTTGACAGTTGAAGTTCGTTAAATGTACCTATAATTAATTTCTATTAGATTTGTTATTTTACAGTCAGTAATAATCAGTGTAAGCGTCTTTCGTAAGCCGTTGATACCATAGATACGTTCGTGTTTGTTCGCTCAACACAGAACACAGGGGAAATGGAAATGCAAGGTACAAATTTGAGGTTAGATTAGTTTAGATTTTTTAATTAATAACTAAATTTCTATTGGTTGTTAGAGGTTGTGGATTGTGGATTACAATGAATAGAACAATAATTTAAAAAAAACTTTCAGGCTCGCAGAATCTAAAACTTAGAATTAAAGAGCATAATGACATAAAAAAACTCGTTTCAAAACTCAAAATTCCATTAGTTTATTAGTTCAGGAAGGTCCTGTACAATTGAAAGGTTTTGATTTTCCTATTACGAACAAGCGTAAATTTAATACTGAGTATTATTACAAGAAACTGCCTAATGGAGAAGAATTACATAGATCGTGGCTTATTTATTCGAAAACTTTAGATAGGGTTACACCCTTTGTTTCTATTATCTGTGGGTTACACCCCTTATATGTCTTGATTTTATTTGATAAATTAGTGTAAAAAAAAAAATTAAATAAAAAATAAAAAAATTGGGGTAAACGAATTTTTAATCAAAATAAAAATGTAGGGGGGGGGGGGGCGCCATCGGTACCTACTGCACAGGGCGCTAGATTTCGTAGATCCGGCCCTGTAGGTACCTATTATTACGGCAGTTGTTATTAAATTAATCGTCATTTAAATCGATTATCGATAACGCTTGACTTCGCCTTTTTGCAACGGTTACATAATTTAGCGTACCTAAACAAAATCTTTATACATATAAATCTCGCGTCACGATGTTTGTCGTGCAACCGAAAAATGACAGCCACAGATTATTTATAAATTTCGCAAGTAAATGTAAAGTGTCATAAATTTCAATGAAGGTACAAAATAGGTTCGACATAGTTTGTATCGCCCTCAGGCAGTCCCCTCTTACCCCATAGTAGTCCGACGAAGCCTATGTTAGGGAACGTACCCATACTACGTGACCTGTTCGGGGGGGGGGGTCTTCAAAATACCACGCTCGGTACAAATAAGCGGCGGGTTGCTTAGGTTTTTGGTCACCGGGGGGGGGGGGTTAAAAATTGCAAAAAATTGGTCACGTAGTATGGGTACGTTCCCTTATGGTACACCACAACACAAGTCAGAATCTATATACGTACAGGTATTTTAGTTTGGTGCAGTAGCGTAGCGAGGGGGTGGGCGGACCGCCCCGGGTGCCACCCAACGGGGGGGTGACACTACACCCGACGGGAGGTGACACCCACCCGTGGAAAAAAATTACGAAGGATATTGTCACAAAAATATTGAATACGGTGTTATTTACATTTTCGTAGCCCTATGGCTCCCGTGAAATGTCCCGAACCGGGAACAATTTTTTATGGTCTTTTTATAGACGAAAATATCCTATTTCTGAAATTCTCTGGCCAACCCCCCCCCCCCCCCCCCTCCCCCTCCCCCCACCCCAGGACGGACCAATTTTCTACACATTTGTGAAGTCGAAATTGGGGGGGAGGGAGGAGGGGTGATACCACGTTATCCGCCCTGGGTGACACTACGTTATCCGCCACCCATGCTAGCTACGCCACTGGTGTGGTGCAATAGTCGTAAGGCATATTTTTTTTTAAATACCTATATAAGTAGATACCTACCTATATATATATATATATATATATATACATAGGTACTTATATATTTTTTTTACGTGAGCCCCACACAGGAGGCCCTGAGGAAAATAATTTCCCTCAGGGCCTATGTCATCTTTGGGGATGCTGTGTGGAGGGATTTTTAAGGATAGGAAGGAGAGGAGAGTTCTGAGAAGGAAGAGGGTTTAAGGAGTGGGTAGGAATCGTTCAGTGTGTCCTGGTCATCCGCCTCCAAGACCTAGACAAACCTCACCCCGCGAACCCCTGCTAAATCACCAAACGTAGCGAACCACTTGGGGTGACCTATGGCAGAGTTGTTGGTTGTCCAATAAAGGTTCCCGGGGCGGCGGTACCCATTCCCGCCTCCCTAAGTAATATACCTATAGGTATCAAATATATTATTTCTTAATAGTTGTCCGGCTTTTCTGTGTCAACTTCTTTTTCATGCACGCGTAATAACATAATAAAAACATTCATAATTGCTTGTTTATTATAAAAAAATGTTGATAATAGAAGTACTTATTTCATAACAATCCAAGCAATAGTTCATTTACCTTTGTGGAGATAAACGCCATTATATCTGAGAGCCGCGTCTGTGATGTTTACTAATTTATTATCAGTAGATAATGTACTATTATTTCATTGCGTTATGTAAAAAGGACATGAGCCTCTCGGCTTTTTATTGTCAATTATGCATAGATGGATAAAAGGGGCATTAGTAGGAAGTTGTAAGTTATAAATATAAAATGTATTTATTATGCTTACCAACATCAACATGTCAAATCAAATACTCTGTGTTGTCTATGCTATAATCCCGCCAACAAGAAACTGGTACGACTCATCACTCAAAAAAATATGGTTATTTTGGTAAATATTCCACTAACCGCCTTTTATTAGGCATAAATTTTGCAAATGACTTTAATGTACGCTTTTATAATTACCGTGACGTTCCACGGTTACGGTACCGTGACGACAAAAAGCCAATAAACATACTTTCCTTAACACAATAATACTACAGCTTTTATTCTTCTTCTTCTTCTTCGATAGCGCTATAGCCCATATCGAGCTTTGGCCTCCTGCAACAGTCGCCTCCAACTCCTCCTGTCCTCAGCGGCTGACTTCCAATTTGGTACCTGGAGAAGCTGTGCTGCATCCCCTCTTACTTCGTCTTCCCACCTCAGTCTGGGTCTTCCCACTTTTCTCTTTCCACCTGGGTGTCCAGTCAAAATTCTTTTTGGGACGCGTGTATCCGGCATTCTCTGTACATGCCCAGCCCATCTCAGCCTGAGGAGTCTCATATGTGTTGAGATGCTAGGTGCCTTATATATATCATACAATTCTGTATTGTGCCGGATGCGCCACTGCTACAGCTTTTATTACATTACACAATTACAATTACACACAATTACACAATGTAGGTCTGTTTCCTCCAAAGGAAAAAAGGCATCATTTTCTTGCATCTCTCTCACACACCGCACCGTAATGTCTCGGTGGATCCCTACCAATACTTACTTGCCGTGAAGATAATTTTTAAAGTATAGAATTTAAGTAGTTACAACATTGACGTGGTTATATTAGGTCAATGAGTTACAAGGATAATATTGAAGTGAGTGAATTCCAAAAATTCAAAAACGTCAAATGTCAATGCGCTGGTGTTGCTTTTGTTCTTAAACATGTAGTGCTGCAGTTCTTTCTTACACACTAAATAACAACAGTCGAAAATTAGACAAACGAAACATGCAATCCCCCTAAAGGAAACATACAACCAAATTCAATTCAATTATTTATTCATTTTACATTACAAAATAAAATTACAATGCATTTTAAAAGAGTATTAAGAATTAAAATTTAAACAGGTTTGTAATTTATATTTCAATAAAGCACAATCATACTAACAACAACAGAGCTTGTTGTCTGAATCGTGCTTAATATTAAACATATCGATATCTTCCTCACAGGTACCTATAAAAAAAAAGAAACATAATTCCCATTGCAAAAAATTAGTAGGTACCTACTTTGGGGAAACAGTCACACTTATTTTATTTATTTTTTTTACATGAGCTCCACACAGGAGGCCCTGAGGAAAATAATTTCCCTCAGGGCCTATGTCATCTTTGAAGATGCTGTGTTGAGGGTTTTTTTTTAAGGAAAGGAAGGAGAGGAGAGTTCTGGGAAGGAAAAGGGTTTAAGGGGTGGGTAGGAATCTGGGGTTCAGTATGTCCTGGTCATCCGCCTCCAAGACTTAGACAAACCTCACCCCATGAACCCGGGCACCCCTGCTAAATCACCAAACGTAGCGAACCACTTGGGGTGACCTATGGCAGAGGTGTTGGTTATCCAATAAAGGTTCCCGGGGCGGCGGTACCCATTCCCGCCTCCCAAAGTTTTATTTAGTGTGCCTCACCATTATTTAATGTGTAAGAAAGAACTGCGGCATTATAGTGATATGGAACGTAAGTTTATTGCCTTTTTTGTCGTCACGGTACCGTAACCATGAATTGTCATGGTAATTATAAAAGCGCACATTGATCCGTATTGATGGTAAGTTTATATCGATCATGGAAATTTGAAGTTCTGTAAAGGACAAAAGCTAGCTACCTACCATTGCGCTGTGGGGATCAGGAAATGACACAATGCAATATTAAAGCAATATTAGATTTGCAAGGACAACAAGGCAGGACAACAATCGCATTGCTGCGTCGATAACACACACGCACATGAACCTGTTTTAGGCATGTGAAAGAAAATATTCAAATAAAAATGAATTAGAGATGATAGAGACAGAGCCATAGTTTGCAGAATCGTACTACGCATTATGTATTGTATTCATGGGTGGGCCTTCTTGACGATCTGAGCGACGGAATCAGGGAATTATTTTTGTATAACCTACATTGATATATCTCTATGATAACCTAGCAAAACAGATTTGAGTAGAACTTATACAAGGTGTCCGGAAACTCGTAGTAGGTACCTACAAGCGGGAAATTGGTGAATCCACCATGGTGAACCCAAACAAAACTTTTTTCCCATTCTTTTAAATTTGTTAATTTTTTTTTTCTTTTATCGCTTAAGGGTTATATTATCCGATTCTACACGCTTTGCCTCATTTTAAAAGACAACAGCTGACATTAGGTACATTAATTATTTAAGATTAACCCCCTAGCGACGAGTTTTTTTCAAATTTGACCTTAAAAATTCCAACATTAGACTCGATTTACTTGAAAACGAAAGCTCAAATCAAAAAAATTGGTTCCGTGACAGTTGATCCCCCGACAGTTGGCTCCTCGGTATACTTTTGTTTAATGTAAATATCGCAAATAGTCTCAGCTGCTCCCGTCTGGAGCCAGTGAGACTATGGCATCCCCGATTGGGGTATGTTGTGAGGCTCAAGGTAATAAGTGGGGAGGGAAAGGAGATGGAGAAGGGGAAGGTAAGGAAGTACCTGGCTATTCAGATCTGGTCATCAAACACGGCTAAAGCCATTTCAAGCAAAGTCTCAATTTTGAATGGTGGTCTTACACCGGGGCCCGGGGCTTGATCACTTTATTTTATTTATTTATTTTGTTTTGTTATAAATAATACATTAACAGTATAAAGAAGCTTTGACTGTCCAACTAGGAAGGTCTCTCATTCTAGGACAGTCAAGCTATACTGAGAGTATCTTCCACTCTGGAACGTACCGCAAATATACCACATATTATTTTTAATTAATTAATTGTGAATAACACAAATGAATCAAATAACATTTATTTGCCCACGCCGGGATTCGATCCCTCGACCTTTGGATTGCGAGTCAAGAGCCTTAGGGGCCATCCATAAATTACGTCACACGAATTTCATGATTTTTTGACCCCCCCCCATATATTTTGCAATTTTACATCTAAAAATTATTTTACATTTACATTCAAGTTTTGCGTTTTAATAATTTAGATTTTTACTTGTTGTGACGTATGTGTATGAGGGTGACGGCATGAGAGCGAGATAGCGAGTATGGGAAGTATAAAAGGGATGTACCGCTATTGAGCGCTCTCTCCATATTAATCTGGCAACCAATAAACATTGTAACATTAACAGATGTTATTACTACCCGATCCCAAGACACCACAGTTGGCGCAGCTCGGTAGTTCGTAAATTTTTACGTAAATTGGAAGAATCTACGCGGTAGATTTCGGGATCTGACGGATTGTTGTCAAGATTGCAGGAAGCGATCGCAGGAAGCGATCGCATTAAGAAGAAATTGGAGCAGCCACACGCAAGTATTCGCGTGTGTGGGACCGACAAATTACAAAATTATTGTCGTTCGGGTACACCGTGTAACGGGGTACAAAAGGACCGGATCAAGGATCGGGTCAAGGACTGGATCATCGTGTGGATTAGCCGGGAACCAGGACTTGGTTTCCGTCGCTGCAGTCTGGGAAGGAAGACCTCGGAGTAGGGATTGGATCCGCAGCTGTCGGGAGACGGAGCCAGACGGGGACGGTGATCTACAGCTCTGGGTGGCGTGCACGTGGAACGTGGAACGTGGACCTCGGAGTGTAGCCTTCTTGGAAGTGCTGAGATAAGTAGTCTTGATTATTTTGTTTCAGCTCTTCCCCCAATGGAGGGTGTTTGTAAAAATTTGGAGACGTTCTGTTACAGAACGGGAAACTGGTCATTGTTCAAGGAACGACTGGATCAGGCCCTCATTTTACATGATGACAAAGTGTTATCACAAGAACGCAAAAGAGCATTTTTGCTGAGTTGCCTCACCGAAGAAACTTTCTCTTTATTATGTGATCTATGTTTCCCTAAAAAGGTTTCTGTTTGTTCTTTTGATGATTTATGTAAATTATTTGATTCACATTGCAAACCTATTCAAAATATTTTCGAGTCGCGTGAGTTATTTTATAAGTGTAAACAGCTAGCTAACGAATCTATTAAAGATTACGCTGCTAGGTTGAGAGGACTGAGTTTGACGTGCAATTTTGAATTGAGGCTGGAATCTTGTTTAAAAGACATATTCATTATTGGAATTTTCAATGAAAAATTGAAACATAAGTTGTTCGTTGAGGGGGTAAATACTTCTTTTTCGGAATGCATTCAGTTAGCAGCTTCATGGGAACATGTTGTTAATTTTAAGAAAGTTGATACGAATTTAAATGTTGTGCATAAGGATAGTAATGTTGTCCGTAAATCCAGGTCGGATAGTCCGATCAGATTTAAAAGTGCAGTGCGTAGTAAGACGCCAGTAAATATTGCATTAAAAAAATGTTTTTTGTGCGGAAAAACGAATCATTTGCAGAAAGATTGTTGGAAGAATATTTTTTGTAATCGGTGCAATAAATCGGGTCATCCTAGTAATGTGTGTAAAAACAGTAAAATTAATGTAGGTAATAAGAATAAACGATTAAATTCGGTTTTTATGTTGCATGACGGCACGGGGCCGGAACCGATATTCGTAGATCTCATTATTGGTAACACTGTTCTGCGAGCGATTGTTGACACCGGCGCTGAGATTAATGCAATTCCATATGAAGTGTATTTAAAAGATTTTGTTTCTTGTAAATTGGAAAGATGCGATATTCAATTGTCAGGATATGACGGGAAACGGTTAAATATTGTAGGTAAAGTTAATTTAAGTGTGTTATTTTTAAATAAAAGTGTAGATACGCAGTTTATAATAATTAAAAACGGTAATTCTACGATTGTTGGTAGAAATTTTTTACAAGTTTTCGGTATCGGATTAAGTGGAATAAATTCGGTAAATACCAGTGAGACTAGTTGTGATAATCAATTAAATTTTCGTGATAGTTTAAAGAAAAAATATGCTCATGTGTTTTCAGAAAAATCGGGTAGGCTTATAGGTTATGAAGCTAACATCGAAGTTATTTCGGAGTTCAGGCCAAAGTTTGTGAATCCAAGATCGTTACCTTTTAGTTTACGTGGAAAGGTAGAGGAGGAATTAAATAAGATGTTACGTGAAGATATAATTGAAAAAGTAGAAATAAGTGATATGGCTAGTCCGATTGTTGTTGTAAAAAAGAAAGACGGTTCAATTAGAATTTGTACTGATTTTAAAACCACATTAAACCCTATGTTAGCGAAGTTGAAATATCCATTGCCTCGTATAGAAGATTTAATTTCATCTTTAAATGGTGCGAAATTTTTTGCTAAAATAGATTTGCGTAATGCTTTTGGTCAGATTTCGTTGAACGAGAAGTCGAGAAAATTATGTGTGATAAGTACGCATGTGGGTTTATTCAGGTATAAAGTGTTGCCTTTCGGTTTGACCACAAGTCCGGCTATATTTATGCAAGTTATTCAGGCGGTAGTAGGTAGACTTCGTAACGTTCGTATATTTCTAGATGATATTTTGTTGTTTGGAAATTCTGAAGAGGAATTATTCTCTATTTGTGAATCTGTACTTAGCAAGTTAAGTGATTGTGGATTAACTATTAATGAAAATAAGTGTTCTTTTCTAGAAACTGAGATAGAATATTTAGGTTATGCCTTTAGAAAATAAAATCTGTGCGATTACTCAAATGGCAGTACCGAAAAATGTTTCAGAACTTAGGAGTTTACTTGGGGTTATTTCATATTATAGAGCTTTTGTTCATAATATTTCAGGTATTTTGTCTCCATTGTATAACTTGTTAAAAAGGGGAGTAAAATATGTGTGGTCTGAGGAATGTAATATTGCGTTTGAGCGAGTTAAGAAACTGCTGACGTCAGATAATATTTTAGTGCATTTTGATCCTAATTTACCAATTAAACTTATTTCAGACGCATCTGAAAAAGCGTTATCAGCGGTGATTTGCCATGTATATGATAATGGTTTAGAGAGACCTATCGCATTTGCTAGCCGATTATTGTCAGAAACAGAGTTAAAGTACTCTATTTTAGATAAGGAAGCGTGTGCTATAATTTTTGGGTTGAAGAAATTCTTTCAGTATTTATACGGCAATAAATTTGTTTTGGCTTGCGACAATAAATCGTTAGTACACATTTTGAACACGGATAAGCAAGTACCTGTTTTGGCCGCTAACCGTCTGCAGAGGTACGCCCTAATACTCCAGACTTTTGACTATAGTATAGAGCATATTAAGTCAGGTGATAACAAAGCGGATTTCTTATCACGAATGCCGATTAATAATAAGGATAATTTAGATGTGTGTAGCGACGATATTGATGCTAGCGATTATTTTTTAAATTATATTGATTCTTTAAACGTGAATACGGTTGAGTCAGAGTTTGTGAACATAATCGAGTCAGAAACAACATTAAATGCGGAAACGATGAAACAGTTTTCGATTAATGATGTAAATATAGCGAGCATTATCGAGTTCACAGCAAATGGTTGGCCGGATAAAAAGTTCTTAAAGGATGATTTATTGAAATTCTGGTATTTTAGGGATAAATTATCGACTTATAATTCATGTTTATTTTATAATAATAAATTTGTAGTTCCAAGGGAATTAAGGGAAATTATATTGAATTTTTTACATCAATCACATTTAGGCATTGTAAAATCGAAAAGTCTTGCTCGAAATTATTTTTTTTGGCTCGGAATGAACAATGATATAGAAGTAACTGTGAAACAGTGTGCTCGATGCATGGAATGTTTACCTACTCCATGTAAAGTTGAGTTGGCACCTTGGCCAATCAATGGGTTAATCTGGAGTAGATTGCATATCGACTTCATGGGGCCGTTGGGAGGTCATAATTTTTTAATTATTGTTGATGCAACTACAAAATGGATAGACTGTCATGTTGTAAATAAGGTAGATTCGTTTTGTACAATAAAAGTTTTGAAAAGATTATTTTCTATGTTCGGAATCCCGGAACAAATTGTAAGTGACAATGGTACAGCTTTCACATCGTCAGTTTTTAAGGAATTTTGTCATAATTATAATATAGAATCATTGACTTCAGCTGTACAGCATCCTGCTTCTAACGGTTTAGCTGAAAATGGGGTTAAAACAGTGAAGAATTTTTTGAAAAAAATTATGGTAAATAATAAATTTCCTACTGATTTTGAAGATAAACTTTTGACGTTTTTAGTTGATATTAGAAATACGCCTTCAATGTCTACGGGCATTGAGCCTAGTACATTAATGTTGGGTAGGAAGATTAGATCAATTTTTAATACGATTATTCCAATAGTGGATAATGTTGAGAGTCAAGGTTTTAAAGGAATTGACAACACGGTTAAAAACAAAATGTTATTGAGCCAGCATAAACAGAAAAAGTATTATAGAGGAAGAAAATTTAAAAAGTACTTTGAGGTTGGTTCTAAAGTTTTAACCAGGGATTTAAGAAGTAATGATAATAAATGGATTTTAGGAAAATTTTTTAAAAGATTGGGGAATAGGATTTATTTAGTTAAAATTATGTCTACGGGACAAATTTGGAAACGCCACCATGATCAGATTTCAGAGAGGAAGGTTAGGTGGGGGGAGTGTGACAGGTCTGATGATTTGCTGGACCTGGGTCCACTCTCGGATGTGGACATGACCAAATTTCCTAATTCCTCTAATTTTTGCAGGTCACCTACACCATGGGAGGGGAGGTTACGCCCTCGAGGTCAACGCCCACGCTACACGTGAAGAACAAGAAAAATTACATATACTATGGAATGGAAATATTTAGATATTTTGTTTTGTATAAATTTGTGAATAAAGAAATGTATGTAATTAGGTTTTAAGTGTGGGGGTGTGACGTATGTGTATGAGGGTGACGGCATGAGAGCGAGATAGCGAGTATGGGAAGTATAAAAGGGATGTACCGCTATTGAGCGCTCTCTCCATATTAATCTGGCAACCAATAAACATTGTAACATTAACAGATGTTATTACTACCCGATCCCACAGACATCACACTTGTGATGTCACAGAGCGGATGACCCCCTCATACCCCTTGTTACACTTCTCTACTCCCCTCCCCCCCCCCCCTTACCCCTAGACCGTGCCGGCAGTCTTATATACAAAAGACAGTCGGTTTAGGGAAAATAAGGTTACCCACTAACATAAAATATAACTAAGTGTCTCCGAAGGGGTGTGCAGAGAGGATATACCGCCAAATAACAAAAGTGTAAAACGTATTTTCCTTCAAATGCATTAACTTAAAAAGTACCTACTTGTCAATAATAATGATAATTGGATAATTTCTACAGTGCCGTTGAAAAATCACCTTAATATACAATAGGTGTAGGTACTGTATAATGTATGTACCAGAGTATAAGAAGAAAAAATCTACACCGTGTAAAAATTCGTTTGAAATCTGTACTCACCGCTTTGTCATATGATTTCCATTACAAAAATGTGTCCTTTTTAAAAATGGGCCGTGGTTCCAATTACAGGGAACAATGGCTCTCAAATTCAAATGGAAAAACCCACCTGACAAATAGGTCAGTATGGAAAACTTAATTCAAAATAATCTGACGAAGCCATCTCGTCTTCTTATAGAATCTGAACAATGCAGTGAAAGTGATAAATCAATGTGTTATTCATCTTCTTTTGTTGGTGATGGTGCTAATGTTGAGAGGAAGCCACTCCACATTTATGTTCCCGTACTCGTCTTTTATAAACACGCATGTAATGCCTGGAAAAGGTGAAAGATTCTCAAGATACAAAGGCTGATTGGAGATATCCTTCCTTGACAAATAATCTCTCCCCGACCAGCCCCTACCAACTACCAACTACCAACTAACCTCACATAGATATCAAATTGTCCTACCCTTTCAGTCGCTTTTCCTCCCTGTACTTAAGCCAGGAATAAATAGTTGTGTATGCTTCTAATTGTATTATACATACAGACACTACCGAAGTAAATCACAAATGTCCAGCTATAAATTGCCAAGACGGTGATGCGCAATAGAATACCCTTGCAATCAGTAGCGTAGCGAGGGGGGGGCGGTGGGGGCGGACCGCCCCGGGTGCCACCCGATAGGGGGGTGACACTCGACCGTGGAAAAAAATTACGAAGGATATTGTCACCAAAGTATTGTATACATGAACACGATCTGTTATTATGTTTCCCGTAGGGTGCCCCGAATTTTGAGTTTAGATCTTTTTTATAGGCGAACATATCGTAGATTTGTGGATAAATCTGTATTTCTCTACCTCCCCCCCCCCCCCCCCCCCCCCCCCCGGATGGACCAATATAATGAAGTCGAAATTTGCGTTTTGAATTTTTTTTTAGTCAACTTTAATAGGGGGGGGGGGGGGGGTGACACCACGCCCCGGGGGGTGACATCCGCCCCGGGTGCCACCCATGCTAGCTACGCCACTGCTTGCAATATTAGCAATCTTTTCCATCATGTACTTCTAGTTGTCTCTAGCGGGCCCAACTTTTCACTTGGCGCAGTGACCAGGAGAAACTATATAATTTTTTTTTTTTTTTACATTAACTCCACACAGGAGGCCCTGAGGAAAATAATTTCCCTCAGGGCCTATGTCATCTGGGATGCTGTGTGGAGGGTCTTTTTGAGGAGAGGAAGGAATGAACATTGGTCTTGAAGAGACCCATGTTGTAGGAAGGAGGAAACACAGAGGCCGGCAAATCATTCCGCAGCCGAGCTGTTGAACACAAGAACGAGTCGAAGAAACGACCCGTTCTCATGTGACAAATGTCAACCGTGTACAAATGTTGGGCACGCGTTAGGCGTGTTTCCCGACTATGCACCGGTGCCGAAGGGATCAATGATGCTAGTTCCTCGGAGCATCTTCCATTGTAATACCGGTAGAACAAGGATAGCATTCCCACCCGACGCCTGTGCTCTAAAGATTGCAATCCGTCTGTTAAGATGGGAGAATCTATCAAACGGACCGCCCGTTTCTGCACAGAGTCGAGGGTATTTTTCAGGTATTTTGGAGCTCCAGACCAGAGATGGCTGCCAAATTCAACCGTGGGGCGTACTTGTGATTTGTACAAGGTTAGCAGTTGTGTACTATTAAAGTATCTGCGGGCCCTGTACAGTACGCCCAGTTTTTGGGAGGCTAGCTTTACTCTGGCTTCGATGGAGCCCCCATACCTGAGCTGGTCACTTAGGGTTACACCAAGCATATCAATGGAGGGCCTGTTCGGAAGATTGCTTCCGTTGAAAGAGACTAGATTTTCATTTCGATCCCTTTTGGACGTAATCAGACAAGATTGGGTCTTTGAAACATTAAATTCAACGAGATTATTTTTACCCCAAGAGAAAACACTCTCGAGGTAGCCGTCCATTCTTTGCTTCAAAGCCCTACGAGCTGTTGGAGTTTGTGAGCCCTTTGGGGGCTTGTCAAACAAAAAGCTATCATGAACTGTACTGTCATCCGCATAACAGTGAATTGGTGCACATGACAAAAGGTCGTTGATGTGCAACAAAAACAAAGTTGGAGACAGAACCGATCCCTGCGGGACGCCAGCATTTATTGAGTGTGAGGAAGAGGTGAAACAAATGAAAAAAATGAAAGAGGTGAAGGTAATAAATGTTTGTTTATATTGTTTTAGATATGGAGAGCATCGTGGTGGTTTGGTGCCGGGAGTCTCCCGAGGCGGGGCTGTGGGCTGACTACCTCACCTCCTGCTTCAACAAGATCATCGCCCAGAGAGCCCGCCACCACTACAAGTAACACCAATACTTCTAATACTCAATACAATACTGACCATTCTGTGGCTGGGTTGAGATCGCGTCTGGGTCCCACCCTGGCATTCTAAGTCCTTCATCACGGCACAAAAGCAGTGTTTGTAGTTGAAGATTTTCATATACATACCGTAACCCGGGAATGCCGGGTTGCCTTTCTCAAAAATAAAAAACATTTCACCAAACAAATAAATTTTGTAAGAAATATGTTTTTTTCCTATTTCAGTCATATTTTTTCATTCAGGGAATTTTTTTACATTTACTGTATAATAAATGGATGACTGGCCATCTCAGAATGAAATCAACTCAACAGAAATGAAAAAATAAATTAAAAATTGGTTAAATATGTTACGTTATTTCAATTTTTTTCATTTTTCAATTTTAGTGTTGCGGATTAACTTACTTAATGTATATTTGCCTCATATTTTGCTGAAAGGAACATGATGTTGAAATTTCATAATACTATCTAGGTTTCATTCTTCGAAATGGCAGAGACTTTCAAAATATTTCAACATTAAAAATCCTAGTTCGAAGTCAAGTTGAATATAATTCTTCTATTTGGTCCCCTCACTTCAAAATCCACTCCGATTCCATAGAAAAAATTCAGCATAAATTCTTAAGATTCGTCTACCAATAGAATCAATAAATTACAATCACTTAATGAAAGAATTAAACTTACTCAAACTTTCAGATAGAAGACTTATTTCCGACTTGACTTTTATTTTTAAAATTGTTAATGGTATTATAGACAGTCCTGATTTATTAAACCTAATTACCTTCCACATACCTACTAGAACTACTCGATCCAAAATTCTTTTTAATTGCAACAAAAATATCAGGACTGAGTCATTTAGATACTCGCTTATACCTAGATTGCATGCAGTTGGCAACGCTTTCTCAGAAGTAGTAGATGTGTTCAACTGCACCGAATATAGTTATAAGAAGGCTATAATATCATACCTCAATGACAATAATTAATGTTTGGTATAATAGTGTTCGTCTGCACGGCGTCTATATCATACTCTAATATAGATTCCAAACTGCTTGCTTCATTTATATTTACTATCAGACAGACTAGTTAAGTAATAGCTAATAATGTATAATTTTTTTTCAAAATTATTATTTTTAAACCAAAGATTTATTATTGATTCTCTAACTGGCAGCCCTGAAAAACAGAACTAATTAGCAGTACCTGTAGTCATTTCAAACTTCAGTCATTTCAACTGAAGGTAACAATAATATCATTACTAAGTTAGTCCATTTTAGCCAATTCCTAGAATCCAACAATATGTACAAATAAAAGTAAAGTATGTATATTATACTTGATGTTGAGAATTTTTCTAAGAATTCACCTTTATTTACTTGTGTTTATTCTGCATAAAAATGTGTATTTCGTACGAGCTCATATTATTTTTTTTGTTGTAAAACATATTTGTATCCTATAACTAAATACTAGTTGTTATCATACATATGTACTTTGTTTAATGTACATTATTATCATTGTAATAACCCTCCTGTGTACCACTGTGTATCATGTATCACCAGATTGTAATAGCCATTTTATGACGTTGAAATAAATAAATAAATAAATACTAGAAATGAAAGTCGATATAAAATGTAACGAAGGTTTGGTTTTATTGTAGATGATTATTATACAAAAAGATACGCGATTCTACTTCAAATTATGACTCTATACACTTTGAATTCAGGGCATGGTTTCGATCTCGAAGAGTTCTTTTAATTTCCCTTTTCATATTCTAGAATAAACTAAAATTACTATTGGTGAAGTTAATGCATGTAAAGATTTCTCCTACGTAATATTGTGAACGACTTACTGGTTAAAATGGGCGCCATACTCCTGCAAAACAGGGTAATATTTATTGTTAACTGTTTTATCTAAAACTATGGTGACTGTTCGTCGGCTTCGCATCTCGAGAAGTCACCCTCCTGCTGCTGAACGAGTAATTCGGTGCACCCTGCGTCAATCAAATCTCGGAACTGCCATTGTTAAACTTGTCTCTGGTCGTGGTTAAAACCATTGAGCTAAGTTAAACCTTCTTAGAATTCCCGTGTCCAATGTTTTCCTGCGTTACAAGAGGTACATATTGAGTTGACTTGATTCTGAGTTGGCATGGAACCACTAAATGATATCAAAGACAGCACATAGTGTTATCGTTAAAAGCATATCTCGTTCAAACTATGAATATCGATAAATCTATGTGTGGCAGGGTTAATATTGCGATACTAAAATCAATGGTTGCATCTGTTGGGCAAATAATATAAGTTTTTCCATATAAAACTAATCCTCATTGCCATAATTTAACCATTTAATATTTTTGTTTCAAGGGTGTTTGCCGTTCACATAGAGGATATGTCTGAAACAGCGGAGGAGAGTTGTAAGGTTAAGCAGGTGGCCAACGCCAAGTTGCAGCTGCTCATCATGTGCCCGCGCCTGCTGTCCCACGTCGAGGAGTTGCCGGACAACCTGCTCCAGGTGCTGAACGTGTTCCAGGCCGAGAAGGTGCTGACCATGCTGCTCGGGGTCAATGATGATATGGTGTCGGACATTCACAGAAAAGGTACTTAGTTAAATTAATATTTTTCTATAAAACACTTGTTTTTATCAATTTAACAAATATATATGTGTAATTTGTTTGGATTTTCGTGTATTTCTGCTAATGAATTTGAATGAACAATGATAAAGGCGATATTTATAAGAATTCCTAATCTACTCTAAGAGATAGCGCGAGTTTAATTATTTCAGAGAAAAATGCTTTTTACAAGTTTTGCTTTAAAATGTTAAGATGAATTAATTATTTGCGCCTGAACATACCCGATACGAACATGAATCAATAGTTTTGTCCATAAATAAATTCATATCTTTCAAGAAAGGATTACAAATACAATATTGGTTTGAATCACCGGTACAATATTGTATTTGTTAGCCTTAAATTCAAACAATTAATTAATATTTGAACGCATAACTTGTAAAAAGCATTTTTCCCTAAAATAATTAAACTCGCGCCACCTATGAAAGAGAAGATTATGAATTTTTTAAAGTATTATCTTAAGGTTAAACGTCATGTACGTTATAATCTACGCCTTCACAGATGGCGACAATTAAATAATTTTAGGTTTTTAATACTTTTTGTAAGTTACGCTTTAAAATATTAAGGTAAATTAATTGTTTGCGCCTGTACATATTTAATATGAATATAAATAAATATTAGGTCCTTACATATGAAATTGGCGTTTTGTATGGGAGGAACATAAAGTCGATTTTTTTAAAAATATAATATATTTATTTAATGAAAACATGTACCATTGCTATCTATGCACTTTTGCCATCTCATAGGTGGTTCATCGATCCCTTTACTAAAAAAAAACCATTCGGACAGGAATCAATAAAATCTTTGAAGGCGGTTTGGACTGCCCCATCGGAGTTGAATTTTTTCCCTTGCAAGAAGTTATCCAAATTTAAAAGAAATGGTAATCTGTTAATCTCAAGGTCCGGAGAGTAAGGTGGATGTCTTAGACATTCCAATTGAAGCTCCTCTAATTTGGTAGCCGTTTGTTGTGCAGTGTATGGTTTAGCATTCTAACGCGCGTTTGTTGATTTGCTTCACTCAATTCGTGAGGTACCCACCTTTCAAGCTTTTTCACCTTCCCAATTTGCTTCAAGTGGATTAAAACAGTTTTATCACTAACACCGCACCCTGCAGCTAACTCGGACGTGGTTTGCGATGGATCCGCTTCCACAATAGCCTTCAATTCTTCATTATCAACTTTAGTCTCCGGCCGTCCACGGGGCTTGTTCTGCAGGTCGAAATTTCCAGAACGAAAACGTTGGAACCAAAAAAGCACTGTGTTTTCTTTTGCGGCACCGTCGCCATACACATCATTAATCCTTCGAGCCGTTTCTGCAGCACTGGTGCCATGGTGGAACTCGTATTCGTAAATAACGCGATATTTCAAGTTTTCCATTTTGTAAACTAAGTGACACAAAAAAAAAAACAAATGGAAAAAACAAATGAATTATAATTTTCGAAACACAAATACGTGAGTAAATAGCTGTATAAATTTGAATTTTGGAATTTCTAACCAAAGAGAAGATATTTGAGATCAAAGTTGCCAGCACGGCATAACGCCAATTTCATATGTAAGGACCTAATAGTTTAGTTTATAAACAAACCCAAATCTTTCAAGGGAGACTGAAAAATTCAATTTTGTATCGATGACTCAACCCAATATTGTATTTTTCAGCCTTTGTTGAAAGATTTGAGTTTGTTTACGTACAAAATTATTTATTTATATTCCTATTAAATAAGTACTGCGTAGACCAGGGCTTCCCTAACTGTGAGTCGCGACGCCCTGGGGCGTCGCGGGATCATCCCAGGGGCGTCGTGAGGCAATCTTTATAGCGTCTCCCGCGACCGAGTCCCGCGCCACTTCAGGCCTTTATCGGTCTTTACTCTTCTGCCCTTTCCAGTCGACCTCACCATCAATACTTTCGACAGCAGAAGAACAATTAATAGAATTGTCCTGTGACTTCAGCCTTAAGCTGCAATATAATAAGGATAAGCTACTTGAATTTTGGAGCTCAGTTTATCAAGAATATCGTTCCATCAGCACTGCAGCGTTAAGGGTTTTATTACCGTTTGCGACATCATATTTGTGTGAGACAGGTTTCTCTGCAGTTGCAGTAATTAAGAACAAGAACAGATCAAAAATAAATTTAGAGGCAGAGACGAGAGTGGCAATTTCGAAACTTCAACCTCGTTTTGAGAAACTATGCTCAGAAAAGCAAGCACATCCTTCTCATTAATACCAAAGAAAAAAAATGCTTTTTTATCTTTTTTGTTTGCTTCCATTTTTGTGTTTATATTGTGTTCTAAATTTTCTAATAAAAAATTTAGATACTATTTGGAGTTTTTCTGACAAATTGTTATTAGGGAACGTACCCATACCAGGTGACCCGTTCGGGGGGGGGGGGTTCTTCAAAATACTACGCTTGGTACAAATGAGCGGCGGGGGCTTAGATTTTTAGTCACCGGGGGGGAGAGGCGTCGCAAAAATATGGCAACTTCCCAAGGGCGTCTCAGTTGAAATAAGTTTGGGAAGCCCTGGCGTAGACTATAACGTATGTGACATTTAACCTTAATAATTTATTGTACATATTTATAAAGATTGTTTCTGCCGTGCTTATTCTGTTCTTATTTATTCTTTTAGGGCAAAACTTAAGGGGCAATTCATGAAAATTTAATAATTAATTATAAATTGGTTTACTTTTGTAGCATTCCCTTCCTATGAGGAGTGGCAAAGGATGATTGTTAAGGAGCAGGATAATACGTTTGTGGACAATTTCCTCACCAAGGCTGTTGATATCATGAGCAAGAAGTACCGTCCCGCTGTTGACAAAGCTGCTTTCTCCATCATTCCAAAAAAGATTAAACCCGTAAGTACATATTCAGAATGCACGCACACAAATGTCTAAACATATCTGGATTGTTTGTCTGTTTTAATTCATTCACTGCTAGCCTGCAAACTTTACCGTTGAATGATCCGTCACTAGTTAAAATGGAAATGCAGTCAAAGGATTAAATGACGAAAAGACACAAATACGTATAAATGTTAATTTATTTGTTATTTCAGGGTCAAAACCGAGTGATTGCACTCCTGAACGAACCCATTTCCAACGAAGATGTGATAACAGTACAAGTTGACAAAAAGGGAGAAATACTCCAAATACATTCCTTCAAAAAAAGGAATCCGTATACACTCCAATTTGACGTGCCAGGTTGGTTAAAACATCTGCATGTTAGCGTAATGTAATGTATAATGAATTAACATCCACGTAATACGGTTGACTGTTGAATGAAGGTGCTATTCTTTTTATAATGGTTGTGTTAATGTGTGTTGTATTTCTTTTAAAGATTGCTGTCTGGAAGTTTCTATGCTGGTCTGGATCAAAATAGAAAAGAACGGAGTATCGTGTGGAAGTCGTCAAATCAAGTGCGAAAGCAGACTTAGAGAATTGGACCAGATCTTACGAGGAAGTGACAACCCACTGGAGTTTATGTGCCAAGTAGGTTTTAATATTTATTTTCTAGTACTAGATAATATTATGTACATCAACACAGGGTTTCATAAAGAAGTATTTGGCAGTTCATTTTATTTACAATGGATTTTTTAAATGTGTAAATGATTTGCAGACCCTTGGATTCAAAACAACGGACAAAGACCAACTGGATAGTTGGATGCTGACCGCCTTCCAAAGAAACATTCCCCCGCACTTTAACCTGCTCTCCACTCCTCTTCAGGGCAACTTGAAAGTTAACACAAACAGTGAGTTCATTCAAATCATTACAATCTTAAATAATTTCTAATTTTCCACTGATTCACGATTCAAATGCATATTTTCTGAATTGGTCATTTGGTAACACTACTGTTGCCTGTTGCTATGTCATCAGATAAGTACAAATTGCCTTGTTTCCCCCCCTCCCAAGGTGTGGACGAATATCCCACCCTGCTCCACTTTGCGGCCAGGTTTGGTCTGGAGCGCCTCTGCTGGCAGCTGCTGGAGTGCCCCGGAGGAGAGGCCGCGTGTGCCGCCAGGAACCTGCGCCACCTCACTCCCGCAGACCTCGCGCATCACCACGGCTTTCCGCAGCTGGCCACCGTGCTCAGGGGGTACATGGTAAGACACTCAACCCGTATTTTATAATTCATTTGCCTTTTGCTTGCAGATGTAATATTATGCTTTCCATCTTGGCTACTTTTACATATCACAATACTCACCTGCATTCTTTGTCATTTCAGCAAATGAACGAATTCTCTAACATGTACTACTACTTGAAAAACATGAGCGAAGACGGGCCCGAAGGAGTCAAAGCTCCAGAAAATGTACCCAAGATATTGAACACGGACCACACGCAGGAATCGTGGGCCAAATTCAGCGCTTCCAAATCCACCATCACCCCCATCAACACACCTGACACTAACCGCTCCGACCCCTTCAGCGAGGAGTGCCTGCAGAACCTCGAGGCTAAACCTTCCAACCATAAGTTTATGAAAGCCCCGGAAAGTCCGCGAGTGCCAACTTCCCCCAAACAGTTGACCGGGGAATGGCTCTATGAAAACGACATGTGTCAAATGAGCTCTTCGTTCATCTCCCAAAAGAGCATTCAGAAAGCCATCGAACACGATTATCTGATTCAGCCTTCCAATATCAAAGTAGAAATTGTCGAAACGCCCCCACCAAACAGACCCAAGCTGATAGAACTCAACATGAACAAGAGAAACAATTCTCAACACAGCATCAACATCAGCTCTCCCGTTGCAGAGAAACCATCGCCATTCCAATTACCCCCGGAGTTCTTCGAAAGCAAATGTTACAACAATATTCCCCAAACCAAAAATAAACACAGCGCATCCGTATCAGTCTCCTCCAAAAGCTCTCATGACCATGCCACTACCCCGACAGGTCAAGACGAACTTGCCGAGATCATCAACGACTTTAAAAATAACGTGTTCAGTATATCGGAGGTGGAAAAATTAGTTCTGGATTGGCGCAATAGGAATGAGACGCAGCAATCGCTCAAGGAGAAGCAGGAACAACTTAACAAGATGCGGGACGAATATGACAAACTTCAGCGCCGTATTAAGGACGATATGAAACGACCAACGCCTTTTGACCGTGTCCGAAAGATATTCTCAAAGGGAAAATCAAAGAGTGAGTTTAACAATTTTAGAGTGGTGTTTTACAATTTAAATTTCGTTGTGTGTTACATATATTGTAATGAAGCTATGTATTTGACCCATTCAACTTCACACATTATATGGGTCTCAAACTTAGTTTGCTGTTAGAATTTGCTCCATTGATCTAATTCAAGTTAATTTCAGATGGCAAGGCAGAAACGACAGATATCAAGTTGAACGGTCAGAGGCCAAACAGCGGTCTCAGCATCCACAGCGTGTCCAGTAAGTACTAAAAGTAATATTGCATCATTTGCATCTTCAATCATGATCAATGGATGTACAACTAAATAAATGTTTATTCTCTTTCAGGTTCATCATCAGGAAGACTCAGCACGGCCAGTGGAGGAAGCCTGGGTGACAGCGGAACGCAATCCGATAATGATGATGCTAAGGTATTCAAAAATGCAATCATTTACAACATGTTGTTGTGGATTAGCCAACATTTATTTGTCTCTCCTGTTTACGTTCTTCAAATGACACTAATTAAAGAAATGTTTAGTAGCAAAACCCGCTCCACGATTTTTGTTCATTTCCAAATAGTTTCAAAAAACAGTTTGAAACACCTTGAAAATAAGAAGAATGCATATTAAGGATTATATTTATCTTCAATGTATTCAACAGCTTTTCATGATTTTTTATATTTTTATATTAACTCCACACAGGAGGCCCTGAGGAAAATAATTTCCCTCAGGGCCTATGTCATCTGGGATGCTGTGTGGAGGGTCTTTTTGAGGAGAGGAAGAAGTTTTTTTTTTTTGGTCTTGATGAGACCCATGTTGTAGGAAGGAGGAAACACAGAGGCCGGCAAATCATTTCACAGCCGAGCTGTTGAACACAAGAACGAGTCGAAAAAACGACCCGTTCTCATGTGACAAATGTCAACTGTGTACAAATGTTGGGCACGTGTTTGGCATGTTTCCCGACTATGCACCGGTGCCGAAGGGATCAATGATGCTAGTTCCTCGGAGCATCTTCCATTGTAATACCGGTAGAACAAGGATAGCATTCCCACCCGACGCCTGTGCTCTAAAGATTGCAATCCGTCTGTTAAGATGGGAGAATCTATCAAACGGTCCGCCCGTTTCTGCACAAAATTGAGGGTATTTTTCAGGTATTTTGGAGCTCCAGACCAGAGGTGGCTGCCAAATTCAACCGTGGGGCGCACTTGTGATTTGTTCAGGGTTAGCAGTTGTGTACTATTAAAGTATCTGCGGCCCTGTACAGTACGCCCAGTTTTTGGGAGGCTAACTTAACTCTGGCTTCGATGGAGCCCCATACCTGAGCTGGTCACTTAGAGTTACACCAAGCATATCAATGGAGGGGCTGTTCGGAAGATTGCTTCTGTTGAAACAGACTAGATTTTCATTTCGATCCCTTTTAGACGTAATCAGACAGGATCTTTGAAACATTAAACACAAAAATAAATTCAACGAGATTATTTTTACCCCAAGAGAAAACACTCTCGAGGTAACCGTCCATTCTTTGCTTCAAAGCCCTACAAGCTGTTGGAGTTTATGAACAAAAAGCTATCATGAACTGTACTGTCATCCGCGTAACAATGAATTGGTGCACATGACAAAAGGTCATTGATGTGCAACAAAAACAAAGTCGGAGACAGAACCGATCTCTGTGGGACGCCAGCATTTATCGAGTGTGAGGAAGAGGTGAAACCATCGGCTACCGTCTGAATCGACCTCTCCCTCAAGAAGTCGGCAATCCACGTACACAAGGATGCGGGAAGTCCGTAAGAAGGCAGTTTGTTGACAAGTCCTCGGTGCCAAACCCAGTCAAAGGCCTTGGAAATGTCCAGTGCAACCGTTTGGGTCTCACCGAAACGTTTCAGGCATCGCCCCCAAACATGCGTCACATACGCGAGAAGATCACCGCACGAGCGGTTCCGCCGGAATCCGTATTGACGGTCGTTAATAATTTTGTTCTTCTCGAGGTATGTGAGCAGTTTGTCGTTGATCACACGTTCCATCACCTTAGACAGAACTGATGTGATCGCTATGGGACGGTAGTTGGCCGAGTTGGAGCGGTCACCCTTCTTTGGAATAGGATGGATAACCGCTGTTTTCCAACCAGAGGTACAGAGCCAGTCTTCAGGGACATTTTAAAAAGCTTTGTCAAAATTGGAGCTATTTCTGCAGCGCACCTCTGCAGTACCAGGGTAGGTATTCCGTCAGGCCGACTAGCTTTATTAACATCAAGCCCTCGTAAAACATGGAGTACTTCCCGATGCCGGATCCTCAGCTTTTCAATACGAAAACCGCAGTGAGGAACCGACGTCGGGACAGCACCTTGGTCATCGAGGGTTGAGTTATCCACAAACATTTTACCTAATAAGTTAGCCTTTTCGGTGGCGGTGTTTGCTAGTGAGCCGTCAGGTCTGGTAAGACCCTTTAGAAGAACCTTTATTGGATAACCAACACCTCTGCCATAGGTCACCCCAAGTGGTTCGCTACGTTTGGTGATTTAGCAGGGGTGCCCGGGTTCATGGGGTGAGGTTTGTCTAGGTCTTGGAGGCGGATGACCAAGACACACTGAACCCCAGATTCCTACCCACCCCTTAAACCCTTTTCCTTCCCAGAACTCTCCTCTCCTTCCTTTCCTTAAAAAAACCCTCCACACAGCATCCCCAAAGATGACATAGGCCCTGAGGGAAATTGTTTTCCTCAGGGCCTCCTGTGTGGAGCTCACGTAAAAAAAAAAAAAAAAGAGGGGGCAGACTGGACTTGCCTGCTGCCATGCGGGCATGCAGTCAGCTTTCTGCTGATCTGCTGGTCGTGCTCGAATTTTAACCTATTTATGATTATCTTGGTTTCCTTTGCCATTTTGTTGTAAACTGTTCTGTCTTAGGATGTTCTAGATGTGTTGTAGGCTCGGTAAGCCGCGTTTTTTCATCGCACTGCTTCAGCGCATTGTCGACTGAACCACAGCTTTGAGTCTACACCAGATTCCTTAACAGTAGATTGGATAAAACCATCCATCGCGGATTTGATGACTTCACTTATTTCCTGGGTACATCTTGAGGGATCCAAAATCCGAAAACAGACAGCTGACCATGGGAAAGCATTAAAATGTGCCTGCAGACCGAACCAATCTGCTGACCTATAGTGCCACACTTTTCTCTTCAGCCTCTCGTTTGGCGGTCTGAAGTTTACAGGGAGTGATGTCGTCACCAGGCAGTGGTCGGACGATCCTAAAGGCGCTGTGACTTCAATCTTGTAACCGTGTGGCACAGTAGTTAAAAATAGGTCTAACAGATTGGAACGGTGAGTCTGGACATCAGGAACCCTTGTAGGCTCCTGAACCATTTGCTCCAATCCGTAGCAAAGGGCAAAGTATTCCGTTCGGCGTCCAGCCGAGTCTGTTGATCCTGAGAACTTTAACCAAGGTTCGTTATGAACATTGAAGTCCCCCAGGACCACAAACTCTGCCGTAGGGTAGCGGGGCAAGAGGTCATCGATAGTGTCGCTTAAATGTTTGAAGAGCTCGGACGTGTCTGATTCGCTAAGGTTCGGTGAGCGGTATAAACATGATTGACTCGAGCACAGTAGAATTTCTCAGTGGGTTTTGTAACATTGTAACTAATATATATTATAACATATTATAACATAACGCCTCAAATCATTTCCACAGAAAATCACTCTAACCCCATTATGACAGTTTTACCGCCATATTCCACCTCTCAAAACCAACTACTTTGCTTTTTCAAAAATAGAACACATTGCTATAAAAAGCGGAAGTAGGTGAAGGTACCTACCCACCCTCTTATTGGAATGAACTAATAAACTATTTCTATTCCAGATGTTTATGGAGATGAACGCAATCCCAAAGTCCCCCTCCAAGCTTGGCTGTGAAAGCTTTGTCCTGGAGGACTACCTCATCCCCCCTCCCCCGCGCCCCTTCTCCAACCCGCCTCCCAACCCCTCCCACCCTGTCCAGCACCACAACCCCCGCAAGAACGACCCCCTGCCCAGCATCCCCATCTGCCACTCCAAGCAGGAGTACATCCTCAAGTCCCCGTACCCCATGGACACCATCAGCGAGAGAGATGTCCCCCTGCAGATACAGGAGACCAGTCTGGACCAGGCTCAGTGCTCCCAAGACATAGTTCCCCTCCGATACCTGTCCAATGATGTTTCGGAACACCAGTACATGAACATGTCACCCGCCTGAACAATCTACTGTTAAAATTATGTAAATATATATGTTAATATTTCAGACTGGATTTTCAACTTTTCTTCGTTTTGAATCTTTGAGTCTAAGCCTGGGTGCACAACGATGTTTTAATTCATAAAAATCACCTTCCTACAGCACCCAGATTTGGGTAGCCATCACTCCAGGGTATTAGCAGTGCTACTACCCTTGAGAACACACCTCGAACCTGTATAGTTAAAACAAATGAGATTAAAATATTATTTCTTATCGTATGATGACTGCCTCAAGACATTGCATAGTTGAGATGAATCTTTAAAATTATGATCAGGTGAGCCCTTCCAAAGACGTTGTCAGAACCAAAAGTTAAGATGTCAATTTAATTTTTAATTCATATTAAATTGAAACTTAACTCCAATGTAATCAGTTAAATTTGGTTACAAAGGAAGCGTTGACACAAAATTAGGCTTTTAATTAAAAAATTATAACAACTTATTATAATTTCGCCTGATTCGTTGTAAATACTATCAGATTCTTTTATTATTATTATTAGAAATAAATATATAAATAATATAATAAATTTGGACAACTTATATAGCGCTGTTTTTTGCGAAAAATCGCCTCAAGAGCGCTGTACAAATATGTGTACAGTTAATAATATTTAAGTTGAACCAAATGATATTTTTATAAATAATGTTGATCTCCGTGTTACAAAAATACTGCATAATGTATGAAGACCTGATATCGCAATAGAATGAATTTCACCTCACCATAATTAATTTAACTATTGACTAAGAGAAAAAACACTTTTGTCAGTAATTAAGGTCTCTTAGTTATGTGTGACTGTATTTCAGTGACTGAATATTATATTTTTGTATGAAGTACAAATATCTTACGAACATAGTAACTTTTAAAAAACTAGCTCTAGAATACTTATTGCAGTAAATATTACCTACAAATAGTTTAAATTCCATAAGGGACTGAGATTAGATATATTTAGCATTGTAGATTTTACGACATTAAACAAAAATTATATCAGTAGGTTTGTTAAAAAAATATCATATTCATATAAAGGAACTACATATTTTATATTATTACATATATCTAAATAATCTAGTAATTTCAAGAACCAGGCCAGTGCATAACTACAAAACTTTGTACAATAAACCGCTTATTATAATTATTTTGTAATTTGCTAGTGGTGATTCTTAAAAGAATTCATTATCTGCTCTTTCATAGATGGCGCTAGTTCAATTATTTTAGGTTAAAACCCTTTTTGCAAGTTATGCTTTCAAATGTAAGAAGAATTAATGTTTTGGGTCCTTACATATTCTGTATGAATATGAATAAATACTTTTGTCCATAAACAAACTCAAATCTTTCGAGAAAGGCTAACACAAAGAAATACAATATTCGCAATTATCAAAAAACTTGGATGAATGATTGCCTCATTGAAAATATACAAACACGAGATACTCTTTGGAGGAAATGGAAAAACTCACCTAACAACAAAACATATGAAATGGATTTCAAAAAATACAGAAATAAATTAAATAAACAAATAATAAACACAAAAAAATTATACTATAACTATAAATTTAATCACTGTTTTAAAGACATTAAAAAAACTTGGAATGAAATTAATAAAACTTTAGGAAGGAAAGATAAATCCGGTTGTGATGAAGTCATATCAAAATATTTCTTAAAATCCAAATCGAAAGATGCAGTGGCAGAAAATTTTGCAGACTTCTTTGATGAGGGGGTAAATAAGTTATTACATGTATGTGATGTCCGAGCGTCAGAATACACGCCGGAATATTTAAATCACACAATGTATCTACCACGAGCAAATAAAAAGCAAATCGAATTAATTATCGGAGGTATGAAAAATTCCAAGACACCAGGCATAGATTTAATTCGTATGTATGATTTGAAAAAACATGTTAAATTACTTAGTCCTATAATCGCACACTTAATTAACAGAATAATTGATACGGGCCATATTCCCGATGAACTAAAATATAGCATTGTAAGGCCTATCTTTAAAAATGGAAATCACTCTTTAATAAACAATTACAGGCCGATTTCCTTACTTCCTGCATTAGAAAAAATCTTAGAAAAATATATATCAATAAATTTAGATAAATACTTAAATAATCTGAGTATCATTGATGAATGCCAGTATGGCTTTCAAAAAAATAAAAGTTGCGATAAATTACTCGAAAAATTTTCTAATCATATAAATTCACAACTAAACTGTAAACAACATGTATTGGTTCTATTTATTGATTTCTCAAAAGCTTTCGACACACTTAGCCATTTACAAATAATTAAAGTACTTGAATCTATAGGTATCCGAGGTAAACTCCTCTTATTCTTTAAAAACTATTTGTCAAATAGAAAAATGAGTGTGAAGATTCTAAATATAATTAGTAAATCAAGATACATCAAATCGGGAGTACCGCAAGGGTCAATTCTAGGTCCAAAATTATATATTATATATGTAATTGCTATGTGTAAGATTTTCAAAAAAGCTCGTCGATTCATTTTTGCTGATGATACTGCTCTTGTTGTATCAAATGAAAATCCTGAAATAGCTATACAAGAATTACAAAGAGATTTTAACGAGCTTCTCAAATGGGCTCATGATGTAGGATTAATTATTAATGTTAAAAAAACCAAATGCATGTACATAAAATCACCAAGTTTGAAAATGTGGAATGTTCCTAAAATAACCGCTCATAGCTTTGACTGTATACATAGAGGAATTGTTAATGTTTGTGACTGTGAAAAAATCGATTTTACAAATGAATATACTTATCTGGGAATAATTGTTGATAACAATTTTAAGTGGGATAAACAAGTGGCTAAAATTTGTAACCAGCTCAGATCCTTAGCTAGTATTTTTTACAAATTAAAATTTATTTTGCCTCATTGTACTCTTAAACTCATATATTTTTCTATGGTCGAATCTATCCTTAGATATGGTATTCGAACTTGGGGACATGCAAGCACTACTTACATTAAATATATTGAAAATTTACAAACTGCCATAATTAAAAAAATTGTCACAACAAATATTTACAAACAGAGACATAACTTAAAATTACTGTATGGCTCAGAGAGCCTACTTACAATAAAAGGTCTTCACTGGTTCACTACTATTATGGACAATATGGGGGAAAGCCCTTACAAACACCTACTTGTACACAAACATACCACAAGATTCAGAGAAGGAAAGGGCCTAAAAACTCCTCGAATATTAAATAAATATGGAAGCCGTACTCTTGAATATCTAATACCAGTGATTTTCAATAAAATTAATAAAAACATAAAATTTGAAAAAAATGAGAGACTATGTCCTAAAATGATAAAACTATGGTTAATGAACGAAAACTCCATGTATCTTTGAATATCTTAATATAGCTGCCTACATATCTTGTTATTAGGCAGGTATATTGAAATATCTTATATATTTATAGCTGTAAGTTAAACTATCTAATATTACTATGTGATCTATTCTAATGTTTCCTTAAAAATATAAATGTATTTACAAATATTTTCTTAGATATTATATTAAGAATGTTTAAATTGTTAGAACCTGCAGACAAGCTGCCATATGACAGCTTTGTGGGTCTACTCAAATTTTTGTACAAAATGTATTCTGAAATTTAATAAATAAAAAAAAAAAAAAAAAAAAAAAAAAAAAAAAAAAAAAAATCCAATAGTTTATTTGTTAGCCTTTCTTGAAAGATTTGAGTTTGTTTAAGGACAAAAGTATTTATTTTTATTAACATTGAATATACAGGGTGTCCGGGGTTAAAGTGCATTAACTTCGGGAGGTGATAAATAACTTTTTTCGAAATTCCAACTTTTAGGGGTAGTTTTGAGGTAAAAAGATAAAATTAGTCCGGCGTGTGTGTGTGCGGCCAGATTTATTATATTCCGCTCTTACGATACGGGCCAATCACAATCGAGTGGTGCGCCCGGCAGGCTCTCGGCAAGTAATATCGTACCTCACACTAAGGATTTTCAGTAGGTACGTTTTTTTGTGTGGGAAAAAAAATGTTGGAATTTCGAAAAAAGTTGTTAATCTTTTTTACTCCTACCATCATGAAGTTAATGCACTTTACCCCCGGACACCCTGTATATGGGCGCAAACAATTAATTCACCTTAGTATTTTAAAGCGTAATGTGCAAAAAGTATTAAAAACCTAAAATAATTTAATTGGCACCAATATTGCATATGTACGGGCGCAAACAATTATGTAATTCACCTTAATATTTTAAAGCATAACATGCAAAAAGTGTTAAAAACCAATAATAATTTAATTGGCGCCATCTGTGAATGCGTAGATTATAACGTATGTTACGTTTAACCATAAAGAGAAAATTTAATTTCTGTATTTAAGATTAATTTGTATAGTGATTTACTCTTTATTGGGAAAACTCAAGGGTGAAATATGTGCCATATACTTTTATAATACGTAAATATGAATTTCCCAAATGGTTTATTTTACTATTTGGGAACATTAATTACTATAAAATTAATTTATGTTTAAAACAAATTAGTAGAATGAACATTATGAAAGTAGTAAGTATGTAATTAATAATAATAATAATGACTGTCCAAGAACGGGAGAGCTTCCTAGTTGGACAGTCAAAGCCTCCTTATACTGTCAATATATTTTTATAACAAACAAATAAATAAATAAATATTTGGCTAATTTTTACGCCATTTTAAATGTATATAATATCGAAAAAAATGAAATAATTAAACTTTGTATAAACCACTTATATGATGCGCAAATCCGACCGGTTTCGGAACAAACGTTCCTTCGTCAGGGAAAGCTTATACTAATTTGACAGTTTCGAACAATGTTTTATTATGGTATTTATTATCATTGTTTATTTATTTTTTTGTTCATTTTTTTTTTATTATTTTTATCATTGTTCGAAACTGTCAAATTAGTATAAGCTTTCCCTGACGAAGGAACGTTTGTTCCGAAACCGGTCGGATTTGCGCATCATATAAGTGGTTTATACAAAGTTTAATTATTTCATTTTTCTATAATGGATAACCACAAAGTAATAGCTATAAAAAAAAGTATATAATATCCTTCACACAGTAATCTTTATTTGCAATTCTATCATATTACAGCAGCAAATAAGATACAATTATTTTTCAATGTTTGAATATAAATTTTCCTGAGAAATTGACTTTTAAAAAATCATTTAATCTAAAAACAATCTATTTCATCGCATAGCATGTTTTTCCACAGTGGTGTTTTAGTGAAATTTCATGGTAAACCCAATTACACAAAGGTACATCATATTATGAGATGACTCAATAATATTCAATTTGTGTGAATAATTTATGAGGAACATACTTTTAAGTGTGCTTCTGTAAAGAATTGGATAAAAGTAAACACAAGAATGAACAATAAATAATATTACAAAAAACAATTAGTTGCATAATTTTTTGTACATTATATTATATGAATTGTGTAAATGTCATAATAAAAATAGCAGGAGGTATGAAATAAAATATTAATTCCCGCAAGAACTGCTAACTACTATTTTGTGAAATAATAGAAATTTTTAATACTTAAGCTGTTTGTAAACATAATTTAGATGGATGAGTCACATCTATTCAACCACAATGTCAAATAATTTATTTGTAGGAAAAAAATATTTACAAAATAAGTTTTATATTACGGTGTATTATGTAGTTATTTGTCATATCATAACCAAAAAATATTATTTAATTCACTTTTATAAAATGATTGTTTTATTTTCCCAACCAATCCATCCTCCAATACAAGTATATTTGCAGCATGTTCCAGAGAAGAAGATACTCTTAGTATCACCAAGGAGAAAGACCGCCAGTCAGCATTGAAACTTTGCTTGAAATGGCACTAACCATCACGTCTGAAGTCAAATACTTCCCCATCTTCCTCTTCACTGTCTCCTTCTTCACCCCACTACCTTTGACCTAGAAAAATACCTTGCCATGGCATAGTGTGTTTTGTTTGAGGCTCCCCCGACTCCAGGAGGTTGGGAGCAGTTGGGATTCTTGAAGCATTTTTATTGTTTTAGTGTACTTCAATAAAACATATTGTCATTGCATTATAAATATGTATTTATTCTTAAATAGATTTTTGGTTCATACATAATTCATCTCAGATGCCTATAAAATTTATTGCATTAATACGACTAAGTACTTGAATCAGGCACTAAATATGTATTGTGTTGGACCAAACGTCAGGTTGCATAATTAAAACCTAAAATACATCAAAATTGTTTAAAACTCAATATAATAATATATCTTATATTATTAATAGAAATTATTTAAAGCATTCAACAATTGAAACATTTGTGACTAAATATTGGCATTATACATTATAATTGTTCCTCAACTTATACATTATACAAAACAAAAATATTGTCTAAAATCGTTATGTCTAAATCTAATTTTTTTTTTTAAAACATCTAAAATTGTTACGTTAAATGATTGCTAAACTAGTAAAGACTAAACTAGGCTTATAAATAATGAAGGTCTCTAGTGCTAGTGATGCGTTAATGCGGTGTCTATTAGCTGATAACAGTACATTTAGTGAAACCCACTTATAAGGTTCCCACATAAGAAGTTTTTATGGTTAAAAAGTTTAGTTTTTTCAGTCCCTTCAAAATTGAAAGTGAAAAGTAATGGCCTAATAAAATTCATCTCGCATAAGAAGTTTTTTTCTGATTCCTTGGAAAACCTTATAAAAGAGTGTCACTGTATTGGTGAGAATGCAGAAAGAAACAATGTACGTAGTAGGGTGAGTACCTAAATCAAGTGAAACATAGTCATCGAATGTGAATTTGGCACACAATTGTGTTTTATGAAATTTTAATGATGATTACGCTTATAGATTCGTTGTAACCTCTTCCCTTTTGAATGACGATGCATGTAAAAAAAAGAGTTCTCATTAGACTCGTGTATTTATGAGAAGACCATGATATGAGGTCATTAAAAAATATTGTCTTATTAGTAATATTGAAAGAAGAAAATTTTCTAACATTTTCAAGTACAGTAAAACTCGCTTAAGAAGTTTTTCAAGCATAAAAAGTTTGGTTTTTCGGTTCCTTGGCCCAAAAATAGCCCAATTTATTCCACATATAAGGTTTTCCCGCTTAAGAAGTGTTTTTTCTGTCCCTTTTAAAACTTCACGAGAGTTTCTTCTCCTAAAAGAGCCGTTCGCATTGGGCAAGTATTTTAGTCGAGTAGCGAGTATATTAGTAATTAAACGCGTCCGAACCCCACAATTTTAGTAAAGTAGTTTAGTCCGCTCTTTAGTAGAGTCAATCACTAATTTATTCTTCCACCTCTTCCAAAATAAGCATTAATGTATTTACTTTGTTGCCTGATAGCCCGTCATCTTGCAACGTGCGGTTCACTAATGAACTCTACTTGAACGTAATGTGAACACTTTTCGGAGAGTCAAGTAGCAAGTTACTCGCTACTCAACTAAAATACTCTCCCAATGCGAACAAGCCATAACAGAGCTTCACTGTACTTTTTTTCAGAGCTGTTGACACGGCGAGAATTATAATTTAAATTCCTTAAGTACATAAAAATATAATAAAGGTAATATAAAATTATGAAAATACTATAAACGCAGAGTTATAAAAAGTAAAATAAAAATATTAAAAAGATACAATTCCTACCAAAAACAGGCGCATAACTTTGGTTAGGCTGTTGTTCATATAATAAATATTTTGTTTACCATAAAACAATAATAACAAAACATAGCTTGGCAAGCCAGGGCCATAAAATATATCACAAAAATTCAATAAAAACTGCCCGAAACTCTGAGATAGGTCTTAAAAAATATGGAAAAGCTCCTTCAATAAGACAAACATTTAAATACATTTTTGCATAAAGAATTGTATTATGTTGAAAGTACCAATGTAAGTACTGTTATTACTTGTCAAAATTTTGAAAATTAAAAAATATCACAAAGTTACTCTTTGGTAAACACAAAAAACTAGAAATAGACTAGGAAATTAAATATCGCAGATTCTAAAATATTTTAAGGCACATTTTTTCATCTTCATAAAACGCAATAACATCATTATATTATATAAACTCTATTAAAACTAACCCACGATACTTATTATATACTATTAATATGTGCTAAGAAATCTCTCAAATATTACAAAATATGTTATTATTTGCACTGAACTGACAATCCCAAACCAGAAGTGTGATTTATTCTGATTTGTAAGAACTAATGTTGTCAGTTTCATTAGTAAGTCAGGTACGCCTCGTACGTCATACATATGTCAGTCATGCGATTCTGTATCTTTTGTGGATACAGTTATATGATTGTCTATGGCTTGCAATTGCTTTTTCTATGGGCAGATGTGTCAGCTGGCAGCGCTGTCGCTGACTTCAACTAGTTTAAAGCACGAAATGCTTGAGTATACATGATTATTTATTCATTTAATGTAGTTTAAAGTTGTATACCATGGACTTGACATTTGCGAAGTCGGCGACGGCTCTGACAGCTTACCAGGGTTGCCAATATGCTGGGAATTCCTCAAATTACGGGGAACTTGTGGGGAAATTACGGGGAATTTTTTTCATTTTGTTCTCCTAAATTTGGGGAATTTTAACATTTATTTTAGAACATAATCATTGGCAACCCTGCAGCTTACAAACCAGCCCGTAGAAAAAGTAATTGCAAGCCATAGACAACCACACAAATGTGACAGGCAATTACGTACGGAATCGATTCCGCATCCACAAAAGATACAGAATAGCTCTTCTGGTAATGTTATTATCATTGTGAAAACAAGCTTGTGGGTCCGAGTGGTTAAGGTCTTTCGACTCCTACCAGGCTGCAGACAGACCAGGGAAATTGATAATTTGTTTAAGATAAGGATAAGAATTTTAATATTTGATCAATTTCACAAGAAAAATTGAGCTGACTTTTAGCAAACTTTAGGCACACGGACACGTCCATAACACACTTGTATTGGATTATCTGTTCGGTGTCATCTAGCGTAGTTTCTGACAAAGAATGCTTTCAGCCAAGTTAAAATATAAATCCAGAGTCAATGTTTTAGAGGTTTGGATTTCCAGGCATGATGCATCGCCCAGATGGACAGAGGGCGCATGTAACCGACAGATCTGTAGTTTCCATTTTCATATATCGCTTCAGGAGTTTCAAAGCTCATGCCGAAGCGATAACATAAACTATTGTATAATCCTCCAGCAGTTCTGAACGCTTCCTCCGTCATTCCTTCATGCAGCATGAGGGCCGAGAGTCCGTACGTCACCCCGGTCCAGCATTCTTCGCTTTGGACAGACGTAATATCGACGTGTCCCGGTTTTACACCGTTACTCGGGATATAACCATTGCAAGCTCCCAATTTTCCATCTCCAAACTTCAACACATTGTTTTCAAAGATTTTCTTCAGCGCCGATGTTACGTTATCTTTGGGGAAGACGGGGTAATGAAAACCGCAAGATCTCAAATACCAATGGCCGCAGAGCTGGTCCGCCATTATGGACTTACTGTGCACATCGAAATTGTAGTAGCTTCCATTCCAGAGCGTCGATTCAAAGGATGCTTTCCCTTTAGCTAAAAGTTTGGAGAAAAGGGTAATATCGTCCTTGTAGTCGAGTGTGGAGGCCATGGTGGACATGCAGTGTAGTGCCGCCAGCCAGAGACCACCGCAGTAGGCACTGAAAATTAAAACAACTAAAATGTTGGGAACAAACTTCAAAGAAACATAATAAGGACCTTCAGTTTCTTTTCTTTATATTCCTCGGGCCTCAGCCATATTTTGTCAGAGGGTCAAAATATTTCCGCTTTACAAAAAAATTTAAATAAATTTGTATATTTCTGAATGAATCCGAAAACTGTAAGTTTTTGAAAGGTGATAAAACACACTTTCAAATTTAGTAATTCGAATAAACATAATTTTTGAATTTGAAATATATATATAAATTTTTTCATGCAAACATAAAAAGTTTTAAAAATGGCTCACTTTGCATTTTTTCTACATAAAATTACTGATAATGAAAACAATAAAAAACACACACATAATTTATTAGGCAAATGTATTACAAATTTAATCGTCAACTCACTTTTTTGTTGGTTCATGTAAAAATAATTAATAAAACCTTTTTTAAAGTTTCATAATTTTTTTTCAAATATCGGTTGGAAACTTTGGATTCATAAAGATGTACATTTGTCTCACCAGTCTCAAAAAGGCTATGTTTTTTTTCAAAAGGAGCTACATTTTGTATGGGAGTCGAGACGCTTTTTATTCTTAAGATAACCGCTTTTAATATTGAGCACTTGGTAAAATGTTAGCATCTCGTTACGGGAGTGGCGCGTGCGAAGCCGGGGGCAAAAGCTAGTGCTCAAATAAATCTATGCTACACATTTAACCTATATTGAGGGTTGTAGCTGGCAACACAGTATCGCATCTAATAAGCACACCCTTTACCATAATCTTCGTTTACACATCTGCCCTGATGATGGACACGGTAATGCTGTCTGAAACGTTGGCTAAAGAAAGAGATAACGCAACAAAGCATATTAACCCAAAAATAAAACGCATTAATTCTTTTGGCTGTGAAAATATCAAATTGCATTTAAAAAAAAAATTTTCAACCACACATCGCCACTGATCAAATGCGCACTGTTTCATGTGTTACCGTGCTGCTGTAACGAGAGTGTTTATCACGTAACCCGCTAGACCATACCCGACTACTCAGTTGCAACGTGTGATGGAAAATATTTTTAATTTAAAAAAGGAAAAATGACACATACATTTTTTCCTCCAGATACGCTCAGGAATCGCTGATTAAAATCCTTACGTGCTGTTACAACCTGTTTACATAATAAGATAAGATAATAGAACAAGCAGCAATACGATGAACATACCTAGGGCCGGTCATAATCCAAGCATCAAAAGTCTGATCGGGTGATCCGGTATTCTCAATCAGTCCATCTCCATCTGTATCCCAGGAGAGTATCCGATCAACGAGACCACGGCAAGTGGGATACATATCCTTCATGTAGCGCTCTGCATCCACAGCGTCTTCAGCTAAAGCGGCTTCAGTCATGGCTTCGCTGCACTGAGACAACTGGCTGTGAAATAGAAACGGGCGACCGGAATTCTGCCGCATCATACCCGGATGCTTATGAGAATCTTCATCAACATGATCATTACTGCTTATACTAATATGTTTCTCTCTCGGTTTATAGGTGTTCAATTTTAATTCTTCCGCATGCAGAAATCCGTTCATTTGTTTCATGTTTGATTTGTGATTTAAGAAATGCGAATGGTTGATTAGCGGCTCGGGTAATTCTACAGTAACATTTTGGTTCGTCGATCGCACATACAAATCATCATTGTCATCGGATATATCATCGATGAATTCCAATGATTGGTATTTCTCCAGTAAGTTTTGCTCCATCTTTTCAGATTTAATCATTGAAAAGTCTCTGAAAACTTGAAGGATGAATTTTAAGTTCAGATCCCTCCACTCGCTCACGTCGTGGATATTGTATGCGTTAATAAAGTCGAAAGGATCTTCACCTGAAAAACAAACCACATACTTATTAAGGAGAAGGAATCTTATTGTTAGAAATTTAAAGAATCTTATAGTTATTGAAGTTTAAATCCAATTATTAAAAGGTATATTACATACTTGGGTCGCCCAAATCGTGTGGAATGGTATTGGAAAATTTCCTTTTCGTTTTCTTGCCACAAAACAAATTTTTCCGTAGATTTCCTAATTCTTTAGAAACAGTTTCTTTAAATTGATACTGAAGTGATATCTGGAATGAAAACAAAAACATCCATAATTTTTTTTTTAATATGGACATACACATAATAAATTCTATGAATGTTCACACGAGCCTGATTGTTCATTCAATTCAAATGGAATCAATTGATTTTACCTGTAAACGAGGCCACAATTGAGCCAAGGCAAAAGAGGCATAGAAATGAACATCATAAGTGTTGTACATTCTGTATTCGTGTCCCTCTAGATATCCAAAAACACCGTAAGTCCATCTGAAAACAAGCATGTCTTATTAAGATCTTAAATAATTAAAAAATGCAGTAGAAAAGTAAAATTTTGCCAGATGATAAATTTATTTATTTATTACTAGCTGGGGTACCCACCACTCGGCTTCGCTCGGCTTCGCTCTATACTCCTACCATGTTTCCAAACGTTCCAGACTATTCCTGAACATTCCAGAATGTTCCAGAACATTCTGGATTGTTGTGGAACGCTTTCGAATACTCTCGAATGTTCTGAACTGTTCTACAAATGTCTAGAGGGCAAAACTTTCAACCCTTATATCTTCAAAAGCTCGCCCTTCAGGTAAAAACGGGAACGGGAAAAAATGGGTGGGGGATAGACGGCTACCACACCATATAACTCCTTTGATCATTCCGGGACTCGGTTCTGAGTTTTAGCAGTACTCACATTGTACACTTTCTTTTATAATATACTTATATTGATTAAAAACACCCTTAACTAGGCAAATGTCTGAATTACGGTGTAACATAATAAATAATATAAAAACAAAAACACCACACATTTGGACAGCTGTCCATTTATTGGTGGCTGACGGGTTTGGGTGCCTCGGTATTGGTAGCAAATCCGCAGATGTCATGTTACATAACAGAAGATTCCGAGAAATCTGCTTCTCCGAGTCCAATCCTCTTCGTTTACATCATTCACAATCTCAACTATAATTGGCTATCTTGGCTAGAGATTGGCTTACCTGGGATCATCTCTGGGACAAGTTTCAGAAACGTCAAACCAAACAGTTCCACCGTCTGCAATGTAGTACAGCTCATTCATTAAGGCACTTTTATACCAGCCGGGCAGAGACCTAAAAACACAATAAATTCTCCGCTCTCAATAGCTCTTCTCATTTTAAACCCTCAGGCCTCGGGCGGAAGGCCAAAACATTTTCGCTTTTCAAAACATCTAAATAAATGGAACATTCGCATCCAAAAACTAAAAACTGTTTTTGAAAGGTGATAAAATACGCTTTAAAATTTTATTATTCCAAATAAACATGTAATTTTTTTCACATAAAGTTTTGATTGAAAACATAAAAAAGTTTAAAAAATGACCTTACTTTTCTAACTTAAATTACCGATCAAGAAAAAAAATAAAAGCACACACACACATACTAGGCAAATGTATTATGAACGTTATCGATAACTCACTTTTTATCATGTTATGTAAAAATAATTAATAAAAAAATTCCAAAACTCATATAACTTTTTTTCAAATTGTAGTCAGAAACTTTGGAGTCGACGTCGAGTCGAAACAAGGGTGTACATCGAACGTTATTAATAGCCTTGTGTCTGCGTGGTTGAATTTAAGAATTCGGCTTCCAACGCACGTCTGCCGCCGCGCCTTACCTGTCGCACCATATAAATAATCGGTGGACGTGGATTTTCAGACAAAGCTACCGTTGTAATTAGGTTTCTAATTCAAGAATTCGTCACAAAATGACGCCACTTTCGTCAGCAAGACACAAAGAGACGTACCCTTCCTAGGTATAAGTTTTACGAATTTGTGAACCAGGAGTATCTCCCGGATTTCGAAAGATTGACGGTTTTACTCAGTTGTATCAAGCGGCTGTATATTACATATGACGTCATCGCCCGTCCCGGTTACTTTTTCGCGGTGACTAGCCTTCACTGGATGACTTGTTGACAGTGGATACGAGGAACGGGCTAATTTTGGAACCAGTTCCTATTGGACTTACAAAATGATCACCAACACTAACTGGGCAAAGCCGAACCAAAAGCTGCCCGCAGGGCCTAGTTTAAATTATTTTGCCGTTAACTTTTAGATTTGAATCTAAAGCGTGGTGTCATATCTCCAACCGTAATAGTAAGGGAGATGCAACAATTTGTTTGAGACCTAGATGAGTTGAACAAATTAGCTTGAGGGATTGACAATTATGTATTAATAATCAACGAATGAACTTACTCATCCTCCAAGATGGGGTTCTGCCACTCGTCTATATATTCTTCCCATTTCTTGTAATAAGTGAGAGCGTACGATGCGATACTAGGGCCAGCTATACCTTCATTGCCAAAAAAGCGACTGTAATATCTGAAATACACAAATATACAAATAATTATGTCATTTTTCTGATTTTCACCCTTCACCTTTCACTTTCACCCTTCATTTTAATCCTTTCAGCCTTTAGGATCGTCGGACCACTGCCTGGTGATGACGTCAATCCCCGTAACCTTCAGACCGCCTAACGAGCGGCTGAAGAGAGAAGTGTGGCACTATAGATCAGCAGATTGGTTTGGTCTGCGGGCACATTTGAATGCTTTCCCGTGGTCAGCTGTCTGTTTTCGGACCTCAGATCCCTCAAGATGTGCCCAGGAAATTGGTGAAGTCATCACATGACTTCATCCAATCCACTGTTAAAGAAACTGGTGTGGGCTCAAAGCCGTGGTTCAGTCGACAATGCGCTGAAGCAGTGCGATGAAAAAACGCGGCTTACCGAGCCTACAACACACCTCGAACGTCCGAAAACAGAATAGTATATAACAAAATGGCAAAGGAAAGCAAGAGGATCATAAACAGGTCAAAATTCGAGCACGACCTGCAGATCAGCAGAAAGCTGGCTACCTGCCCGCACGGCAGCAGAGCGTTCTGGTCGCTTGCGGGCTCAATAGGTCGCAATTTCTGCAAAACCAGTCTGCCACCTCTTACCAGACCTGACGGCTCTCTAGCAAATACCGCCGCCGAAAAGGCTAACTTATTAGGCAAAATATTCGCAGAAAACCCTCGATGATCAAGGTGCTACCCCGCCGTCGGTTCCTCATTGCGGTTTTCATATGAAAAAGCTGAGGATCCGGCATCGGGATGTACTCCAAGTCTTACGAGGGCTTGATATTAATAAAGCTAGTGGGCCTGACGGAATACCTACCCTGGTATTACAGAGGTGCGCTGTAGAAATAGCTCCAGTTTTGACGAAGCCTTTCAAAATGTCCCTGAAGTCTGGCTCTGTGCCCTCTGGTTGGAAAAAAGCGATCATTCACCCTATTCCAAAGAAAGGTGACCGCTCCAACCCAGTCAACTACCGCCCCATAGCGATCACATCAGTTCTGTCTAAGGTGATGGAACGTGTGATCAACGACAAACTGCTCACATACCTCGAGAAGAACAAAATTATTAACGACCGTCAATACGGATTCCGGTGGAACCGCTCGTGCGGTGATCTTCTCGCATATGTGACGCATGTTTGGGGGCGGTGTCTGGAACGTTTCGGTGAGACCCAAACGGTTGCACTGGATATTTCCAAGGCCTTTGACCGGGTTTGGCACCGAGGGCTTGTCAACAAACTGTCTTCTTACGGACTTCCCGCATCCTTGTGTACGTGGATTGCCGACTTTTTGAGGGAGAGGTCGATTCAGGCGGTTGCTGTCGAATTTAATGTTTCAAGACCCAATCATGTTTGATAATGTCTAAAAGGGATCGAAATGAAAATCTAGTCTCCTTCAACGGAAGCAATCTTCTGAACAGGACCTCCATCGATATGCTTGGTGTAACTCTAAGGGACCAGCTCAGGTACGGGGGCTCCATCGAAACCAGAGTTAAGTTAGCCTCTCAGAAACTGGGCGTACTGTACAAGGCCCGCAGATACTTTAATAGTACACAACTGCTAACTCTGTTCAAATCGCAAGTGCGCCCCACGGTTGAATTTGGCAGCCACCTCTGGTCTGGAGCTCCAAAATACCTAAAAAAAAAACCTTGACTCTGTGCAGAAACGGGCGGTCCGTTTGATAGATTCTCCCATCTTAACAGACGGACTGTAATCTTTAGAGCACAGGCGTTGGGTGGGAATGCTGTCCTTATTCTACCGGATTACAATGGAAGATGCTCCGAGGAACTAGCGTCATTGATCCCCTCGGCACCGGTGCGTAGTCGGGAAACAAGCCAAACACGCGCCCGACATTTGAGAACGGGTCGTTTCTATGACTCGTTCTTGAGTTCAACGGCTCGGCTGTGGAACGATTTGCCGCCCTCTGTGTTTCCTCCCTCCTACAACATGGGTCTCTTCAAGACTGAGGGAAGTTATTTTCCTCAGGGCCTCCTATGTGGAGTTAGTGTAAAAAAAAAAAATTCAAATTATGGAGAAAGGAAAGCTGAATTTACATGTTCATTTTATTTGAATCGAATATTAATTAATAATTATAATTATATAGAATATTGGAGCCAAGTTCAGATTTAGAAGAGATGAGATGACGTTTTAGGTAAGCAGGGTGGCCACAAAAAACGGATTTCCAAATTCCCTGATAATTCCAGGTTTTCCAGGGCAGTTTCTATATTTTTCCCTGATATGTTTAATTTGATATAAAGGGATATCGTTCGTTAGATAAATAATAAAGGGAATTCCGTCATCTATCAGGGTGTAATCTTTAGAGCACAGGCGTTGGGTGGGAATGCTGTCCTTATTCTACCGGATTACAATGGAAGATGCTCCGAGGAACTAGCGTCATTGATCCCCTCGGCACCGGTGCGTAGTCGGGAAACAAGCCAAACACGCGCCCGACATTTGAGAACGGGTCGTTTCTATGACTCGTTCTTGAGTTCAACGGCTCGGCTGTGGAACGATTTGCCGCCCTCTGTGTTTCCTCCCTCCTACAACATGGGTCTCTTCAAGACTGAGGGAAGTTATTTTCCTCAGGGCCTCCTATGTGGAGTTAGTGTAAAAAAAAAAAATTCAAATTATGGAGAAAGGAAAGCTGAATTTACATGTTCATTTTATTTGAATCGAATATTAATTAATAATTATAATTATATAGAATATTGGAGCCAAGTTCAGATTTAGAAGAGATGAGATGACGTTTTAGGTAAGCAGGGTGGCCACAAAAAACGGATTTCCAAATTCCCTGATAATTCCAGGTTTTCCAGGGCAGTTTCTATATTTTTCCCTGATATGTTTAATTTGATATAAAGGGATATCGTTCGTTAGATAAATAATAAAGGGAATTCCGTCATCTATCAGGGTGGCCACAAGAAACGGATTTCAAAATTCCCTGATAATTCCAGGTTTTCCAGGGCAGTTTCTACATTTTTCCCTGATATGTTTAATTTGATATAAGGGGATATCGTTCGTTCGATAAATAATAAAGGGAATTCCGTCATCTATAGCATTTATTATTTCTTTGCATCACAATAATCTATTAAACAAAATACACTTGTTACAAATTTATGATATTTCGCCTGAAGACTTTTTTCAAGCTTTTAAAATGATAGATAGAGATATAATCATTAAAAAACTAGCTAAAAATTGAATAAAAGGAAAGGCATTGAAACGGTTCAAGGATTATTTAACTAATAGATATCAAACCACAAAAGTGGGTCAGACAATCTCCGAACCAATGAAGATTACATCGGGAGTACCGCAAGGGTCTGTTCTCGGACCTATTCTTTTTATAATGTACATTAATGATATGGTAAAAGTATTGCAGACGACGTATTGATATATATAGCAGGAGAATATTATGAACTCATAATGAATAATGAATCATTTAAATAAAAAGACCTACACAATATATCGATATGGCTAAAGAAAAATAAACTAAAATTGAATGTAAACAAAACTAACATTGGAAAACGAGTAACGCAAATAAAAAAGACATATCGATAGACGGTGAAGTTTTGAAATTCGGATACACGCGTCCCAAAAAGAATTTTGACTGGACACCGAGGTGGAAAGAGAAAAATGGGAAGACCCAGACTGAGGTGGGAAGACGAAGTAAGAGGGGATGCAGCACAGCTTCTCCAGGTACCAAATTGGAAGTCAGCCGCTGAGGACAGGAGGAGTTGGAGGCGACTGTTGCAGGAGGCCAACACTCGATATGGGCTGTAGCGCCATTGAAGAAAAAGAAGAAGAAGAAGTTTTGAAAGAAGTATTTGAAATTAAATATTTGGGAGTAATAATTGACTCCAAATTGACTTTCGCTCAAAATACAAAACCAATTATTAAAAAAATTCCCAAAAATTTTCGCTGTTGGGGAAATAAGAAGATTCCTTGACATAGACTCCAGTAAAAATGTGTACAACGCATTCATTGTACCACACACATACCGTAGCAGCATTCTATTCTTAGCCAACGATGGATTAATGAAACAAATGACAATTCTACAAAACAGATCTATGAGAACTATATTGAAGAAAAATAGGTACACTTCAGTCAAGAAAATGTTGAAGGAGTTAAATATCTTGTCATTTAAACAAATTATTTACTTCAATACTATATTGTTAATCTACAAAATAATCAATGGCCATACGCCATTGAATTCCTAAGAAAAATTGATAAAACTACAAAGCAACAACACGAGACGAGGAAAAGAAACGAACTAAGACTCCCCTTCAGGAAAAAAAACACAAGAGTCAAAAGCCATTGATGTACGGAGCATTGAAGATATTTGGAGAATTACCAGAAGAAATAAAATTGGAAGAGAGCATAAAGGCATTTAAAATTAAATTACGAAGATATGTGATTGATTTGGTATAGATAGATGTGATATTTTAAGTGTATGTATATATTAGGATTGTATTAGGACATACATAACTATGAACCTATTTAAAATACCGCAATAAAACAACTTTGGGGTTTCACAAATCGCAAAATAAAGAATTTAGTTTTATTTTGGAATTCCCTGATATTATAAATTTTTTTTGAAATTCCCTGACATTTCCCTGATAATTCCAGGTTCAGTAAAATTCCCTGATAATTCCAGGTTTTCCAGGTTTTCCAGGTCTTGTGGCCACCCTGATAGCATTTATTATTTCTTTGCATCACAATAATCCATTAAAAACAAAATACACTTGTTACAAATTTACTATATTTCACCTGAAGACTTTTTTCAAGCTTTAGAAACGATAGAGATATAATCATTAAAAAACTATCTAAAAATGGAATAAAAGGAAAGGCATTGAAATGGTTCAAGGATTATTTAAACAGGGTGGCCACAAAAAACGGATTTCAAAATTCCCTGATAATTCCAGGTTTTCCAGGGCAGTTTTTACATTTTTCCCTGATATGTTTAATTTGATATAAGGGGATATCGTTCGTTAGATAAATAATAAAGGGAATTCCGTCATACGAGTATATAGCATTTATTATTTCTTTGCATCACAATAAACTATTAAAAACAAAATACACTTGTTACAAATTTATGATATTTCGCCTGATAGACAGGGAGGGGAGATAGGTAAACCCTACGTCATCGACTACACGGATGAAACTACTTTTAAGTGATAATGGGCATTTAGAAAACCTTAAAAAAGCTGGTCTGCCGGTGCGCCTCTTGGCAGGAGCCGCGCAGTCATGGAAATAGTCAGCGATTTTTTTGGTCAAAATTACGTCATCGACTACACGAACGGGAATGGTCTCATATGATAAAGGTCGATTAGAAAATGAGAAAAAAGCAGGTCTGCCAACCGGCAGCCTGGCAAGTTCGGAGGCAGCCGGCGTCAAAATGGGGAAAAAATTGGTCGATTTTACGTCATCGACTACACGAATTTTTTTTTTTTTTTTTTTTTTATTGGTTTTTATATACATATACATGTAATATAATCATGAGTAATTACATTTTCAGGTTACAAACGGATTAAACTCAAATCATTAAATACTAACATGCAACATTGATTATAAACAGTATAAACATATATATGTATATAATATATAACCTTTACGAGAGTGTAACTACTCGTGTGTAAAGGAAGAGAAAAATATATATATATATATATATTTTTTTTTTTTAAATTAAAAAAATTAAAATTAAAAATTATAACACATACATTATATTTACGTACTTACATAAATCGAATGTGTAAAAAAAATAAAATATATTAAAAAAAATATTAATTTAAAATAAATTTTTGAATAAGTATTGTTAATTAAAGGTTAATGCGGTTCTAAGTGGCTAAATTATTTAAGATATTATTGTTTAATTTATTTTTGAATTTATTGTAGTCAGGTTCTAATCTCAGCTCTATTGCTAGTTGATTAAACCACACCACTCCATTGAAGGTGTAGTAGTGTTGTGCAAAACTGGTATGCATTAATGGCGTACACAAGCGACCCACTGTGTTTTGCCTATTGCTCTCAACGCGGACCATGGCGTGGTGCGACTTATTAGAATAGTCTTTGTGTATTTGAAGCAGTGTATTTTTTATATATGTATTTTTTAGAGGTGGGACTTGAAAGTCTTGAAAAAGTTGAGAGGTTGAATAATGAATAATGTTGAATAATGGTTGAATAATGAATCGAATGAAACCAATGAATAACTATAGTCCAGATCATTCCATATAAAAATTTCACGGTCTGCCGACCAGCAGCCTGGCAAATTTTTGTGTACGATTTTTTTAAGTTTTTTTTTTTTTTTTAAATTTTTCGTTTATCTTTATTATTATTTTTATTTCACTATATTTTTAAAAACTTTGAATGCCATATTTTAAAAAAATAAGCGAAAAATATAAAAAAAAATAATTTAAGAGTTCCCGGTGTGCCCATCCGTCAGGCGAGCCTTTAGATGCCAAACCACTTACGAAACCTGCCACGGTGCCCCTCACCGTTGTCGCGTATTAATATTTTTGTACAAATTTATAATAATAATAGTCCTTTTAAGATTGCCTAATAGTCCATAGTAGTTGGAAGTTCGAACAACCAACCCACCGTCGCCGTAAGAGCTGCGTTTGTCCGAAAAATGACAGAAATTTCCGAACCCCGTCCGTTTCATATCGGTTTCGCTTGCCCTGCTGCATTGATTACATCGTATACAAGATCGTAACTAACGAAAACCTGTAGTCTAAATCATCCCATTTATGACTTCTTTCGTCTGCCGACCAGCAGCCTGGTAGTTTTTTGTGTACGATCTTTTAAAGTTTAAAATTTTTTTTTAATTCAAAAAAAAATATTTTCAATATCTTTATTATTATTTTTATTTGAATATGGTTTTAAAAACTTGGAATGCAAGATTTTAAATAAAATAAGTAGTAATCATAAAAAAATAAATTTTGAGTGTTCCGAGTGTACCCATGGACGGGAGAGCCTTTCGACATGAAACAACTTACTGGAAACTGGCCGCGGAGCCCTTCGCCTTCAACGCGTGCCCATATTATTAAACGAATGTATAATAATATAAGTTTTTTAAGATAACCTAATAGTCCACAGTAGTTGAAAGTTCGAAGAACCACCGCACCGTCTCCATAAGAGCTGCGTTCGTACGAAAAACGACGAAATTTCCGAACCCCGTCCGTTTCATATCGGTTTCGCTTGCCCTGCTGCATCGATTACATCGAATACAAGATCGAAACTAACGAAAACCTGTAGTCTAGATCATTCCATTTATGACTTCCTTGGTCTGCCGACCAGCAGCCTGGCTGTTTTTGTGTAGGATCTTTTAAAAATTTTTTTTTTTTTTTTAATTAAAAAAAATATATTTTCAATATCTTTATTATCATTTTTATTTGAATATGGTTTTAAAAACTTAGAATGCAAGATTTTAAATAAAATAAGATGTAATCATAAAAAAATTAATTTTGAGTGTTCCGATTGTACCCATCGGACGGGAGAGTCTTTCGACGCGAAACAACTTACTGGAAATTGGCCGCGGAGCCCTTCGCTGCCATTGCGTGCCCATATTATAGCCTGGTTGGTATACTCGAAACACTTAAATAAATTTTTTATCATTGCCACTTATTTTTTTTTTAATCTGGCATTCCAATTTTTTAAAACCATATTGAAATAAAAATAATAATAAATACAATGAAAATAATTTTAATAAAATTAAAAAACTTCACAAATCGTACGTAAAAAACTGCCAGGCTGCTGGTCGGCAGACCAAGGAAGTCATGAATGGAATTGTCTAGACTACAGTTTTTGTTAGTTTTGATCTTGAATTCGAAGTAATCGGAGCAACAGGGCAAGCGAAACCGATATGAAACGGACGGGGTTTGGAAATTTCCGTCGTTTTTCGGACGAACGCAGCTCTTACGGCGACGGTGGGTTGGTTGTTCGAACTTCCAACTACTATGGACTATTAGGTTATCTTAAAAAACTTATATTATTATAAATTCGTTTAATAATATGGGCACGCGTTGACGGCGAAGGGCTCCGCGGCCAGTTTCCAGCAAGTTGTTTCATGTCGAAAGGCTCTCCCGTCCGATGGATACACTCGGAACACTCAAAATTTATTTTTTTATGATTACTACTTATTTTATTTAAAATCTTGCATTCTAAGTTTTTAAAACTATATTCAAATAAAAATAATAATAAAGATATTGAAAATATATTTTTTTTAATTTAAAAAAAAAATTTAACTTTAAAAGATCGTACACAAAAAACTGCCAGGCTGCTGGTCAGCAGACGAAAGAAGTCATAAATGGGATGATTTATACTACAGGTTTTCGTTAGTATCGATCTTGTATTCGATGTAATCGATGCAGCAGGGCAAGCGAAACCGATATGAAATGGACGGGGTTCGGAAATTTCCGTCGTTTTTCAGATGAACGCAGCTCTTACGGCGACGGTGGGTTTGTTGTTCAAACTTCCAACTACTATGGACTATTAGGCAATCTTAAAAGGACTATTATTATTATAAATTTGTACAAAAATATTAACACGCGACAGCGGTGAGGGGCACTGCGGCAGGTTTCGTAAGTGGTTTGGCATCTAAAGGCTCGCCTGACGGAAAGGTACACCGGGAACTCTTAAATTATTTTTTTTATATTTTTCGCTTATTTTTTTAAAATATGGCATTCAAAGTTTTTAAAAATATAGTGAAATAAAAATAATAATAAAGATAAACGAAAAATTAAAAAAAAAAAAAAAAACTTAAAAAAATCGTACACAAAAATTTGCCAGGCTGCTGGTCGGCAGACCGCGAAATTCTTATATGGAATGATCTGGACTATAGTTATTCATTGGTTTCATTCGTGTAGTCGATGACGTAAAATCGACCAATTTTTTCCCCACTTTGACGCCGGCAGCCTCCGAACTTGCCAGGCTGCCGGTTGGCAGACCTGCTTTTTTCTCATTTTCTAATTGATCTTTATCATATGAGACCATTCCCGTTCGTGTAGTCGATGACGTAATTTTGACCAAAAAAATCGCTGACTATTTCCATGACTGCGTGGCTCCTGCCAAGAGGCGCACCGGCAGACCAGCTTTTTTAAGGTTTTCTAAATGCCCATTATCACTTAAAAGTAGTTTCATCCGTGTAGTCGATGACGTAGGGTTTACCTATCTCCCCTCCCGGTCTATGAAGACTTTTAAAGCTTTTGAAACGATAGATTGAGATTCATCATTAAAAAATCATCTAAAAATGATATAAAAATGAGATATAAAAATCATATAAAAATGAGATCATTGAAAAATTATCTAAAAATGGAAAGGCATTGAAACGGTTCAAGGATTATTCAACTAATAGATATCAAACCACAAAAGTGGGTGAGACAATCTCCGAACCAATGAAGATTACATTGGGAGTACCATAAGGGTCTGTTCTCAGACCTATTCTTTTTATAATGTACATTAATGATATGATAAAAGTATATGGTAAAAGTATGGCAGACGACGCATTGATATATATAGCAGGAGAATATTATGAACTCATAATGAATCATTTAAATTTTAAATGAAGACCTACATAATATATCAATATGGCTGAAGAAAAATAAACTAAAATTGAATGTAAACAAAACTAAATCTATGAACATTGGAAAACGAGTAACGCAAACAAAAAAAAGACATATTGATAGACAGTGAAGTTTTGATTTGAAATTAAATATTTTTGAGTAATAATTGACTCCAAATTGACATTCGCTCAAAATACAAAACCAATTATTAAAAAGATTGCCAAAAAAATTTCGCTGTTGGGAAGAATAAGAAGATTCCTTGACATAATCTCCAGTAAAAATGTGTACAACGTATTCATTGTTCCACACATAAATTACTGTAGCAGCATTCTATTCTTAGCCAACGACGGATTCATGAAACAAATGACAAATCTACAAAACAGAGCTATGAGAACTATATTGAAGAAAAATAGGTACACTTCAGTCAAGAAAATGTTGAAGGAGTTAAATATCTTGTCATTTAAACAAATTATTTACTTCAATACTATATTGTTAATCTACAAAATAATCAATGGCCATACGCCATTGAATTCCTAAGAAAAATTGATAAAACTACAAAGCAACAACACGAGACGAGGAAAAGAAATGAACTAAGACTCCCCTTCAGGAAAAAAAACACAGAGTCAAAAGCCATTGATGTACGGAGCATTGAAGATATTTGGAGAATTACCAGAAGAAATAAAATTGGAAGAGAGCATAAAGGCATTTAAAATTAAATTACGAAGATATGTGATTGATTTGGTATAGATACAACAATAACACTGTTCGTAAATACTGTCAAATTTTTGCTCTTCCTCTGTTTTATAAATTAATAATAAAAATACAATATTTATTACATTAAAATGACTACACGGTCAAACGCGAAGTCTGCCAGTAACTGTGTGCTTAATCCGGAATTGATGCAAATTCTCGATAATAAGTTCGATGACTTCAAAACTCAATTCCTTGAAAAAACATTTGCGGAGTTCAAAAAAACAATTGTTGAAGTTATAAAAAAGGAGTTTAAAGACGAAATAGAACAGCTCAAGAACAAGGTAATGCTTTTGGAGAGGCAAATTGATAATAACGATCAATACAACCGCTGCAATAATGTTATTATAAGCGGAATTCCTGAAAATAAAAACGAAAATGTATATGACATACTATCCAAAATTGGTACTGTGGCTGGATGCAAAATCACCCGTGAAGATGTGGATTTCGCCAGCAGAATCTCCCCAAGAATAAATCGCAATGTAATAAAGGAAAAAACGAGGAACATTGTGGTCAAATTCACCCGCAGGTACATTAAAGACGATTTGTTAGCAGCAATAAGAAAGAGAAAGGGTATGTTCGTCTCAGAATTACAGCTTCCAGGATCCACTAGAATCTACATTAATGACCATTTAACCCCTAAAAATCAATATCTTTTGAAACAATGCCGAGAGATAAAAATGGAAAAAAAAATACTCTACTGCTGGGTACGTAACGGAAAAATATTCATTCGTGTAAGTGACACCACCCCAATGATACTAATCGCTGATCAAGATGACGTCGATAGACTATCAAAATTAAAAACAACACATGATGTTTCGCCGACTGTCCCTTTAGGAAATTAAAATTATATAATACTGTCAAACATAAACCTAACATTATAAATCTCTCTCAAGTATGTAAATACCTTAATATCACACACATTATCTCCCTAATTGTAACACACGAATTATCATCACTTGTTAACTACAAAATAGTATCAAAAACTTATGAAATGTATCATCGTAATATTATTTTTCTCACACTCGCATGTTTACAATCAATTTGTATTTCGACCATAGATGTACCTCTTAATCTGTCAAAACTAATGCCTTTCGAAACCATAAACAATGCAACTTACCATAAACAAACAGAACCTGACGTTCAAAAATGTCCCCAATCACAGCATAATTATTTTATATTCCTAAAATATTTTTCAACAAATTTTATTCACAAAATATTAAAAAATGCTTAACATATATTTCCAAAATGTGCGAGGTCTTCGCACAAAAACACATAATTTCTTAAATCAGGTTCTTTTAAACAATTTTGACATTTACCTTTTATGCGAAACTTGGCTAAATGATTCAATCCATGATAGCGAATTGTTTGACAGCAGGTACGATGTGTTTAGAAAGGATCGTGACTACTCAGTATCTGGACAGCAGCAGGGAGGGGGGGTATTAATCGCAACCTCCAAATCTCTTAATGCTCAGAAACTACCGTGGTCTACGTGTACTGAGGACATTTGGATATCGGTGCCAATACTAGGTAACAATAATAAACTCCAAAAATTATATATATGCTGCTCGTACCATCCACAAAACACCAACTACATTCATAATCTAATTCATCACTTAAACAATACATCGGACCTGCACACAAATCACCCGGAAGGATTGTTTTTATTAGCTGGAGACTATAACATACCCAAACTAAATTGGAAGGTAACAGAAGGGCAAAACTATTTAGAATCAAATTTTCCAGAAGATACTGCTAGTTGTGCGTTGGTTGACTTCCTTTCATTCACGCAATTACAGCAATTTAATTCTGTGATCAATACAAATAAACGAACTCTTGACTTAATCATGACAAATATTTCAGAATGTAGCATAACTCACAGTACCCAGCCTCTGACGCCTGAAGATACACACCACAGAGCATTAGACATAGAGTTATCCCCTGTTATTAAACCGTCTCCCCTCGTTTCGTCAAGGACAGTCAAAATGTTTCACCGAGGTGATTACGGACAAATCATAAACGAATTATCCATAATAAATTGGGAACACGAATTTCAAAATAAGGATACTGAAGGGGCCGTATTAAACTTTTATAATATCATAAATGACCTCATACGTAAACATATTCCCGAAAAAAAAATTTATGTTAATTTGGAAAGGTTTCCCCCCTGGTATACTTCCCCACTTATTAAAATTGTAAAAGAGAAACTAAAATATCACAAAAAATGGAAAAAATACAAAAATCTAGCTGACTATCAATCCTTTTCAGTGCTGAGAAATCGTCAAAAGAAGATCTCACTTGAATGTTATGATAACTACATTAGGACGGCAGAAGAATCAATAAAAAAGTGTAGTAAACGCTTCTGGTCGTTCGTAAAATCAAAGCAATTGTCTTCTGATCTACCAAATCAAATGTATCTTGGCGATATCTCCTGCACTGATGGACAATCCATTTGTGACAATTTTAGTGATTATTTTAGATCGGTTTTTGTAGAGAATCCCAACCCCAGCCTCGATCCTATAAACTCTGATAACAATGTCGACAACTCTTATCTTCATATTCACACAATTAACTTTAATCAATCGCATGTACTTAATTATCTAAAAAAACTCGATCCGAACAAAAGCGCGGGATCTGATTTAATTCCATCCATTTTTTATGTAAAATGCCGGGACCAATTGGCTTATCCTATCTCCATGCTGTTCAAAATGTCATTTGAGGAAGGCAACTTCCCCAACGTCTGGAAACAAGCACTCATTACACCAATCCATAAAAGCGGGGACAAAAACAACATCACTAACTACAGGCCCATCTCCAAACTCCCAATTATCAGCAAGATTATGGAAAACATGGTTCTTGACCAACTTTTTCCAGCAGTACAAACTACCATATCAAAAAATCAGCACGGCTTTTTTAGAAAACGGTCAGTCGAGACAAACCTGCTGGAATACACAGATTTCATATTTAATTCTATGGGTAGTAAAACTCAGATTGATTCTATATACACGGATTTTTCAAAAGCCTTTGATAAAATTAACGTCAAACTGCTTCTGAAGAAGCTATTAAAAATCGGGATCAGTGGGGACCTTCTAAGATGGATCAAATCGTACGTCACTAACAGGAGTCAAGCAGTTAGAGCTAAGGGTTTCTCTTCACGTTTCTATAATATACCCTCAGGAATTCCACAAGGATCACACCTCGGACCTCTCCTTTTTATTTTGTATATAAATGATATAGACTCTTGCTTCAAAAACTCTAAAATCCAAATTTTTGCTGATGACATTAAAATTTACAAAAAAGTAATTAATATTAATGACAGCCTAGAATTGCAAGAGGATATCAATAGGCTTGGACTATATTGCGCGAACAACCAACTGTACCTTAATCTAGAAAAATGTAATACAATATCTTTCACCAAAAGCACTAACCCCCTAACATTCCCATATAAAATAAACGGAGTTGAATTAAAAAGGTGTAGTGAAGTAAGGGACTTAGGAATAATAATGGACTCCGGAATGTCTTTCCGATCACACATAAATTCCATTTGTGACAGGGCCTACAAACTCCTAGGATTCATTGTAAGAGTGACTAAACCATTCAGATCACCACATGTAATCAAGATATTATATTTTTCTTTTGTTCGCTCCATACTAGAATTTGGATCAGTGATTTGGAATCCCCAATACAAAGTCAATATTGATAGGTTAGAAAGAATCCAAAAAAAAAATTTGAAATACTTAGACTTTAAATCGTTCCGAATATCAGAACATGTAAAAGATTCCTTAGCATTCCATAAAATTACATCACTAGAAGAGAGAAGAAATATATCTGACCAGAAATTTTTATACAAAATCATCAACAACGCTGTTGACAGCAACTATCTTCTGGAAAACATCCATTTCCACTGTCCAGTACGTAATACAAGAACAAATAAACTATTCCACATCCCACAATCAAAAACTAACTACTCACAACATACATTTCTGAAAAGGACGTGCACAAAATATAACAATATCCTTTCAGACGCTGATATTTTCCATTTGTCCTCAGTTCAATTCACAAAATATGTAACGGAGAAGATCAAAACAGATTGTTGATCGTGAATCTGCTGTGTGCCTTATTTTATTGTTTTTCTCTTATTATGTTGGTTTCATCTGATTTTCGTATGAATTATTATGTTGGTTTCATCTGATTTTATTATGTTTATTATGTTGGTTTCATCTGATTTTCTGTAATCTAGTTAGGTATTATGTATGTATAACTTCTTATATTAATGAGTTTTTTGTTTTTTCTTTAAATTCTATATTCTCAAATGTGGAAACTTCACTGGTTCATGCAAATTTGTCAAATGTAATTATTTAATAAAATATGTACAACTGTTTGTTTTCCCAAATAAAGTAAAATAAAAAAAAATAAAATAGATAGATGTGATATTTTAAGTGTATGTATATATTAGGATTGTATTAGGACATACATAACTATGAACCTATTTAAAATACCGCAATAAAACAACTTTGGGGTTTCACAAATCGCAAAATAAAGAATTTAGTTTTATTTTGGAATTCCCTGATATTTTAATTTTTTTTTTAAATTCCCTGATAATTCCAGGTTCAGTAAAATTCCCTGATAATTCCAGGTTTTCCAGGTCTTGTGGCCACCCTGTTAAATAATAGATATCAAACCACAAAAGTGGGTGAGACAATCTCCGAACCAATGACGATTACATTGAGAGTACCACAAGGGTCTGTTCTCGGACCTATTCTTTTCATAATGTACATTAATGATATGGTAAAAGTATTGAAACATTGCAAAATAAGATTATTTGCAGACGACGCATTGATATGTATAGCAGGAGAAGATTATGAACTCATAATGAATCATTTAAATGAAGAGCTACATAATACATCAATATGGCTGAAGTAAAATAAACTAAATTAAATGTAAACAAAACTAAATTTATTAATGTTGGAAAACGAGTAACGCAAACAAAAAAAGACATATTGATAGACGGTGAAGTTTTGAAAGAAGTATTTGAAATTAAATATTTGGGAGTAATAATTGACTCCAAATTGACTTTCGCTCAAAATACAAAACCAATTATTAAAAAGATTGCCAAAAAAATTTTGTTGTTGGGAAGAATAAGAAGATTCCTTGACACAGTCTCCAGTAAAAATGTGTACAACCCAATCATTGTACCACACATAATTCTACAAAACAGAGCTATGAGAACTATATTGAAGAAAAATAGGTACACTTCATTCAGAAAATGTTGAAGGAGTTAAATATCTTGTCATTTAAAGAAATTATTTACTTCAATACTATATTGTTAATCTACAAAATAATCAATGGCCATACGTCTATTGAATTCCTACGAAAAATTGATAAACTACAAAGCAAACATACACGTGAGACGAAGAAAAGAAATGAACTAAGACTCCCCTCAAGGAAAAAAACACAGAGTCAAAAGTCATTGATGTACGGAGCATTGAAGATATTTGGAGAATTACCAGAAGAAATAAAATTGGAAGAGAGCATAAAGGCATTTAAAATTAAATTGCGAAGGTATGTGATTGATTTGGTATAGATGTGATATTTTAAGTGTATGTATATATATATATAAGGATTGTATTAGGACATACATTGTGTACCTATTTAAAATATCGCAATAAAACAATGATAAAACAACTTTGGGTTTTCACAAATTGCAAAATAACGAATTTAGTATTATTTTTGGAATTTCCTGATATTATAAAAAAAATTTGAAATTCTCTGACATTTCCCTGATAATTCCAGGTTTGGTAAAATTTCCTGATAATTCCAGGTTTTCCAGGTCTGTGGCCACCCTGGTAAGGCTTGATAGAAGAGAGGATATTTGTTTAGAGAGGGACAACCAAAAAGTATGAGGTCTAAGGTTCCCACTTCTACGAGTAGACTACAGAAAGTACAAACAAACAAAGGGGGAGGGGAATCCGGAAGGGGGGAGGGGGGTTCGCGGGGCGGGGGAAGCGGGAGAGGGGAGAGGGAAAGCGGAGACGGCAGAAGGGGTGCGGGACGGGTGGGAAAGGACATACTAGGAATATAATCCATTGAAATATTGATAGAATGACAGCATACCTACCTGAGGTCTGTGCCCAAAAGATTGCAATCCGTTTGTTAAGACCTAGACTGAGATGGGAGGATGATGTCAGGAAGGATGCAAGAGGATTACTCCATGTTGCAGATTGGAAGACGACGGCCGAGGACAGAGGGCGGTGGAGGCTTATTTTGAAGGAGGCCAAGGCTCGAAATGGGCTGTAGCGCCATTGAAGAAGAAGAAGAAGAAATATTGATAGAATGACAGCATACCCACCTGAGGTCTGTGCCCAAAAGATTGCAATCCGTTTGTTAAGACCTAGACTGAGATGGGAGGATGATGTCAGGAAGGATGCAAGAGGATTACTCCATGTTGCAGATTGGAAGACGACGGCCGAGGACAGAGGGCGGTGGAGGCTTATTTTGAAGGAGGCCAAGGCTCGAAATGGGCTGTAGCGCCATTGAAGAAGAAGAAGAAGAAATATTGATAGAATGACAGCATACCTACCTGAGGTCTGTGCCCAAAAGATTGCGATCCGTTTGTTAAGATTTTTTTTCTTTATTTTATCCCAATAATTTTATGTAACTACAGTACATTTAAAAAACAATTACGTAGGTATAAATTATAAAAATAAATAAAAGTAATGGGCCACTAAAGGCAAGACTGTGTGTGGGTAATATAACTTGTTTCTAATAAAATAAAAGATAGGGGAATCTTCAAGCTTCACAAGTTCAATTCACAGTTAAATTCAACAGTTTGGCGCACTTGCTATTTGCACAGGGTCAGCAGTTGTGTACTATAAGTATCCGCAGGCCCTCTACAGAACACCCAGTTTCTGAGAGGCTAACTTCACACTGGCTTTGATGGAGCCCCCATGCCCGGTCACACAGAGTTACACCAAGCATATCATTGGAAGGCATGTTGGGAAGTTTGCTTCTATTGAAGGAGATTAGATTATCATTTTGGTCCCTTTTAAACTTGATTGGGTCTTTAAAACATTAAATTCCACTAGGTTATTCTTGACCCAAGAGGAAACCCTCTCGAGGTAACCCTATCTTTTCTCTGCTTCAAAGCCCTCCGAGCTATTGGAGTTTACTAATATACGAGGGCTGTCAGTAAAATAAGATCACCAAGGTGCTGTGGTTGCGAGGAATGATTTTACACGCAATCCTGCAACACTGGCGTGTAGCCTGGTTTCCCCTTGTCAAATCTCCACCCTCTGTGATGCTTAGTCTCGGCGTGGCAGCCATTCGCGATGGAGCTTCCACTCGCCGCACCCGCCAGGTGTGAGTTACGCTCCATAATTCGTTTTTAAACTTGGCTTCGGCAAATCTGAATGATTTACTGCCACTGGAATTGTTCCTTTGTCTCTGGTGTCGTGTAGCGTATCCGGGTCTCGCCCCCAGTCACAATTGAGTCCAAGAATGAATTTGGCAATTTTTTCGTTTGAAACTGACGGCCGTTTGGCACGCTTTGAAGTTCTCTGCATCATTTGCGCATGTTTTTGCACTCATACACTGTTTTCCGTACACTTCAAGTAGCTGAGAATGAATTTCTACCGGGGTTTTGTTCTTCACACAAAAAAACTAATTATAGAGCATAATTCACACCTGGCGGGTGCGGTGAGTGGAAGCTTTATCGTGAACAGTTGCCACGCTGAGACTAAGTGTCGCAGAGAGCACAGCGTTGTGGGGATTTAGCGTAGGAAAACCACGCTACACGCCATTTCCCAGATCTCAGCACCTTGGAGACCTTATTTTACAGACAGCCCTAGTATTATATTATAAGACATCATACCTGTTGTGTTTTCGCTTCTGCTCCCCAAAATGTACAACTGGCATATCCCACACCAGGCAAAATTCTAGAGATGTACAAGCCCCTGGTTCCAGGGTCTCCTGGCTCGAGAGTCCAATCCCGTTGGCTGTAAGAAAACAACATGATGAATAAATAAACAGACAAGATTGCTTTATATTCAAGTTGTTACTAACATTACTAAATCAGTTTTAAAAAAACATGAAAGCTAGTGTATCATTTTATTATATTAATGAGTTTTTAAAGAAAAACCCTCAAGGTACTTTTTGAGGACTAAAAATGAGTGGTAAAACATCAAAGACAGGATTTGTGTAATAATATTATCATTATTTCAAATGAATAAATAATTACTATCGACCTTCGAGCTTAATATAAAGTCGACAAATAACACCTCACAATGTGAAAAGGTCACACATAATGGACTAAAATAAAAACGGGCTCTTAAAAGTTGGGTATGTAAATTCAGCAATTTGGAGAAATCTGCAATGGCTGGCTATTTGCATTTTATGGCGGCTGTTTAGATAAACGACGCGCTACATCTGTAAAATATTGATTTAATGGATTCATAAATTTTTGTGGTAAAAAAAAAACAATTAAAAATGTCTTAAAAAAACACTGAGAAAATATTATTATGCCGTAAACACCAACTATACTCGTGAAGGTTAAATAATATTTTGCTATTAAAAAAATCTTCTATTTTTTATTTCCGAATCTTTTGACCACAAAACAGGGGTTTGAATAACACATGCAGGATCAAGAATGTTTTTAATTTTACAGCAGAGCGTACAGCAGAGCGTACGGCAGAGCGTCGAGCAAGAACGCCCGGCGTAAAATAAAATCTTGTAAAAAAATACAACACGACGTCCTATCGCCGCGCTAGAGCGTAGCGTACTGGTATGCACTCGCTCTGTTTGACCGGTTCAGACAAGTTCAGTACAACACAACGCGGCGTTCGGGCGTATTTTACGCCGTACGCTGCGTAAATTACGCATTCTGTTATATAATATACAATATACATACTGGCGAGCTCCCGGCAATCATACAAAATCATACGCTTTTGGTTTGAAAATTTGAACGCTTAAAAATATTATAGACTAGCTAATACCCGGCATGCGTTGCAAGGCTATTCAAATAAATAAATTGATTCTCTCTGTATGTCCATTCCCATGCGTCCCCGTTCCCTTTCACCTTCCCCCCTTCCCCCACCCTCGTCTCTTCCCTCTCCGCGAACCACACCTTCCCCCTGCCTTTCCTCCCTGCCGCTAAAATATATGAAATACCTACACACATTTTCATTTGTACAAATTTCATAACGCCAGAGCTACCATTATATACAGCCTATGTCACTCGCTGATAATGTAGCTTTCTATCGGTGAAAGAATTTTTAAAATCGGTTCAGTGATTTAGTGTGAAAGCGTAACAAACAAACAACGCACTTTCATATTTACATATAATATTAGTACAAATATGTTACTGTAAAAGCCCATAAATTGTTAAATCTTATGTTTTATTACTAGAAAATCCCAAGATTTACCAACACGAAAAGTTGGCAAATTTTATTATTTACTGGAAAATCTTAATATTTAACGTAGTACAGGCATTTACAGTAACATATGCACAATCCACATATTTTGTGAACGATGTTCAAATCGTTAGCGAGTAAATGTACACTAAAGTTAAAAATTAAATAAAGATACCTATGGAGAGGAAGGGGGAGAGGTTTTTTCTCATTTATAAAATTTCAAAATTATTAATCTGCGATGCCTTATAACCCGTATGAAGTAGTTGTATTTTTAATAAAATAAATAATGCCATCACAAAGTGAAAACCCTTCAGAAGAAGTTTTCTTTGAAAATTTAACATTTTTAAAATGAACCCAATTCATTAGTCTCTCGATTTATTTAAAGGATACATTCAAGAAACAAACAAAAAAATGCATAAAAACTAATGTAAATGGACTAGAACCTGGGAGTTCCTCAAGCGCCAGTATTGGGTCCAATGATAATAAGTATGTAACAACGAAATCAAATGAAATGTAATCTATTTACCTGTAACCTTGGGATCAATTGGAATTTCAGCGGGAATCAGTCTCCCTTCTTTGTTCAGACAGTCCCAGAGGAGCGCGGAGGTCTTCTTGGTGCTGAACTTGCAGAAGCCGTCCGTGGTGGAGTCGTGGGTCTGCTTCCGCTTGGCCAGGGTGAAGGTGCACATCATGTCGGCCACGCTGGTCTCCAGGGACACGCCACACGTTTGGTTGTCGGAATATCTCTCAAAGATCATGACCTCTGGAAATGGATAATAGTTGAGTTTACTTTCCAATCGAAGAGGCAGACAGAAAGCTTTCATAACTATCAAGAAGTTTGGATGACCTTCCCGTTACCAAATGAGGTTACCGAAATCTCCGAAATTATTATCTTTCATAAATATATAATAAATTTATTGAATTGGTATTTTTTGTATTCCTACAAAACATACAAATATAGCCTAGTGTGTTGTGAGGGTGAAGGAAATGAGTTGTTTCATATAAGTCTCTTTTATTTTTAATATGTTTTCCATTGGCGAGAGAGGGACGAAAACATAGTTTTTTTGGCTACATAATATGATAAACAATCAGATCATATTTCGGTCAGTGGGCTGTAACTAGCATACATCATAAAATTTATAAATGCATTATATTACTATCATAAATATATTATATAATAATGAAAAACAATTAGGTGCTGCATAAACAAACTAAATAAATAAAATTCACCAACCATTAGCATTTTTCTTCTTGTTTGCTGTACCGGCGTCTCTGAAAGTAAATGTGATGCTGACGGTCCTCTTCTCACTGCACACGTTGAGGACATCCCATACAAACACCCCACACGGCAGACTGCTGTCCTAAAATAGTCAAATTCATTTTGTGAGAAGACGGCATTCCAGATTATTATTTACTAACCTCTAACCTAACCGTTCTTTTCCCCGTCTCCTTTCTCCTATCATTCTCTTCAGCCTCACTACATACCCCCATTGGGGATGTCTCTGAAAGTAAATGTGATGCTGACAGTCCTCTTCTCACTGCACACATTGAGGACATCCCATACAAACACCCCACACGGCAGACTGCTGTCCTAAAATAGTCAAATTCATTTTGTGAGAAGACGGCATTCCAGATTATTATTTATTAACCTCTAACCTAACCGTTCTTTTCCCCGTCTCCTTTCTCCTATCATTCTCTTCAGCCTCACTACATACCCCCATTGGGGATGTCTCTGAAAGTAAATGTGATGCCGACGGTCCTCTTCTTACTGCACACATTGAGGACATCCCATACAAACACCCCACACGGCAGACTGCTGTCCTAAAATAGTCAAATTCATTTTGTGAGAAGACGGCATTCCAGATTATTATTTACTAACCTCTAACCTAACCGTTCCTTTCCCCGTCTCCTTTCTCCTATCATTCTCTTCGGCCTCACTACATACCCCCATTGGGGATGCCATTATACCAAAGGCTCTGGACAAATGGGAGCAATTGGAACTCTTGTGGGGCATAAAGAAATAATTTAAAAAAAATAACAGATTAGGAGTAGGGAGGGATATTCTAATTTCTTTATATATGTATATTATACGGGGGTAGGGTGAAAGTAATGAACACATGCTTATATAGCGCGAACAAAATGACCTTCAGAAGCATGCCAGGTGGAATATGGAAGTGACATATATACGCGCAAATCTGAGGTTGTTGAATTCATCCAGTGCATTTTGAGAAGCGGAAGTATGGATACGTGTTTCGGTGTTAAGTCAAGGCAGGGTAAACAGCGTGCTGTTACCGAATTTTTATCTGCTGAAATTTTTTTCTTTGCTGCATTACTTTTCAACCTACCCTAGTAGATACACATTAACTGCGAATCCATCAATTGCTGATCAATCCATTGCCACGCCATTCAAAATATGATCCCATCCACCGATCGGATCGGTGCGTTCGCTTTGTTTGTCCTTAAACCACTCATCCGTTCGCACTAGTACGCCGACCCATCTGCTTGTGTATAGAAGCGGCCAACATATTCAGCTTGAGTCCAGTCAAATGAACACCAAACCTCGCACTCGTTTTGCACTTCACCGCGTCAAAAGTCCTTTAGTCGAACTGATCGAGCAATGATTGAGGGTGCGCATAGTGTATACTAATCCCAATGAGAGATTGTACGTAACGTATTTTCTGACTCTAGTATCTTCTGTCTTTTTCGTTTTCAAACAAGACACGTGAAAAGGAAGAGGAGGAACATTGATGACGTCCGTATGAGCTCTAGCTGGGGATAGGCGGATGAGTCTCCGGTATGGTCGGGGTTCGCAGTTGAGTCCTGGTACCATAATAATATAATGAAAGTCATGCTTATCATCAGATATCACCATCAGATAATTACACCAGTTAACTGCTAAATCTACTATTAAGCTATAATGAATGCTTATAAATACCAGCCAATAAAAGCATTCAACAATCTTTCACTTGATACAAAAAATGAGGAAAACAAAAAAATAAATTATTTTTATTTTAACTTTATTAGTAAAACCTCAAATTGTAATATTTAATTAAATGAATACAATATAAGCGAAACTCAATCGAAAATCTGGAAACAGAAAAATCAGAAAAAGATATTGACACCTCTGGGACTCTAGAGAGCATTTAGTTCGGGTTTGAATCTTGCAATCATACATAAAGATAGTAGCCAATAACATATGCGTTAAGAAAATGAAGATAGTGTGGGTGGTTTTTAGTCGAAGTATGATTAAAAATGACCGAATTTGATATCGACACCGTGGCGCAGTGGTTAGCGCGTTTGCCCGGAAAGCAAGAGGTCCTGGGTTCGAGTCCTAGAGGTGTCAATATCTTTTTCTGATTTTTCTGTTTCCAGATTTTCGCTATATTGTCTTCATTTAATTAAACAAAAAAAAATTCATACACAAAATTAAAAGACAAATTAAAGAACAAAAAAGGCACCCATTACAAAATTTTTATACTTAACATAAAAGAATAAAACACATACACACACAAAACCATTATAGAACATACATCATTATATACAATCGTACCTCATAATATATGCCGATTTGTCTATTTTTTTTTTCAATGGGGGCATCAGCACGGGTAAGCCACCTTGTGAGGCCTACATTATCAAATTATATTGTAAAATATAAGGCAGATAAATTGGATTATCTTCAGATTATGAGAAAGTAATAGCAAACATGTTTTTACTACAGATAAATCTGTATGAATTATCAGTAGACAACAGAGACTAACAACAGATTTTATATTATACCTATACATTATACTGTCAACGTAAGAACAATAAATTAATTAATTTTTTTTTTTTTTTTTTTTGAATTTTATTTTAGTAATTTGTACATTTAAGTTTACAAATTTCTAATTGATTATAATATTTCATATTGCAGTTTTTTAAATTATAATATTTTAAATTCACAAAATTTTTTGAAATCACAAAATTTTTTGTTTTTGTTTTATGTAGCTCCTACAATCCATCTTGAACTTTTCAATTGGTGAGGACTTAAGAGTTTCTGGTAGTGTGTTATATAACTTAATTCCTTTGTACAGCAGACTGTTTTGCGTATTCGTTTTGTCCTTTTTGTTTAATCTTATTTCCTTGCAAGTCCTTGTGTAATGTCTGTGAATGTCCTTATTGTATACGATTTTATTTGCGAAGTATTTTGGTAACATGTTGTTTAATATTTTGTGAATAAATATCAACGTGTTCAAGGTCAGTATTTGTTTCACTGTTAACCAATTAAGTTCCTTTAACATTTTAATTATTTTTGAAAATCTATTACTTCGGAGTATTATTCGCATTGCTCTGTTTTGGAGAATTAGAAATTTATTCTGTTCTCTTTCATTACAAAGGAAAAGGATACTTGAACAGTAGTTGAAGTGTGGAGCAATAATTGAATTGTAAATGGTGATGGCGGTTTTTCTGGAAATTTTAGGCCGAATTCTTCCCAAAAAAGATATCTTTTTGCCAATTTTCTTGTGGGTATATTCGGCATGTCTATTGAAGTTTAGTTTGGGATCTAATATGACTCCTAGGTATTTCATTTCAGAAACATTTTCAATAATTTCACCATCAATTTTAATTTTGCTTTCACTGGATGTCTTCTTATATCCAATCACCATACATTTTGTTTTTTTTTTGTATTTAATTTAAGCTTATTTATTTTTAGCCATCTTGATACATCATCTAGTTCATTATTTAAAATATTTATTAGTTCTTCATAGTTATCTCCAATTAAGTATATAAGTGTATCATCGGCAAAAAGTCGTACTTTGCATTTTGAAAATATTTTCACCATGTCATTAATATAGAGTATTAACAATAGGGGTCCAAGGACCGATCCCTGCGGTACTCCTAATTTATTTTCCATTGGTTTTGAGAATTGATTATTTATTTTTGTTATCTGTTTTCTGTCTTTCAAATACTCTTCTATTAATTTAATGGCTATAGATGAGAAACCAATTTCTTTAAGTTTTCTTATTAAGATTTCTCGATCTATAGTTTCGAATGCCCTTTGAAAGTCTAAAAATATTGCTAAGATAAATTTATTACTATTCATTCCTTCCTTCCATTCTTCGACAATTACGTTTAATGCTGTTTCACACGAGTTATTAGATCTGAATCCTGATTGCTCTTGGCATAGAATATTGTGTTTATCTAGGTATTGTAAAATTTGTTCTTTTATTATCACTTCAAGAATCTGCTCATATTTTGGTAAGGTGTTGATTGGTCGAAATTCTTCACATTTTCTGGTATTTTTAACCTTCGGAACCGGTATAATGGTAGATTGTTTCCATGACTGTGGAAATTTTCCTTCTTCAATCGTCTCATTAATAATATTTAATAGTGTAGATCCAATTACTGGAAAAGCATCCCTTATTATACTAATAGTTAATCCATCTGAACTATTCTTTGATTTAATTTCATTTAAAACTTTAAATAAATATTCTGCATTTATTCTTCTGAAGACCAATAATTCTTTGTTTGAGTCGTTATTTTCATTTATGGGGTTAGCAACAATGTTGGGTATTAATTTGTTGATTTGAGTGATGCTTTCAATAAAATATTTATTAAAGCTATTAGCCATGTTTTCTTCGTTTATCTCTTTTGGGAAGTTTACAATTTTTATGTCGTCTTTGTTTTCGCCATGTACCTACTAATTCTTTTATGTTTTTCCAAATTTTTTTGGGATCCCCTTCTTCTGAGTTAATTTTATTTTTTATGTACTCATTATGCGTTCTTTTTATGTCTTTGGAGTATTCGTTTCTCGCTTTTTTGTAGTTATCCCAATCCATAGTATTATTAGTAAGGCGTGCTCTTTTGTAAAATGTATCTCTATCGTGCTGCATTTTGCGTAGTTCTTTTGTGTACCACTTATTATTATTTATTTTATGTATCTTCTGTTCTGGGACTACTTCATCAATAGATTTTTTTAAGTTTAATATCATCTGGTCCGCTTTTTTGTTATATTCCATTTGATTTATTTCATTCCAATTAATAGCCTCCAAGGTCTGAATGAAAATTTCTTTATCATATTTTTTGTAATTTTTAAAAGTTATTACTTTTGTTTCTTTGCTGGAGTTGTATTTTTCTCTGTCATTTAATAGAATCTGAATGATGTTATGGTCGGTAATTTTAGGATTATCTAGTATATTAATATTTAAGTTGAATTTATTTGAGATTACAAGATCAATCACTGTTTTCGAGGTTTTGGTAATTCGTGTAAAATCTTTAACAAGTTGTTTCATCCCTGCAGCTTGAATAATATATTTCAATTTTTTTGTGTATATGTCTGCCTTTGCTTTGACATTTATATTAAAATCTCCAGCTATAATGTTTACATTTTCGTCTTGTAAATTTTCCATACACCATTTTTGAAAATATGTTAAAAAGTCGCACTTACTTGTGTTTGGCGATCTATAAATAACAGTATATGTACTTTTCTTGTTTCCTGTTTTAATGGTGATGGCTAAGATCCAACAAAGTTTTTCAATTTGCTGATTTGATATTACTTCATACGGGTATTTCTTACTTAAGAGAATCATCACTCCTCCTGTGTGTCGACTATGTGAGTTACAACGGATGGTATTATAATTTTCAAATTTTATTTCATTATCTTGAATATCTCCTGTCACATGTGTTTCGCTCATCATTAGCATAAATGATTTCTTCTCTTCTAAAAGTATTTGGACCTCTTCGTAATGTGCAATGATGCTTTGTACATTTAGGTATATTATTTCATTTTTCTCGTAAACTTTTTTTATAAAAAAGAGATCCTGCTCATTTTCGCTTCCAATTTTCGTTTATAAATCGGGCATTCTCTGCTCATGGCTGAGTGATTACTATTTATTTTTAAACCTAATCTGTTATTTGTCATAATACAATTTACACACTGAAAATTTTCATCGGTGCACTCTTTTAAATCGTGATGTTTGGCGCATTTTGGGCAAGATTTTAGGTTTCTGCAATCTACAGCCTTATGATTAAAACCATTACATTTAAAACATCTCATGATATTTAAATTGTCAAAGACCCTGCATCGGTCCCATCCGATATTTATTTTTTGTTCCTTTAACATCTTGTTGTATGTCTTTCCATCAACATCAGCATGTACGGTGTAGCTGGTTTGATTTCTTATATTTTTTGTTTCTTTTACAAATGTTACTTTTATTTTGGCGTTTTCTTCAAAAATAAATTCATTTTGTCGTTTTATTTTTATTTCTATCTCTTCAAAAGAATATTTTTCAGCTAAGCCAATAATTTTAACAGATGGTTTTTTTTCTTGTGGGATTTTCACATCATATTTGTCTCCTATCAGTCCAGTCACCTCATCCTGAATTTTTTTTAAATCGGTGGAATTTTTGAATTCCATTATTACCCCTCCATCCTTAAAATTTCTCATTCCAGTTACTCCAAAGTTTACTGGATCAATATTTCCTTTAATTTCGTTTTTTGTTTCAATATTTTCTTGATTTTTCTATTTTGGTTTTATGATTACAATCGGCTCATGTTTTTTTACCTTTTCCGCATAAGTTTCAGGTACTATTATTTTTCTTATGTCTTTTTTAATTTCTTCATTTTTTGTGTTCATATTATTGAAAAGCGATTTATTTTCCTGCATTATTTTTTTCATTTCATTAAAATTATGGGTAACTATTTTTGTGAGTGGTCGGAGAATTTTTAATTCGCCCTTCATTTCATTATTTTCTGCCACTAAATGAGCTATAATGTTAAATAAATTATCCATTCCTTCATTAATTTTTTCTTTTTGGCCCATGGAAATTTTTCCTTTACTTTCTGAGAGGGTTGTCTTCATGGAATTAATTATGATTCTCGAGTTAGTAAGTGCGTTACTCACTTGATTTGTCTCTATCAATATAGACTTTTCTTCGTCATCATTTATATTATTTTCCGAATCAGACGATAAATTATCGTCCTCTTGTTCAGTTGGGGATCTTGGGGTCATAAAAGATTTCGTGAATGGGTCCGAATTTTTTACTCTGGGTGTTTTATTTCCCTTTTCCATTTTTCAAATTCAAATAACTTTAATAAATAAATAATTTTATATATCCACTGCGGTATAATTATGCGGTCCCCAAACTATCTATCTGATTGTGATGAGACTTTGGTGATTTGTTGTGCGCACGCCCACAATGATTTGTATATATAATGGTGAGCTCTGGCGTTATTAAATTATTTCCCATACCATTCATCTGAATGCGATGCAACTTTGGTGATTTTTTGTGCACACCCCTGCAAAGGATTCTATATATAATGGTGAGCTCTGGCTTTATGAAATTATTTCGCAGGAGGGAGAGAGGTGGGGAAGGTGGAAGGGGTACACGGGAGGGGAATGGGACGTGGGAGGGAAACGTGGGCCGGAACAGGGTCACACGGGAAAGGATACACAGGGGAGGGTGAAGGAGGGAGACGTGGAAAGAACAGAGGGAGGAATTTCAAAGGAGACATAGGGTAGGGTAGGGGATAGGGGGAAAATATAAAAAAATCCATACTTCTCTCATGGATAGTTGCGAGGAGTGTGAAGGAAGAAGGGTGGATGAGGAAAATCTAGGAGGGGAAGGAGAATGAAAGAGGGAGGAGGGACGGGGGAAGGAAAAAGGACATGCAGGGGAGGGGTGAGATGCGAAGGAGATGAGGAATGTCAAAGGAGACATAGTAGGGGTGTTTCATAACGCCGATGGATTTCTTTCGTTTTGTGCTCCGATTGTCATACGAGATCGGCAGGAACCCAGACTTGGGAATTCCGCACAATAAGGGTACCTAACTACACGGTCAACAAGTGACAAGCGCTTTATCGTCAACAAGTCAGTCCGTTGCTAACCCCCGATCGTATCGTGACATTTTCGCACCACGCCGAAGTGTTATCCATCATATCGTCACATAAAGTATAAATCCAACCGTATTCTTTCGTATATTTTGTGTGAACTCGTGACTCAAACTTTACCGAAGTTCTAACAATCAAATAGAACAATATCGAGCGCTATGGACATCTATGACTATCACCAAGCCAGAAGACAACTACCGTAAGTACCACTTAATTGTGTTATACCTTTCTTGTTTGGTGGTTGGGCATAACTCAACGAAATCCATTAGCGTCTTAGCAAGGGCATCCGCAAGGTTACCCTCATCCCCATGCCCCGTGCATGAATCAAGGGGTATGGGAGAGTAGGGAGTCTCTCTCTGGTTTCAATCCTGGGATTGATTTGCAGCAATTTCCTCTATTCTTCTCTTCCATTCTTCCCTGTCTTGTGCGGCTCTTTTGAAGTCTGCATACGATGAACAGCGCACGTCCACCAGCAGGTCCTCCAGGTACTCTCGGCGTGAGCGTCCCCTGGAGTTTGTCCCCTCGGTCATACCCTCCATTATGGCATGCAAGAGGCCTTCTTGTCGTATCACTTGGCCGATCCATCTGGCACGCTTTTCAGACAAGGTCCTGAGCAGGTGCCTTCCTCCTTCGATTCTTTGGAGAACCTCCTCATTTGTAATGTGGTCTCTCCAGGAAATTCCTAATAGTCTTCTATGGGACAACATCTCAAAAGCCCCTAGTCTCTGTTTATCTCTTTTGGATAGGCACCATGTTTCGCAGCCTTACATCAAGAAACTCCATACATAGATCTTGATGAGGAGTATTCTCAGTTTTAGGTCTATATTATTCGATTCTATTATTTTCGACCTTTTATTGAAAGCAAGCCTAGCCTGGTGTATACGGCTGTCGACATCGCTCTTAGACCGACCGTCCCATGTTATTTTGCTCCCGAGGTATACAAACTCCTTGGTGTTCTTTAGTGGAACTCCTGACATCTCTACTCTCATCTGGTGTTGCGCTCGGTCTACAGTCAGCAGCTTTGTTTTTTTTTTTTTTTTTTTTTTTTTATTTATTTAAAGAATGTACCTGTTTGAATTGAGTTCTGTTTTTTATTTCTGTTAACTTTACTTTATCTCTTCTATTAACTCCGATGACACTTCTTTCTATGCTATTTTGACAGACGCTTAGTTTATTTGTTAAGGTTTTCTTTAGTGTCCATGTTTGACAACCATATGTTAAACAGGGTAGAATACATGCGTTATAGACTTTTCTTTTAGCTTTTATTGGCATATCTCTGTCCTTCGTAACTTCACTGAGCGACCAGTATCTCTTCCAAGTATTGGCTATCCTCCTATCGATTTCTTTGTCCATGGTTTTGTTGGTATTCTATTTGTTGTGTGTTTACTACGATATCATGTGTCTTTGAGGAATTAGTCATGACTTTTGTCTTGGTGATGTTCATTGACAGCCCTGCCTTCGCACTCTGATCTGATAACTGTTGTAACATATGTTGTAGCTGTCTTGGGCACTCAGAGAACAGTATCAGATCGTCTGCAAAACGTAGATGGCTTAGATTTTCACCATATCAAATATAGAGATAAACGAATAATCCAGGCGCTATACAAGAATGAGGCCTTTTTATTTATTGTTATTAAGTTTATTTTGTAGAACTCCATTTTAATTTTTTATTTATTTTATATATTTAATAATATTATTATTCAATGTATAAAAACAGTTTATTATAAACAAGTTGTTGAAAACTGTTTTTATTCCAGAGTGGAAGATACTATCAGTATCGCCCTGGTGTAAGACCACCATTCAGAATTGAAACGTTGCTTGAAAATGGCTTTAGCCGTGTTTAGTGACCAGATCTGAATAGCCAGGTACTTCCCAACCTTCCTCTTCCCCACCTCCTTCCCCTCCCCGCTACCTTCAGCCTCACAACATACCCCAATTGGGGATGCCATAGTCTCACTGGCTCCAGACGGGAGCAGTTGAGATTCTTGTGCGGTATTCACTGTAAAAAAAAAAAAAAAAAAAATTCCGGGATTCCGGGTGCTTTCCCGTTTTTGAGGTTTTTCAGTGCGAGGTCAAACTCTTCTCTAGTGATTGAATCTCCCAAATCATCTGCGTCTACCTCATTTTCTCTTTCTATCAATGTTTCGTTGTCACTATTTCCCTTTCCAAATTTTTTTTTATTTATTTTTTATTTGTTAACATTTAAACATGCTAAACTACTTATGTAGTTTGTCAGCAGGTACATGATGACAACTTTTTTTCAATAACATGGTACAATAGTAAACAGTATCTAGGTATGTATAATGTTGATGATAAGTTAAACAATAAAGATAAGTTGGTTAAGTTACAGAAAAGTATGAATATAAATATGTAAAAAGTAGCATAAGCCTTATATAACACACCACTACAAATTAATTTATTTTGAACAAATGAATATACTCAACAAGTACTTCTATAGTTTAATATAGGTACATAAGGTAATACAAATTGTGAATGTGAATTCCAATTAGGAAAACAAGGTCTTCGATAGGGCATCAATATAAATCATCAGCATCTGATAGCCATTTCCTTAGATCGTATTTGACTTTAGCTGTAAAAACATTTATATTTTTAATTGTCATTGGTAGTTTATTAAATACTCTGGGTACAATATAGTTTAGGGTTCTTTCACCGTATTTATTGGTACATTTAGGAACCACCAATCCTTCATTTTGAGTGAATCTTGTATTATGTTTATGTAAAACTCTTTCCCTGTACAAGGAATCAGACAATATAAGATGCTGACTTACAATATTGTAAAACAATAATCCTCTGACAGGTAAAACATTCAGAGACTTGTATATTTTTTTTTTTTTTTTTTTGGCTTTAGGCAATTCACCCTGAAAAGAGTGCTTTGTGCCGGTAATAGTTAAAGTGGATAAAAAAATTCGGTTAATCTATTGGGAAAATAATAAAACAAATTAAATATTGGACTCATTTAGATCACTAAAACAAATTAAATATTGAATTCATTCAGGTTAATAAACTTACATAAAGCTGTATGAACACGAGAATTGTTAAGAGATAAAAGGTATGAAATGTTAAGGGGGGACTGGTGTGTGATTTTAATAAGCCGGTGGTATATGTTCTTGAAAGATGAATGGTTTTTACAGTTAAAGAAAACGTGGTCAGGGTTTCCTCTTCCACACCGCACTGGCAGACCGGATCATCTAAAACTCTAATTCTAGATAAGTGAGATGCAATTGAACAGTGACCAATTCTCATTCTCGAAATACATGAAATGAATCGTTTTGAAAGTTTTTTACCGTGAAACCATGGCTTAGCAGGGATATGGTTTTGAATTCCAGCATAGAAGATCCAGTTCTTATTTTGGAGACTGCCCAATTTTCTTCCCAGGCACGAGTCATGTTGGATTTAAGAATCGGGAAGACATTGGAGATAGGAATTCTAAAATTTAGTGGGATAGTTCCGGAATCCGAACCAGATTTGGCGAGAAAATCGGCCATCTCATTACCCTCGATACCCAAATGGGCGGGGACCCAGGCCAATATTGTCTCAAACCCAAATTCACTTAGAGAATTGAGAAGATTTTTTATTTTACATATAATATTGTCTTCCGGATAACATAGAATATTTGACCTAATTTTAGTTAGAGCACTTAGCGAATCAGTACATAGTAAGGCTCGATTAATGTTGAGAACCTGGATTTGATTTAGCGCTTGTTTAATTGCAAAGCATTCAGCTGTAAATATGGAAGCTTCTTTCGGTAATTTATAAGTGAGATTGATGTTGAATTCTGGACTATATATCGATGCTCCACATCTTTTATTTTCAAATTTGGAACCATCAGTGTAAAGGATGGAAAATCCAGGGAATTTTGAAGCCACAATGCTTTTAAAACAATCATCCACATTTTTAAATTTATTTGGGGAAGATAAAATATTCTTCTGAAAGACTGATGTTATTGTTTTCGGCATAAAAGTGATAACCTTAAATGGAATATTGTATATAGGGAGATTGGGAACTTCTTGAAGATATTGGAGGGAAGATGATAGAGAATTATAGAGATGAAAACTTTTAATTAGGAGAGGAAAACATTGTTTTTCTCTCAATCTTTTGTTAGAATTCAAATTAACACTTAACCGATTAAGACTTTGTTTAATAGGGTGAAGTGATAACGATAAAGCCTTGAAAATATATTTATTGGCAAGGAATTGCCTTCTGAAATATAATGGAGGCTCCCCACATTCCACCTGAAGCGCATTAATTGGAGAAGACTTCATAGCTCCAATAATCATTCTGAGGGCTTTTGATTGAATTCTTTCCATTTTCTTATCTAAATATTTAGGGAGTGGGTCAAAAAGGAAAGAGCCATAATCCAAGTGGCTCCAAACTAGGGAATTATACATTAATTTAAGAGTGGTAGGATGAGATCCCCACCATACTCTGGAAACTGCTCGCATCATATTAAGTCCCTTATCACACTTTGTAGAAATTATCTGAATGTGTGGAAGCCAGGAAAGTTTATGGTTCAAAAGAAGACCAAGGAATTTGATTTGAGTAGCGGTTTGTAGAGGCGCATTATCAAAAGAGATTGAGAAGTGGGGAATTTTTCTTTTGCGCGTGAAAGCCACGACCCTTGTTTTAGATGCCGCCAGATTCATCCCATTTATTGACAACCAGCCTTTAATACATTGTAAAGCCAAATTCATTTCCTTAGCTGCAAGAATAATATTTTTATGTAACAAATATATAAGAATATCATCCGCAAAGTAAAGTCGCTTGATAGAAAAAGGAATTACTGAGTCTAGGTCGCTTATATAAATATTAAACAACAGAGGACTAATAACAGAACCCTGGGGCAAACCTCTCCATAGTTTGCGCCTTAAGCATTTAGAGGAAGACTCAATAATAGTGGACCTATCTGAGAGCAAATTAATAATAAATTGGACTAATTTCGGGGGGATTTGTTTTTTAATTAGCTTTTCTTTCAAAACATTCAGTAAAACATCATCGTAAGCTGATGAAAGGTCAAGGAATGTGGCTAATGTATAAGAATTTAGGGATTGAGAAACTCGGATATCAGTTGTGAACAAACTTAAATTATCCGTTGTAGATTTCTTTTTCCGAAAACCATACTGATTTGGTGAGATAATATCTTGACTTTCAACAAACCACTCTAATCTGTTCTTCATCAAACGCTCCGCTACTTTCATCAAACATGATGAAAGAGCAATAGGCCGATAAGACGAAATTTCAGATGGATTCTTTCCAGGTTTTAAAATGGGAATGATTTTTTGAGTTTTCCAATCCTCCGGAATTAGTCCTGTTTTAAACATATTATTAATAAGAGATAAGAAATATTCAACCGCCATATCAGAAAATGATTTAATGAAACTATTAAGTATTCCATCGGGACCCGGAGCAGAGTCAGAAAGGGCTCTTATTACTCGTTTCATCTCATCAATGGAGAAAGGAGCATCTAGCCAGTTAGAATGAGATGGATATGGCTTAAAAGAAGGCATTTCTTCACATCCGGCCACCGATGGGGGGGCTATTTTATCCGCAAATCCTATAAGAATTTCTTCTGATATATGTTTGATTCTCGGCGGAGAATACGATGATCCGAATTTTTTTAAGCTAGACCAAACTGAAGACTGGGGAGTTTCCGGAGACAGGTTCTCACAGAACTTCCGCCATCCAGCGCGTTTTTTATTTTTCAAAATTCGTTTGGTTTCCGCCTGGGCTTTTTTAACTGATAAAAAATTTTCTAGTGACATACACTTACGAAAAGAGGAAATTGCTTTTTTACGAGAGTTGACGGAGCGAGTGCATTCCTCGTCCCACCACGGAGTAGAGTGTTTTATTTTAATGTTCGCATTGCATTTCGGGATGGATTTTTCTGCTGCATTTATAACCATAGAGGGAAACGTCTCACATTGCATTCTGATGTCTCCCGGGGACGATTTTGTTAAATTAATAAGGTTATCTAGTTCAGAAGAGAAAGTGCTCCAATTCGCATCTTTTATTCTAAATTTGAGATTATTTTTAACTGGGGGGGGATAAGTGTTAGATTGATGGTGGAATCGTATTATAATTGGGAAATGATCACTAGAGAGGGGATCGTTTAGAATGTCCCAAGAGCATTTAGATGCTAACGAATATGAACAAAGAGATAAATCAACAGCACTTTTCCGTTGATGAGGGGGGGTGAATCTGGTTGGAGATCCGTCATTTAAAAAACATAGGTTATGGGTATCAATAAAATCTAAAAGATTGCGGCCAGAAAGATTTGTTATTTCGCTACCCCAAGAAGGGGAATGTGCATTAAAATCTCCAAGGATCATATAAGGGGAACAAATCTGGGTTAAGATTGGTGCCCATTCATTTTCAATAAAAGTCGTAGAGGGAGGAATATATATTGATAAAATTGTGATATCAGATAAGACAGCTGCTCTCTCTCTCTGGTTTCAATCCTGGGATTGGTTTGCAGCAATTTTCTTTAGTTTCCTCTTCCATTCTTCCCTGTCTTGTGCGGCTCTTTTGAGGTCTGCATATGATAAGCAGCGCACGTCCACCAGCAGGTCCTCCAGGTACTCTCGGCGTGGGCGTCCCCTAGAGTTTGTCCCCTCGGTCATACCCTCCATTATGGAATGCAAGAGGCCTTCTTGTCGTATTACATGGCCAATCCATCTTGCACGCCTTTCGGACAAGGTCCTGAGCAGGTGCCTTCCTCCTTCGATTCTTTGGAGAACCTCCTCATTTGTAATGTGGTCTCTCCAGGAAATTCCTAATAGTTTTCTATTATACCACATCTCAAAAGCCTCTAGTCTCCGTTTATCTCTTTTGGATAGGCACCATGTTTCGCAGCCGTACATCAAGATACTCCATACATAGGTCTTGATGAGGAGTATTCTCAGCTTTAGGTCTATATTATTTGATTCAATTATTTTCGACCTTTTATTGAAAGCAAGCCTAGCCTGGTGTATACGGCTGTCGACATCGCTCTTAGACCGACCGTCCCATGTTATTTTGCTCCCGAGATAGACAAACTCCTTGGCGTTCTTTAGTGGAACTCCTGACATCTCTATTCGCATCTCTATTATCTGGATATCGTCGGAGGGAGTATGAATATTAATTTGTTTAAACGGGATAGAATTATGGATTATCAGAGCCGTGCCGCCTTTACCATTCGGTCTGTCGTGTCTGAGACAATAATAACCTGAAATTCTTAAGTGAAAGGAGGGTTTTAACCATGTTTCAGAAATGGCGGCTACTGAAACGTCGTGTTCGTCGAGTAATTGAATTAGGTCAGATTTGTTAGCGAAGAGGCTTCTACTGTTCCACTGAAGAATTTTGTTCAGTTTCGAAGTCATTGCGGAGGCAAGATAATAAAGATTTAATGTAATCGGCAGCGTTGGACGGTACAGTATTGTTGTTTGTAAGGATTGAAATTAAAAGAGTAATTAAAGTTTGTATAAAAGAATTATTATTCATTATTTCGGGAGAGCAGGAGGGGAAGTATTATCCTTAATGGCACACCCATTGGGCGACTGGGATTTGGCATTCCCATTTGGGCTGGCCAAAATATTATTCAATTGTTTTTTATCAAGGTAAGGAGTATATTTTGGGTTGGGTTTGACTGGCTTGAGAATGGTTTCTCTGTGAGAAGATGACGTTGATTTTAAAAAGGTGGTTGTTTGGAAAGGAGCTGAGGACGATGTCATCTCAGCGAATGATTTTTCCGCAGGAGAGAATAACTTAGAGGCCTGGAAGTACGAAATGTTGTCGGTAGCCATTTTATGTTTTATGTTCTTCTGTCTTGATAATTCCGGACAGGCTAGACTGACCGCGGTATGTGCACCCGAACAGTTAATGCAAATGGGATCATTGGAAGATTTCGGACATTGATCAAATGGATGACCTTCTCCGCAAAAGTAACAACGTGGAGGGGAGCGGCATACGGGTTTTGAATGTCCAAACCGGCAGCAATTGAAGCATTGAATAGTTGGGAATTTATAAACATCGACGGGAAGCGAGGTATAATAAATAAAGACACGAGACGGTAGTGATTGTCCTTCAAATGTAATAACAACCGATTGAGAAGGTTTCCAGATCGTGTTTCCATCAGAAGAATTCTTGTAGTTCAGTCGACGTGCTTTTAATACTTTCGGGGTTCCGTGGGAATTATTCAAAGCGTCAACAATTTCAGCCTCTGGGATCTCCGCGGGAATTCCTCGCACAAGACCCATTCTCGTTAGGTTAAATGTCGGGATGAACGATTTATATTTATGGTTTGAGAGCGAGTCAATTTTTTTAACAAATCCATTAGCGGAAGCGGCAGTATTAAACTCGATAGATAATTTATATCGCCCTTCCGGTTTAATTGAACCGTTAACAATACCAAGGTTATTATTTTTTGAGTCAAATAAGAATTTTCCAAAATCTAAAGGGTGAATAAGTTTTCCTTGTTCAGTTCTCTGCACCATAACGATAAAAGGACCGGAAGCGGAAGCAGGATAAAGTAAGTCAGTACTTTTTGTATTATCGCTAGTTAAAGTACTTGTCTGGATGTTACAATTGGTGTTAAGGTTGTTAGAGGTCGAGGTTTGTTGAATCGGCGGTATAGATTTAACTTTCGATGGGATGTGAAGGCTATGCGATGGTCGCCGTTTACGAGATGGGAGCGTAATAGAAACCTGGCTAGAATTAGATTCCGAATCAGAATTTTGTAATGTTTGGATATAATTATATTAGTTTTACAAGAATGTCCCCAAGAAGTGATTCCATAACGGATTGTGGATTCAGCCAGAGAAAGGTAGATTAATTTTAAAGTACTTATAGGACCGAAATATTTTATTTTATAAATTCTACCCACAATAGACCGTAGACGTTTACAAACATTAGTAATGTGTACATCCCATTTCATGTAGCAGTCAATGGTAACACCCAAATATACATCATTTTTGACAAAATCAATGGTTTCACATGAACAGGGCTGTGAAACATTTTTGTGTATGCAGTCAAATGTATGTGTATATAATGAAGGGATTACATTATATCTCGCGTGTGGAGATCTTATGTGCATAATTTTAGTTTTTTTGGCATTTATTATGAGACCTGCATCATGAGACCAATTTAGGAGGGCAATAAAATCAGGCTGCATAAGGTTCATTGCAGTAATCAGGTCTTCGTGTGATATTACGAGTGCCGTATCGTCTGCGTACACAAAATGTTTAACGAATGAAAACAATTTACTCATAATTGAGACGTATATAATATACAGGGTTGGCCCTAAAATTGTACAGCATTTCGAGATATCTTTTCCATCTCTCTCCTATTTAGTCATTTACGAAAAGTATTTTGCCGTCTTCTCCTTCTATTGCATTACCCTTTCCAATTCTCATCCCAAAGAAGTCTTTCACCGCAGCGTGAACTCTTACTACATTTCCTCTCTTGAGGTCGTCGTTTATCTCATCGCATTTATTCTGATGGGTAGAGGAATTCGAGAGGGGGGAAGGGAACGAAGGAGGGAGTTAACTGCAGCAGTAGGAAATAGCAGGGGGTAAATTTGGAAAATCCATGCTTCTCACACGGACAGTTTTATGTGGCCTGTTCACGTGTCGGAAAAACAAAAAATATTGTGTATCCAAAAGCAATTCAATAAACACAATTAAAACTCAAAGTTTCTTTCTTTCTTGAGTGGCATTGCAACGCACTGTAGTAAAATTATCATTAAATTATTGTGACAATCTTTAAAAAGTGATTATTAGATATTTTCATTAGTAAAATACGTAATCATAGTGATTTCCTAAAAAAACTTACAAGACCAACTTTAAAAAAAATAAAAATAAAACAAGTTGCATATATATACAAATAATGTGTTTTCACGGTCAAAAGTATAAAAATATTATTTTTTTATCACACATTTTGTAGGATGCCCAATTATTTTGAGGTAAATAATTTCAAATAAATATTCATGGGATATAACAAATTTTGTTAATGACTTTTGTTTATATTAATAACCTTTTTTAACATACAAAATAAAATGATTAAAATAATAATGATTTATCTTACCTTGTAGTTATGGGGAATGACTGGAGAAATCTGTCGACAAACCAATTTCACCCCGTACTGACTCAAGTTGTAAGTTGTCCAAGCTCGAGGGTACAGTCCCGTATATTCACAGTCGGATCCCTTCAGGTTCCATTCCCACGTGGGCGGCGCTTTCTTGGGCTTGCTGCAACATTAACGCAACACTGAATTTCATGTCAATTAAGGTGCATCAAAACCCCACAGTAGAACTAGCACAACGGGTATAAAAGATTATCTCTTCATGCACCTCTATCCATTTCTCGTGTAGCAATCACAATTAATACGTCCCTCAAGTAGTGACTCCGAAGTGATATGGACACGAAACACGCAGCATCCTGATGAGAGCGCTACCGCAACATCGGTAACCTCATAAAAATGAGGGAAAGTGGTAGAGACACCACAGATAAGCATGGTATATTGACCAGCGTCAACCCGGCTTTCTGAGTCCTTGGCATTATCACCTTTCACAACCGCCCTGCTGGAAGCGGAGTGTGTAGTACCACAATTAATGCATCCCTTACTCGTATGCACTCTATCCGCAGTTGACAGAGGAAGAGGGACAAATGTTACAATAAAAAATCTTATCAATTTTGACGAGTTAAGAAACTACATATCGTCGATGTATGTTGTACGTACAAGCCCATAATTTCAAAATACAATTTTTTTTACGCTTTCAGTTGAACGTTTGATTGTTGCATTGAAATTTCGAAATTGACTGATAGATTGCTTGCACTCGAGTAAAGCCAATATCGCAAATGAATCTTTTCCACTAAAGAAGCAAACAAGACCATGCATATCGTAGGATTATCTAAAACCAAATAATCAATGGCAATTTTTTTTTTTACATTAGCTTCACACAGGAGGCCCTGTGGAAAAAAATTACCTCAGGGCAAGTGTCTTATTTGTATTTTGTGGAAAGAGAGAAAGTTCTGGGAAGAAAAAATGTTCGAGGAGAGGGTCGGAATCTGAGGGTCAATGTGAAAGGAAGGACATGTGAATCCATCCCTCCCACTACGGTGTAAGGCAATGGATCGAGAGACATTGGCTGGAGAAGTCATAAAAGTCACTCACGATACAGCCAGCCACGCAACCTCATCCCATGAACCCGGACACCCCTGCCAAGTCATCAAATGCAGCGAACCACTTGAGGTGACCTACGGCAGGGGTGTTGGTTATTTAATAAACGGTTCCTGTGGCGGCGGTACCCATACCCTCCTCCCAAATTGCACCAAAAAAAAAAGTAATATTGCGTGTGTGCCACAACTAATTTTGCGTAAATACAAACGATAATAAACAAATATTTTCTAATATAGCAAAAGAAACACAAAATAAACTACATTTAAATTTATCATTTATCTTTTTTATTAATGAAATGTCAGGTTTTTTGTCCCTCCTGAATATTTTAAAAACATTTCCGCAAAATTGGGCTCACACTAAAGTAAGGACAATATTATTATTATTCATTGTCATTTATTTAAAATTCATTATTCCAGGAATGTATTCCCTTGCTTCCAATGAGCATTTTCCCTTCCTCCGAGGATTTTCAGGCAGCCTATAATCGACGGAGTATAAGATTTTAATCTACAGGATACTTAATCTATGTGATACACAGAACACAGCTATATCAGTGAACATCATTGAAGTAATTGAAAAAGTTACGGCATATTACAACTAGAACTAGATGAAGATTAAATTTAAAAAGTTAAAAGCAGTGCATGATTATGTCACTATGACTTTTAAATAGAATCCGGTTGAGATGACTGATAGAACACAAAAATGATTGGAATAAAATAATTTGGAGAATAATGAATTACCTGTATGTAGACATGACACTTTGGAAAATAGTCTTATTATTTTGGTCTCTAATATTAACAATAAACTGGTTCTCCGGGTAGGTGACATAGTCGTAGATTCCTGGCCTCAACTGATATCTGCAAAACTCCCCCTTGTATCCTCTGCCGATACTTCCAGCCCCGATGCCTCCGAGGGGACAACCTAAAAATGAACAAAACATATTTATGCTAACAACTAATTGGAGTAGAATCTTTCTTGTGGTATTTTACATAATATTTAAATGAGTATGACACATGCTTCAGTGAGTGTGCTTCAATAAATAGGGCTAAATATTATAAATTTTTCGACCGAAACAGGACTTTCTAACGAAACCGAATCTTTGGTATCTGTTTCAGTTTCGACCGAAACCGAAACTTTTTTAAACATGTTAAAAATCTATTGTTTACTGAAATTTGGCTTACTTTTTACACTTACGGAGATAGGTAACACGTGTTAAATGAAACAAAAATCAATAATTGAAGTATGTGAAAAAACATTTTTTTTTGTTTATATTACTGTTATAAAATAAACAAAAATTATAAAAATTAACAAAACATGTTAACTATTTCTTGGAACAAAAATTTGTTAATAATCAACACTTACATTTAACGGGAAGGACCTCATTAATTAAGTATTTTAATTTTAATTGCGTTTACAATAACAACAATCTTGATTAAATTTAACATTTATTGAGATCTTTTAGTTGCAGTTATTAATATATGATTACCTATCTAACTACTGGAAATTTATTTATTTATTGCTTCTTCACAATTTATATACATATATTTTTAGCATGTAATTAATTATCAGAGTCAATAAAGAAAGAAAAGAAAGGCATATACCGTTCTTATGATAAATTGATCGGTCTCAACAAAGGTTCCTGTAATTATTTTGTACGACAATTAAGTACTTACTTAATTTAAAAATCAGTTCTTAAATACAAAAAAACTAAATATTATTATTAGATTACTAATTAACCGCAGTATTCGTAATTAAAAAGTCCAATATTGTACGCTAAAAAAAGCAGGTTTTCTATATTTTCACCAAGCAGGCGTCGTTGCTCAGACGACCTGCGTATATTTGTCAAGCAGCAAAAAAAAGCTGCTCGCAGGTGACACATGAGCCACAAACTCACCGGAAGTCAGCCGAATGACGCGCGATAATTCACAAATGCAGAGTTTCGGTGCGACTAAAGGTTCGGGCAGATTTTCTGCCGAAACCGAAACTGATGCCAGGACTAGATTTTTTTGCCGAAACTTGCCGAAACCAAAATTGAACCTTCGGTCGGTCACTAATTTTTTGTCATTTAAAGAAATCAAATACACAGGGTGTCCGGGGTAAAGTGTATTAACTTCGAGAGGTGATTCTACATGATGGTAGGAGTAAAAAAGATTAACAACTTTTTTCGAAATTCCAACATTTTTTTTCTCATACAAAAAGATCTACCTACTAAAAATCCTTAGTGTGAGGTACGATCTTACTTGCCGGGAGCCTGCCGTGCACGATCGTGGCAACATTGTATGGTGGTGATTGGCCCATATCGTAACAGCGGAAAATAATAAAGCTGGCCGCGCACGCCGGTCTAATTTTATCTTTTTACCACAAAACTACCCCTAAAGATTGGAATTTCGAGTTATTTATCTTTTTTACTTATACTATCATGTAGAGTCACCTCCCAAAGTTAATGCACTTTATCCCGGACACCCTGTATAAATATTATGCATTTTCCCCCCAATTAAAAAGGAGCTGTTGTGATAAGGACTGGGAATTTGTCAGATTCTCTATGATCCTCCCAATCCAGGCTAAAGATACCTACCATTAAATTTTTTGATGTTTTATAATAAACTAGCAGACGCGGCCACACGTTGCTGTGGCTAATGAAACACAATGTCACGTCATTACCCAACCATTAGAACCAACGCCATCTGTTATGTTAATTCAAATCCACACCGCCTGCTTGCCAGCACTCTGCACACTGCCCGCTGCCCACTTGCCAGCCCGCTCCCTTTATTTAAATATTTCAACCAATTTACACAAAACCTTGACAAATTATATACCTAAATCTTCCTGAATGAATCACTATCTATTGGTGAAAACCGCAAGAAAATCCATTCAGTAGTTTTTGAGTTTATTGCGAACAGATAGACAGATGCGGCGGAGGACTTTAATTTATAATATGTAGAGATGCATTATTTTTTGTAGAATTTTAATTTTGATTTATTAAATAAGAGAAAATTAGAAACATACTTTTTTGGACGTGAGGTCTACTGTTCACAGAACTGTCAGTTTACTATTTTGAATTGTAGCCCAAAAAAGTTTTACAATTCGTCACTGGGCAGATTTTACTGTATATTTGGGATACACCTAGTAAAATATTACATAGTTTATTTACAAAGTACAAGTTATGTAACTTATTGCTGCGAAATAAAAATGAAGATAACCCTAAATACTTTTATCAATCCACAATCAAAATTTTCACAAATAATATTTGAAAGCAAGACGAATTGCACTTACTCATATCACACAAGATTATAAATAGGTACCTGATTTTATTTTAGTGCATTCAGGGCTGGGCAGTATTTGAATTACTTGTATTTGAAGTACAAATACGTATTTTGAATTTGTATTTCAATTACTTCCTAAAAATGTATTTTGTAATTTGTATTTCAATTACCTGATGCTGAGGTAATTTGTATTTCAAATGCTTATGGCTTCAAAATACATTTTCAAATATATTTAGCGATCCTAATAATGACAATGAAAAATAAACTGACATAGATATGAGACAAGTTAGATAGTCTATGTAAGACAAGATAGATAGTCTATGTAAGACAAGATAGATAGTCTATGTATTACTCGTTAAAACGCTAGAATCCAGAGCAATATATGTTAATATTTAGAGTTGGCAACACTGTAGGTATGTCAAAGCAAGTATCTTGTCAATTGTTGTTTTCATCGTTTTGCGGTATTTATTCATGAAGACATGAGTTAATTTAAGGCGGCCAACCGTCCCGCATTCTGCGGGACCGTCCCGCATTCACGGTTGTAGTCCCGCATTGAAATATTTAATGAAATAGTCCCGCAAATCGTCTAAAGCGTCCCGCATTCCTATATTTTGTAATATTGTCTATGGTAGACAAATAAACTTTCTTATGTTTAGTGTATTTTAACCATTTCCATTCATCTGTGGTTAAGTTGATGACAATATATGTCCCTGGAAAAGGCCCGAAGATATCGATCTAGGGATTGGTTTATTTAGGTAAGCCAAAGAATAGTATCGAATAAGTGCAACCCGTGACACGTAATTGATAACCCATATTTGTCATTTAAATCAAATCAAATAATTTGTTGACCATGCCGCCGACCGTGAAAAAGCGAAGTTTTAATTCACTGAATTTCAAAAAGAGTATCCTTTCTTGCAAAGGTGTATAGTTCATGTTCTGAGTATAGTACTAATGCGCCGCATACAGATATTTTTAGTTATAAATAACGTTTTGTCTTCAGAATGTTAAATTCCAGTTGGATTCATCTGATGACGTATTTCGACGGAAAACATTTTCTTATTCGAAGTGCAGTGATAAAATTCTAGTTGCAGTTGTATATGCTGCCAGAATCAAAGAGTAACCATTTTCATGTTCTGAGTGTAGTTTTAATGCGCCGCAAAAAGATTTAATTTAAGCCAGTTTTGTGTTCACAATGTAAAATTTTAACTGGATTCATCTGATGACATATTTTGAAGGAATAACATTCTCTTATTCGAAGTGCAGGTATAAAATTCTAGTTGCGGACTACTACCGGGTGCCGCCTGACAGGGGGGGGGTGTGAAATTACACCCGACGGGAGGTGAGACCCGACCGTGGAAAAAATTACGAAGGATATTGTCACAAAAATATTGAATACGGTGTTATATTCGTGCCTGACGGTCTTTTTATAGACGAAATTCCGAAAATTAAAATCGAAATTGGGGAATTTTCGGGTAACTTTTCGAAATTCCGAAATACGAAATTTCGAAAAGCCTATTTTTGAAATTCTCTAGCCAATCCCTTCCCCCAGGACGGACCACTTTTTTTTTACATATTTGTGTCGAAAGTCGAAATAGGGGGGGGGGGGGTGACACCACGTTATCCGCCCCGGGTGCTACCCTTGCCTAGCTACGCCACTGGGACTATGTATGTGCTGCCAGAATCAATCATACGGAAATAATAATAAGGGGGCGGCGAAATTTTCCTCCGCCCCGATGTTCTGAGTGTAGTTTTAATTCGCAGCATACAGATTTAAAACCAGTAAACTAGTTTAGTTTTCAGAATGTAAAGTTTGTGTTGTGGATTCATCTGATGACACATTTCTCTTATTTGAAGTGTAGTCATAAAATTCTAGTGGCAGACTATGTATATGCTGCCAGAATCAAAGAGAAACCATATTCGTGTTGTGATGTTGTGATTGTAGTTTATATGAGTCAAATTCTAGATTTCCGAGAGAGAAAATTTGTAACATACCCCCCACCCCCCCTCGACACCACACGCCACAGTGTCCCACATTGATATTTTACAAAGTTGGCCGCCTTAAGTTAATTGATAATGGATGATCAAATTCCGTCATTGCTTTGTAGTGTACATTTTTGTGTCTTGGTATTAGATCAAGCACTATAGGAATAATTTGACTGAACACTAGATTATTTTAAAGTTAATTACAGTAGAGCGCACTTGAAGTGAAATAACACAAAAATGCGCCATACAAATGTCATTAAAATAATAATTATTATTATCTAACACCTGGGCTCTACACCACAAAACTTTACAAGTAGAGCGGATATGAGATGAGTCTAATGAGCAATATGATTGGTCAATTTTTGCACGTCCGTGTTTCACTCTGCTCAGCTTTGCTTCTATGGAAACGCACCCTTAGATAAGGGCACTTACGACAATTTTTTGCACCCAAAGGTTCTACTATAACGAAATATATTTTATATTTTGTATTTGAAATATAACAAAAAAAATGGTTAAAATACTGTATTTTGTATTTCAAATACACGACTTGAAAGTATTTTGAATTGCTTATTTTATAATTTGTATTTTGTAATTTGTATTTTAATTACACCCCTGAGTGCATTGATATTATTCCTGTTCAATACATGAGAGGAATTATTTAAATGGAAATATTTATATAATTTTGTCCATAAAAGCAGATAGTTTTTTGTCGTACACACTTTGAACGGGAAACACCGGTCCTACTGAAATGCCTGGAAAGGCATTGCGGCCAAATATTTTAATTATATGATGTCGTACACATTTTGAACGGGAAACGCCGGTCCTACTGGAATGCCTAGAAAGACCTTGCGGCCAAATATTTTAATTATATGATGTCGTACACATTTTGAACGGGAAACGTCGGTCCTACTGGAATGCCTGGAAAGGCATTGCGGCCAAATATTTTAATTATATGATGTTGTACACACTTTGAACGGGAAACGCCGGGCCTAATGAAATGCCTGGAAAGGCATTGCGGCCAAGTATTTTAATTATATGATGTCGTACACACTTTGAACGGGAAACGCGGTCCTACTGGAATGCCTGGAAAGGCATTGCGGCCAAATATTTTTATTTGAATATTGTACATCAATCCCTTATATATACATGTTTAATGCATATAAATACACATGTACAAGTGATACGAGTCTTCCCCATCTCCTTATCCAATTTTTTTGTAATGAAATAAAATATGTCCATTTTTTACACATAAAACATCACTATAAACGGCCCAATACTACTTGGACTTCTGTTAATGGAGTCCCTTTATAAAGAAGGTTAAAATTTTGGAAAATACTTTTTTAGTTGGTATGTGGTTAGTACTGCAAAAAAAATTCATTCAAATGTACCGATTATATTCAAAGATATATTTTTTTATGTGAATACCTACAAGAGTCCCAACTGCTCCCATCTGGAGCCTATGCGACTATGGCATCCCCAAATTGGGGTATGTTGTGAGGCTGAAGGTGGTGGGTAGGGGAAGGAGATGGGGTAGAGGAAGGTGGGGAAGTACCTGGCTATTCAGACCTAAACACGGCTAAATCTCAAGCAACGCTTCAATTCTGAGTTGAGGTCTTACACCAGGGTGATATTGAGAGTATCTTCCACTCTGGAACGTGCCGCAAATATACTATATATATTTTTTAATTAATTAATTGTGAAATAACACAAATAAATCAAATAAAATTTGTTTGCGCACGTCGGGATTCGATCCCACGACCTTCGGATTGTAAGTCAAGAGCCTTACCTCATAAAAACAATCCTCAATCATCTACATATACAAGGGCGGATTTAGGGGGGGGGGGCACGGGGGCACGTGGAGATTCCATCACAGTACAGAAAACTGTCTCTATCAAACATTTTTTTGCCTGTCCGCCCCTTGTGCCCCCCCCAGAAAAAAATCCTGGATCCACCCTTGTACATATACACAAATATACATAAATATTATGAAAAAAGATTAAATACTCGCTGTACACGAAACAATAACAGAGACTTACTACAAATTCCCATAACGCATACTACTTTTGGTCAACGAAATTTCTGATACCTTGCAACATGACTTTACAACATTCTTCCAGAGAGAGTAAAAAAATGTGATTCACAAAAAAATTTCAAAGACAACATAAAAATTTGGATAAAAAAAAATGATAGAGCATTTACCGGCGCACACACCCAAATTCGAAATTAAACCAATGTACTGATTGTTATTATTCAAAATTATTGGTAATGCAATTAATCTATTGCGTGATTATATTTTAATATAAGTGTAGGTATGTTAATAAGTGTAATATAAATTGACTTAAAATACAATAATAACCCCGGTTTTCAAATCAGGAAATACATCGGACATCTCAAACTACCATCCCATATCTATTGTATCTAACGTAGCAAAAATATTTGAAAAAGTCGTAAAGTCACAATTAACTAAACATATCACTTCAAATAAAATTATTAATGATAACCAATTTGGCTTCAGAGAAAATTTAGGCACGCAAGATGCAATCGCAAAAATAACCTCTATAATATATAATGCTCTTGACTCGGGAAATAAATGGTATTTTCATCGATCTAAGAAAAGCATTTGACAGTATAAGCCACATGAAGCTAATCAAAAAATTAGAAAACATTGGAATCCAAGGAACAGTTAAAGAATGGTTTAAAAGTTATCTTCATAAAAGACACCAACACGTAAAAATTAACAATATATTGAGTGAACCCACCTATTCCGAATTTGGAATTCCTCAAGGGACAGTTCTAGGTCCAATATTGTTTATCATTTACGTGAATGAAATGCTTTCAGTACCAAACATTGGAAAAATCATATCTTTCGCCGACGACACAGTTTTAATCATAGAAAAAAAAACTTGGGAAGAAGCCTATCGAACTGCGAATATAGAAATAAACAACCTAAAACAATGGTTAGATGATAACTACCTTTCCTTAAACTCTGACAAAACCTATTTCATGACTTTTACATTATCAGACAAAATCCATCCAACAATAAATTCCAATATTACTATTCATAACTCTTGTAATAATTATACGGACAACTGCAATTCACCAAAATGCTCAAAAATCTCAAAAAAAAATAATATTAAATATTTAGGCATAATTATAGATCAACATGTTAAATGGACAGAACATATTGCACAAATCGTAAACAGAATACGAAAACTTTATTACGTATTCCTCAAACTAAGAAATATTCTACATAAATCTATGCTACTAAAGGTTTACTATGCATTAGCACAATCAGTTCTACAATATGGAATAATAAGCTGGGGAGGAGCGTTTAAAACCAACTTAACCCCACTTGAAATAGTACATAGAAGACTCATCAAAATTATTCTAAAGAAACAATTAGACTATTCAACTCAAAAATTATTCGATGAATTCAAAGTATTACCACTAAATAAAATTTATCAAAAAAATGCATTACTTCAAATCCACAAAGATAAACTAACAACAAAGTCATTTAGCACCAGGCCGAGAACCTTAGGACAAATAATAATCCCTAAACTTAATACAACAACAGCCCAACATCATTACACATACTCAGCCATAAAATGCTTTAACGAACTTCCTAAAGAAATTCAATCTGCAAGGAATTATGAAATTTTTAAACAAAAACTTAAAAAACATTTTACTATTAACTAGATTTAGGTACCTATTTGTTACGATGTGCCAATTATATTTCCGCTATGAACAAAAAAATGCCAACTTATATTTCTCTATGTTTGAAAATTTTACATTATGTTTTATTATGTACAAAAAAAAATGCCTACTTATATTTTCATTATGTATAAAAATTTTCCATTATTTACAAAAAAAAAATGTCAACTTATTATTCATATGTTATAAAAAAAAGTAGTTCTACATACATCCAAATCGTAACAACTGTTAAGTATGTATAGTACTGTCAATCTGATAGTGCTCCCTCTCTAAACACGAGAATTTCTCAATTAGGGAGGTATTGTTACCACTAATATTATATTATATAACAATATAACTATTAAAATCCATTCATCACAGTGTGAAAATAAAAGGGAATGCAACGATGACAATTGCCTACAAATAACATGCAAAAATAGTATTAAGTATCTGGGTGTCATTGTAGACAAACACTTAAAATGGAACGAACAAGTCGAAAATACGGTAACCAGAGTAAGAAAACTTATTTACATATTCATTAGATTGAGAAACATTCTATCATCTAGTATGATTAAAACTGTTTATTTCTCTCTTGCCCAATCTATTCTAGAATATGGTATAATCGGGTGGGGGGGAACTTTCAAAACTAACCTCCAACCTGTAGAAAGGGTACAGAGGTTGATTCTAAAAGTTATCACACGAACACCATCTTTATTTCCAACAATACAACTATTTAATTCTTTTAGGGTACTCAGTTTAAATAAAATTTTCAAAAAGAACACACTGTTACAAACACACAAAGATCATTTTAATTCTACAACAACAATCACAAAAATAAGTAACCGTTCAAGATCACGTGGTAATCTAGAAATCCCTAAATTTAATACGAGTGCTTTTCAACAACATTATACTTATCAAGGCATAAAATTTTTTAATGCCCTACCATATAAAATCAAATCCGAAGAAAATTATAAAGTCTTTAAATTACTAATAAAACAACTGCTTGATCAACCAAACACTAATTATAAGTTTTAATTTCAAAGAAAGAATTTCTACGTATATTTTTTGATTACAATGTACTAATTAGTAAAAATTGATCAAGTCTTAATTATAATTTTATGTACTATATTTCAAAATTAATCACTTAACTCCATCATTAATTAACAAAAAATAAATTATAAATTAATGTAGTCTTCTTATTGATTGCACATATCCTCTTAAAATATTACATCAACTTTTGAACTGAAATGTAAGCGATTATTGTCGTAAAATAACATTATGTACCTACTCCTGCAATATTATCAGTTAATCCCATTGTCAGAATCAACTATATGTACTTACCATCTCAACACCTACCTATTAAGAGAAATGCAATAATATTATTTTTATTTTTACTACTTCTATTGTATATTATTACTTTTAAAATATCTATACTACATGTATATCTAATTTAGCAACTGCTACGTTAGTATATTTCTTTATTTAATATTTGTTTTTTATTCATAAGTTTTATTTGTTTCTTAATTTAAAAATATATAGTATAATATCTTATTTTTTATCTTTTTTCTGTAATGACACGACTCCCCAATTTAAACATGAGAAATTTTTTCTCTTTTAAATTGGGTAGATTCATTAACAAGAAATTATTTTATTTGTAATTATTTTTAAGAACCATGTATTTTCCTTATGTAAATCTGTTATATGTATGTATATTTCAAATAAAAAAAATAAAAAAATATTATATACATTGGTTAATTATATATTATATGTATTGGTTAATAAAAAAATAAAATAAAAAAAAATAAATAAAAAAAAAATAAATAAATAAATAAAAAAAAAATTACTGCCTCAACAAAGGCTAGTCTATTGAGGCGGATTACGAGAAACCTAAATTTATAACTATTTTCTATTCTTCAAGTATCTACTGTTCATATTTATATTATATTCTGTTGTTAACCTTTTGTACTTAGTAACTCATATATTTTTTTTTTTTCATTAACTCCACACAGGAGGCCCTGAGGAAAATAATTTCCCTCAGGGCCTATGTCATCTGGGATGCTGTGTGGAGGGTCTTTTTGAGGAGAGGAAGGAATGAACATTGGTCTTGAAGAGACCCATGTTGTAGGAAGGAGGAAACACAGAGGCCGGCAAATTATTCCACAGCCGAGCTGTTGAACACAAGAACGAGTCGAAGAAACGACCCGTTCTCATGTGACAAATGTCAACTGTGTACAAATGTTGGGCACGCGTTTGGCGTGTTTCCCGACTATGCACCGGTGCCGAAGGGATCAATGATGTTAGTTCCTCGGAGCATCTTCCATTGTAATACCGGTAGAACAAGGATAGCATTCCCACCCGACGCCTGTGCTCTAAAGATTGCAATCCGTCTGTTAAAATGGGAGAATCTATCAAACGGACCGCCCGTTTCTGCACAGAGTCGAGGGTATTTTTCAGGTATTTTGGAGCTCCAGACCAGAGGTGGCTGCCAAATTCAACCGTGGGGCGCACTTGCGATTTGTACAGGGTTAGCAGTTGTGTACTATTAAAGTATCTGCGGGCCCTGTACAGTACGCCCAGTTTTTGGGAGGCTAACTTTACTCTGGCTTCGATGGAGCCCCCATACCTCAGCTGGTCACTTAGGGTTACACCAAGCATATCAATAGAGAGCCTGTTCGGAAGATTGCTTCCGTTGAAAGCGAGTAGATTTTCATTTCGATCCCTTTTAGACGTACTCAGACAAGATTGGGTCTTTGAAACATTAAATTCAACGAGATTATTTTTACCCCAAGAGAAAACACTCTCGAGGTAACCGTCGATTCTTTGCTTCAAAGCCTTACGAGCTGTTGGAGTTTGTGAGTTCTTTGGGGGCTTGTCAAACAAAAAGCTATCATGAACTGTACTGTCATCCGCGTAACAATGAATTGGTGCACATGACAAAAGGTCGTTGATGTGCAACAAAAACAAAGTCGGAGACAGAACCGATCCCTATGGGACGCCAGCATTTATTGAGTGTGAGGAAGAGGTGAAACCATCGACTACCGTCTGAATCGACCTCTCCCTCAAGAAGTCAGCAATCCACGTACACAAGGATGCGGGAAGTCCGTAAGAATGCAGTTTGTTGACAAGTCCTCGGTGCCAAACCCGGTCAAAGGCCTTGGAGATGTCCAGTGCAACTGTTTGGGTCTCACCGAAACGTTCCAGGCATCGCCCCCAAACATGCGTCACATACGCGAGAAGATCACCGCACGAGCGGTTCCGCCGGAATCCGTATTGACGGTCGTTAATGATTTTGTTCTTCTCGAGGTATGTGAGCAGTTTGTCGTTGATCACACGTTCCATCACCTTAGACAGAACTGATGTGATCGCTATGGGGCGGTAGTTGGCCGGGTTGGAGCGGTCCCCCTTTTTTGGAATAGGATGGATAACCACTTTTTTCCAACCAGAGGGCACAGAGCCAGTCTTCAGGGACAGTTTAAAAAGCTTCGTCAAAATTGGAGCTATTTCTGCAGCGCACCTTTGCAGTACCAGGGCAGGTATTCCATTATATAAACCATTGTAAACATTAACACTGAATATGTAAGTTTTTTAGTTGTTTCAAGAGATATATTATTATTATTATTACCCCTCGACCACGGAGACCATCAAAATATAACTGGTTTAAAACAAATTCCATTTTCTCAAACAGGTTCCTTATTTCCGCCGGCCTAAAGTGTGTTAACAATCTTGCATTAAATAACATTAAATAGAATTCTTGCAAATTTGCATTTAATCGGCTTTATTTCTACCGTAAGCGTAACAATAATAAATTCAATGTTGACATTCCACTGAACGGATGCCAAAACCAAATAATTCCTTATCTGATAAAATGTTCAAATATTTATTTAACATAACAAGCGATATACATTACATAAAGTCAAGTGGTTCTATCCTAATATTATGCAAAACACGTATTTCTTTTACTCAATTTTCCTGCTTACTAGAAAAAATTATGCATTACCGAGAAAATTTAAAAATATTCTATTGCCCATTAGATTTCATAACAAATTAAAGTGTTGGCATGCTAATCTATACAATTATGTAAAACAAATACCCAAACTAATCTGCTTAGACTTTGAAATAACAAGCTCAAAGGAATAAAACTGTGGCCCACAAAGGAATCAAACTATTCCTACTAAGGTCCCACCTCCAACCCACATATGAAAACCAATTAATTGATAAAATAAATCAATAATACTAAAATAACATGCAACATTATGTTAAAGTAATACAAAACTTACCGTAAATGTGTTTTGCATTTTCTAAATTAATAAAATCCATCACCGGTTTTATCCCCTGCGCTTTACATTTCCAATAGTAGCCTATATATCTGCAACAGAAGGTGGGTTCGTAAAAATAAATATAAAGGGATTTTTTTATAATGCAGGTAGCAAAAATATAGTATTTATAATGTAGAAATTATTGAAAAACTACAGAAGCATAACGTTGATCCTAAACACGAGAGTAAATAATAACAAATACGATTTTTAAATAAGAACGGATTTTGTTTTATTTAATTACATTACATATATGATTGCAATATTACTTTTCCAATTCAATTAGAAGTCTTAGGTTAGTTTGTTTGTAAGCGAGCAACAAATGAAACCTAGCATTGAAATATAATTATAGTAACCTTGCGCCTAATGGTATAAGAGGAAGAACTTGATTCCACTTTGGTTTTGACTGCGGTATATTTTTCTCGGGATACACATTGTCAAGTCTTAATTTAAGACCAAATTCAGGTGGTACACTGGGCAATGCATTGTTACAATTTTCCATTTCGAACTTAAAAACCACTGTTTTCTTTTACGGATCGCAAAGACTTTTGTTTTCCAAAACTCGCCAAGGACAGAACATCAAACGACTGAAATTGAAATTGACTGAAATCGTGATAACAAGTTAGTCAAGTTACCGATCTTTTGACAGAAAAAGTTAATGTTGCCAACACTAAAATATCCTGCCAGTATTGCCGTGTTTAGCCATTAATAATTTTTGATGATGGCTCTTGTTCTTTATTATTGGAATTTTTTTTATTTTATTTACCAGATGATCGTCCAAGCGACAGCGATAACCGTATAATATATTATAGTAATCAATAAGTTATCAGAACACAATGAGCAAATAAGAATAGTAGAAAAACGCTTTGCCAGAGTGCTTCTTAGGAAGAATCCTGGAGAGAGACCACTTCCGATGACATTTTGGGAACAAAATAACTTAAATTAATTATAAACTAGCGGGTACCTGGCACGCGTTGCAATGCCACTCAAAGAAATAAGGTATGCTTGAATTCTATTTGTAATTAAAGTGCTTTTGCATAGTACAACTCATCACCAAAGTTTCATCACAATCAGACGAATGCTTGGCGGAATTACATTTATCTATCGTGACGTGACGTGACGCGTCATAATGGTATCGGTTTCATACATTTACTATGGTGACGATTACATTAGTCTGTCGTGTCATGTCATGATGCGTTCTGTCGTGACTCGACAGAAGCTATCTCGATTTTCGACAGAGCAGTATGGGTGAGGGGCATGGGGACGGCCATGTCTTGGCTAGTGTGTACGGTGGGTGGTTTGTATATTTATGTGTGTACGTACCACGCATAAATATATCAAGATCCACGTGCTCTGTAGTGACGCGTGGGCCAATTTTTATTTCTCTGTGTCCAGAAATCATATGACGACATTTGGATTTTAAAAAATTAAAACAGTATCCATACATACGCTAACACTCGACTCGATATAAAATTTAATTAAATATATCGGTATGGACGACCTTATCAAAATAGTACGACAACTTAAAGCGACTTATGATAGGAAATGTAAAGAATATAGGGATCAATCCATTAGAGCAGCTGTTTGTATGTTTTTTTTATGTCCTCTCTAATCATAGAATGAACTTCCCCGAACTGTGCCTTGGATAATCTAAAATACTGACGATATCTTTCAGCATCGCTCTCAAGCTCTTTCACGAGAGTGTGAAACTCACCTTTAACCTCTCTTTTTCTATTCACTGGATGAACCCAATATCTTCTATTTTTTTAGAAGACTTGCCAGCACCCTAAATTGAATATCTGAATCAGAACCAGACGTTTCGTGAGAAAACATTGGAAACGTGTGAACTCTCCGAGAGCTACGACTGCATTGATTCAAAATATCGTTCCTAAGGCGTCAGAAAACGACTTAGTGCCTCCGTTCACGGAGATACAAGCAATCATTACAAGCTACTCGATCCTCGTGCGCGTATCATACGCGCCGATCGTAAGTACCTCCCGTACGATTTAGCTGGTGCCCGTTCACGGCGCTACGCGGTGGCTGTCGGTTTCCAATCAGTATCACGATACCGACAATGCTGATCGCACGCGACGCGTCGCATCATTTGTGTCTGATACTTATTCGTTTAACGTGTGACAGAAATGGCGTCGGAACATGAAAATAATGTTAGATTTGTTCTGGAAGTGGAAAGAATGCATGTTTATATAACTATACTTTACCAGAAAACGTAAGAAAGAATTTAGTGGAGAAGGCATGGCTTGATGTTCGAAAAAAAGTCATATGACATCGCTTGACAGCGTGTTCACTCCACGGCTGCACGTGAAAAATGATCAAGTTCAGTATATTTCGGATAGCGCCGTGTACGGAGACTATAATATAGCATTAAAAAGTGGTATATCAGCAGGGTACTTGTGGTTTCGTCACAATCACACAATTAGATCGTAAGTATCTCCATGAACGGAGGGCCTTACAGATGTGAACCCTAGCCATCACGACAGAGCACATCACGACACGACATGCCTGACAAATGTAATCCCACCATTAGGAACGCACAAGGGACAAACATAGAAACATTCATTTTTATATATTGAAATTTACAGAAATGTTACGATTGTGTCGTGGTGCGCGTATTTGCTTCTTTGAACAAAGTTCATTTTTCAGGGTTGATTCCGCGGCTGGAATTGTCGTAATATGGAGGAGTTGCCTGAGCACCGAGCGTCTAACAATGTTGTAAACACATGTCCTTAAATATTTGACATCATAAATATAGGCAAACCCTTTTCAGTTTTATCAAAAAAACTTAAAAGTGATCTCAATAAAACTTTAATATTTCAGCATTAATAATCTTATATTCTTCTCTAGTACAAAATCAAGTCGAATATAATTCTTCTATTTGGTCGCTTCATTCCACTGAAAAAAAAATCAGCATATTTTTCTAACAAACATTAACAATACATTCGGTCTACACGTTGAAACCAAGTACTTGATGAAAGAATTAAAATTATTAAAAACTCTCAGAGAGAAGATATCTTTCCGATTTGACTTTTATTTTAAAATTGATGATGGTGTTATAGACAGCGAGTAGTGAAAATAGGCCACGCCTTTCCGCACCCGCCGCCCATTCGAATTCTGTCTGATCAGACAATCGGATGGAAAAATCTGATGTGTGCGGTGTCACTTACATACTTACTTGCTTATACCTAGATTGTTTGCAGTTTGGCAATATTTTCACAGAAATAGTAGATGTATATACTCAACTACATGAATATAGTTACTAGAAGGCTATAATAACATACCTTAATAACAATAATTCATTTTAATTATTTAATTTTTCTTCTGAATGAGTTACATTATATACATTTTTTATTTAAAAAAGAAAGACAAACATTCCCGGGTTACGAATAACCCAACAATGTTTGAAAATATCCTACCACCACACCAAGCGGAAAATGTTGCTTGTATGAGGACCTAGCCATTTTAAATAGCATATTTTACTTCGTGATTACTGTTCCACAAAATTATTATTTGCATCGTTTGCATCACACGTTTGTAAAAGCCCATACAGACGTATAATTATAATATAAATGAAAAAAAAAATCTTTATGAAATATTCCAGAAACAATTTTTTTTTTTTTAAATTAAAGCATATAACACAGCTTTTATCACAAAATCAAACTAAATTCCATTCGACTTTTTGTCTAGCTCGGTTGTTTGAATCAATTCACCGTGCAGCGTTTCCGGGGTCCCTGCTGAGAGGTCTGGATTCACATATATTTTTTGAAGTGAAAACTTCTTTAGCACAGTTGTGATTTGAAACTCCATGAAACGAAAAAGCGACACTAAAAAGAGACAAACACATACATCTATAGCCTATATATATATTTCGATAGATATATTATAGATGTAGCCTGTGACAGATGACAGAATCGATCTCCTCTTTGTGTGGTGCTTCGTAGTCTCCCCACACTTGTTTACTTTAGGTTTCACTTCTACCGCGAGTGAACTGTACACTTGCATTTTTTTATAAACAGTTATATAAGGATATATTTATATTCTAAAACAGAAATTATATGAATCTCTCAAATCTTCGGGATTTAAAATGAAACTAATATGATGTATTGGTTGCGCAAAAATTACCCAACCAAGACTAATAAAAACATGAGTACCTACCTGCATTCTGTATTCCAAATTTATTTTATTTCTGGCATCACTTTAAAGCCGAAATGATTGGTGATGGCCAGTGTTGCCAACTTAGTGGATTTTCCACTAAAACTGGTGGTTTTCATACTCCATTTAGTGGCGAAATATTTATTTTAGTGGCTGGTGGATTTTTTAGCGGTTTCGAAAATTTTTGTTTCATTACTAAAACTACAATCACTCAGCCACTAAGCCACTTATATGTTTAATATTATACATACTTCTTCATTCTACTTTCTTTAATTTTAAATGGAATTTACGTTCACTGTGTAGGCAGCACCGATCTACTAAAAATGCGCAGTATCTTTGTACATGGGGATGTTGAGAGACTATTTAGTTGTATGAATATAATAAAAAACAAACAGGAGAATAGAAGGAAGTTAAATCTTTTCTGCTATATTGAGAGTACGCTGTGGTTTCAGGTTGGAAGGTAAATGCTGCAATTATTCTGAAATTCCAGTAGCCATTGTAAATCAATTCGGTACCAAAGAATCATATCAATCTGAAACTGATGATTATGGTGCAGTCAAAAAGTGATTCGTCTTAAGAAGACGACTTAATTTAGAATTAGTCGTTATTGAATAATTTTTATGTTGATTTACCTACAAATGGCATGCTCGTGACTAATTATTATTTTTGTAATAGTAAAGGAAGCTAATAATTATTTCTAAACTTATTATTTCTACTTATTAAGGCTCTGCAACCGGGCCCGGAAAGAAGAAGATGGAGAGATATGAAATTACAAATGTTAGAGGAGAGCGCTAACATTTACAGCGACATAATCGATGCGAAAATGTTTAATAAAACACGACTCATTTAAAATAGAGCAAAAATCTCGCGGGCATTATTTTAAACAGCATTTAAAGAAACACTGTGAATTTTTTCATATATATAACTTGTAAAATAACTGAAACAAATGTGTTTCTAATAATTTTTGGAGCATACTTTGCGATTTTTTTCCATCGAGGGAATTTTATATAATTTGCGTTTCAGCGCGGGCAATGTCTAGATATTACTAAAAACTTACTGTGTTTAAGGGAAATATGTAATAAATCGGTAGAAATCCGGGTTGCGGGCCCTTAAACTTTATTTTAGTGGAAAATTTAGCCGGTGTGAGTGTAGTACTATATTTTTAGTGGTTTTCTGGTGGATTTAAAGGGTGAATCTGGTGGAGAGCTGGTATAACCGTTGGCAACACTGGTGATGGCTTCTTGTTTGGTTGTCATTTTGTGTTGTAGGCGATCCTAACAAATATTTTATACCTTGTAAAGTTATAGCGCTAAGTACTAAATTATATGATGTTGGCGAGTGGTTAGGTTAATATATTATCATAATGGTTGTTTCGTTTTTACTGTGCAAATAAGTCGGGCCAATGGTATTTTGAGATCCTGAATATGGCGTCGGACTGCGAAGTTTTGACTTGCTCTGACCCTAATTTTGCTGTTATATGTTCATTTCTCGAAGTATTTGGCAAAACATGTGCACTAGATGCTCTCAGCATGTCCCAGCTTGTGGAAATGCTGGAGAATACCCAAGAAAGTAAGTTTTATGGCAGCCATTCAATAAAATATTTGACATAAAGGAATATTTGTTGAGTACCAGCGGTGAGCACGTTTGAACTTATTTATCTTGTACAGTTCATGATTTGGTGTCATTCTTTTGCCCGTAGTCGCAGAACCATTACGGGATCTCCATGTAAAACTTCTAAGGAGAGCTGTCAAAAGCTTCAATGCAGAAAGATGGGAGAAATTCCTAATAAAATTTTGTCATCAATGTGGCCATCACCAAGAGGCGTGGGAGTTGGAGAGATTCGGTTACAAAAAAGCGAGCAGCCAAGTGAAACTCCGAGTACTGAAGGTTAGACTTATTTACTTGATTTCCCTGCTAATTTGCACAATTTACTTAATAAAAATGGGCATTGTTGTGATAACAATAAAATATGTGTCAACAAACATAATGAGCCTTATCACTCATTAAAATTTTGGTAAATATTCCCCTGACCGCCGTATTTTAGGCACAGATTATGAAAATTACACTTTATTTCAACAATTACTACAAGAAATAACTATTTACATGCAAAATAGGCTATTAGGTTCTTAGTTTGGGTTATAAGTATAAAAAATCCATAAAAAAAATCCAACATGGCAGTAAAGGGACGTTTTATATGGGAAATTTTGAACTTGGTTTGAATAAAAATGGAATTTGAATACGTCTTTTACCATGTATCCAAACATAATTAGTTGATTCTTGTAGTAATTAAGTTGAAGCGAATAATTAAATTCCTAAAAGCCTAAGTGTGACAACTAGGAAAATATATACCCAACATTTTTATACAACTTGTAAATAAATCATTTATTTTAAATTTTTAATTGCTGCATGTGTGGGCGGCCAATCGTAAAATCAGGCGGATCATGATGCGCCTAGCCTCATCGTGATCAGCCGCCATTTCACAATGTGCCTAACTTACACCTGGCGTATCTTTGACATTCTCCATTTGTCGATTTGGCTAACCAAGTTTAGCCATAACGTTTTGTAGGAAGACCATTTTGTTAAATAAGTAGACACATTTTATTCAACCAATAAAGTTTATTTTTCAATCTTAACCAAATGGTACATAAATCCACTTGGCCTCGTACATATGGGTTTAGAAACTATACTTCTTTTGGGCAACGAACGCTTTAATTTGCACACTTCGCACAGGCTAACATAAATTTCGTTAGGTTTTTTTGGAATATAAAGCATTTTTTAATATTATACATCATTTTATCACGTCCGCCGTGTTATATTTTCTGTTAAATTTTTTTATTAATTTCTGTTAAAATATCAAAATATTGATCAGTTGATATGATGCGTACTGTGGGATCATCCGGGTGTTTCTTCTTAAATATTAAATAGTCTCCCTTCGAAGTTTCCATAACATCATATTTTGATAGAATGTAATAATCCAATGAAACACATTCGCTGGACGTGAACCCCTTACTCCTCTTTAGTTGGTTTATAACTTATAGAATAATAATACAAGTAAAATGTAGGTATAGTAATTATCCCAAATACTATCCATGTATAATAAACCCCATAAAATAACATTAGGGAACGTACCCATACTACGTGACACGTTTAGGGGGGGGGGGGGGTCTTCAAAATGTCATGCTTGGTACAAATGAGCGGCGGGTTGCTTAGGTTTTTGGTCACCGGGGGGTTAAAAATTGCAAAAAGTTGGTCACGTAGTATGGGTACATTCCCTTAAGTGCAATACGAATTCAGTTATTTAAATTAAAAATAATTAACCAATTGAAAATATATTTTGGACTAATCTCTAAAATGCGTTCATTAGTCCACGGTTTCTTTACATTATGTTCAGAACTTTAATGACTTCTATAAAACTCCCGTTAGTTTTCGCTCAAAATTCTTCTGGAATGCACTTTTGTTATCGTTATCACATTGCTCCATGTTCTCCATTTTATCTAAAACAAACTCACTCTTACTGTTAGACGCCATGATCAAATTCTTGTGGCACAACATTGTCACATGAACTTAAATAAAGCGCAGGCAGCGCCTCTATTGGTGCATTTTACAACTCTTATTTGAATGTACCTAAGCGAATAGCAAGGCGGAATGTTGGACGTTCATCTTCGATCGATACGCCTGGTTGTAAATTTGCCTTTTCGTGATGTGCCTAACTTATATCCGGCACATTGTGAAACGGCAGATGACGATGTGGCTAGGCACATCATGATCCGCCTGATTTTACGATCTCTTGACCGTGGTTGACACACACGTAAAAAGGGTGTGAGCATATTTGGAGTACAAAATGTAGATGTATTTTGCTGTTGGATGATATTTTTTTTCAATTAAAAATATTAAAGCTGGTGACTAAATGACATACATATTTACAACTGTGACTTAAAGTTAGAGATTTACAACTAACACGGGTAACTTAATTTAAAAATACTTGATTTGGGTTTTTGCCAGGGTTGTCAGTGATGACATTGAAAACCAAACAATAAACAAAATTCTGTAGGTACAAAACTGGTTAGGGAACGTACCCATACTACGTGACCCGTTCAGGGGGGGGGTCTTCAAAATACCACGCTTGGCTTAGGTTTTTAGTCATCGGGGGGGGTTAAAAATTTCAAAAAGTGGGTCACGTAGTAAGGGTACGTTTCCTTACATAGAAGTAAGTTATTGCAGCGAATCGAAGCATTTCATACATATGAGGGCTGTCCATAAAATAAGGTCTCCAAGGTGCTGCGGTCGCGAGACAAAAATTTACGCGAGATCCAGCAACACTGGCGTGTAGCCTGGTTTCCCTACGCCAAATCTCTACCACGCTGCTTTCTCTGCGACAATTAGTCTCAGCGTGGCAGCTGTTCGAGATGGAGCTTCTGCTGGCCGCACCCGCCAGGTGTGAATTACGCTCTATAATTAGTTTTTTAGTGCAAAGAACAAAACCCAGGTAGAAATTCATTCTCAGCTATTTGAAGTGAACGGGAAACAGTGTAAGAGTGCAAAAACGTGCACAAACGGTGCAGAGAATTTAAAAGCATGCCGGACGGCCATCGGTTTCACACAAAAAAATTGCCAAAGTGGAAAAAACAATGATTGCAGATCGACGGGTGACGGTTCGGGAGCTCTGTGATATGATCCCTGATGTCAGTAAGACCACTATTGACAAGATTTTGACAGAAAATTTGGGAGACCCCAAAGTCTGCCCAAGGTGGGTCCCAAAATGCTCACCGAAGATCACAAATAAAAGCGGGTGAAGCAGCCTGCGAGTTCCTTGTGTGCTACGACACCGATGGTGAAGAATTCTTGGTTTCAATTGTGATTGGGGACAAGACCCGGATACACTACACGATACCAGAGACAAAGGAACAATCCCAGTGGCGTTATTCGGATTCGCCGAAGCAAAGCTTAAAAACGAATTGCAGAGCATAACTCAAACCTGGTGGGTGCGGCGAGTGGAAGCTCCATCGCGAACGGCTGCCACGCCGAGACTAAGCGTCCCAGAGGGTGCAACTTGGTGGGAATTTGGCAAGAGGAAACCAGGCTACACGCCTGTGTTGCAGGATCGCGCGTTAAATTGTTCCTCGCGGCCGCAGCACCTTGGAGACCTTATTTTACGGACAGCCCTTGTATTATATTTACACATTTTATACATATTATATTTTCTTTCTTGATTTTATTAGCGCCAGAAGTAGAAGGAAGTTCTTTTATAATATTACAATTTTAGAACACGGGTGCATTAAGATCTTAATGGGTTAGCTGGATTTAAAGCATTATTGTCAAAATGTCTGTAGACATCTGGTGAAAGAACATTTTTGGTGTGGTAAAATCTCCAGTAGGAGAGCTACAAAAATAATTCCAAAACTAAAATATGTATTAAAAATAATGTGTCAAAATTTTTTGGATTTTAATTTGTATTATTTTATTACAGCATCTTCTGGAATACCAATTTACATGCAACAACAAATTCAAGACCACCGTCAACCAGCTTGGCAGCGTAGATCTGCGACTGAACCCTGTGGGCCGGGATGCCAAGGGGCGCTGCTACTGGATGCACACCGACCACCGGGCCAACGTGCGACTCTACATGGAGGATCAGGATGAGGAGACTTGGAAGCTGATTGCCAGGTATTCCTCTTCAATTCCACTACTTACGTATTCTGGCAGCAGTAACTTTTGTAAATCTATATACAGGGTGTTAAGGGACGTACTTGACTTACTTTAACCAGTGATTCCTGACGTTATTTGGAGTAAAAAATGTAAATGAAATTTTGGTCTCCGGTGACATTTTTGAGGTTTTTTTTTTTTTTTTTCTACAAAAACATAAAAAAATGGTAGTTGTTGAACAGTTGGAGGTGGGCTAAGGGGTTCGTCGGACACCCGGCTGAGTGACCAGTGACGACATGAGGAAGAATTTTTTTTTTGTTTGATTTTGAAGAAAAAATTTTTGAAAAAAAAAAAAAATCGTCAAAAAAAGTCACCGGAGACCAAAATTTCATTTACATTTTTTACTCCAAATAATGTCAGGAATCACTGGTTAAAGTAAGTAAAGTACGTCCCTTAACACTCTGTATATATATTATATATAACCAAGGTATATGTTAAGATAACTAAAGATGAGGAGACTAGGGAAGCTGATTGCCAGTTATTCCTCTTCAATTCCATGACGCGTCATATGCATTTCGGCTTTTTGTTTTATGTTTTCTTATTTAAATTATTTGTATTATTTTAGTGACCGAGAAGGATTGGTGGAAGTAATATCGAAGCTCCGGTCTGGTGAGAGCCCGGTGCACTCCTCGTCCGAACCTCTCCTGAATGAAGATTCCAACAGTCTCGAAAGCTTACCCATCAATAAGGATGAAGATGTTTCCACGGTAAATATTATTAATTTATTGAATTTTTTTTTTTTACGTTAACTCCACACAGAAGGCCCTGAGGAAAATAATTTCCCTCAGGGCCTATGTCATCTGGGATGCTGTGTGGAGGGTCTTTTTGAGGAGAGGAAGGAATGAACATTGGTCTTGAAAAGACCCATGTTGTAGGAGGGAGGAAACACAGAGGCCGGCAAATCATTCCACAGCCGAGCTGTTGAACACAAGAACGGGTCGAAGAAACGACCTGTTCTCATGTGACAAATGTCAACTGTGTACAAATGTTGGGCACGCGTTTGGCGTGTTTCCCGACTATGCACCGGTGCCGAAGGGATCAATGATGCTAGTTCCTCGGAGCATCTTCCATTGTAATACCGCCTGTGCTCTAAAGATTGCAATCCGTCTGTTAAGATGGGAGAATCTATCAAACGGACCGCCCGTTTCTGCACAGAGTCGAGGGTATTTTTCAGGTATTTTGGAGCTCCAGACCAGAGGTGGCTGCCATATTCAACCGTGGGGCGCACTTGTGATTTGTACAGAGTTAGCAGTTGTGTACTATTAAAGTATCTGCGGGCCCTGTACAGTATTTGGTATTTGCCCAGTTTTTGGGAGGCTAACTTTACTCTGGCTTCGATGGAGCCCCCATACCTGAGCTGGTCACTTAGGGTTACACCAAGCATATCAATGGAGGGCCTGTTCGGAAGATTGCTTCCGTTGAAAGAGACTAGGTTTTCATTTCGATCCCTTTTAGACGTAATCAGACAGGATTGGGTCTTTGAAACATTAACCCTTTAACCGCTAAACAAATATTCCTAAGCAGTCGCCCCCACGCGGCATATTTTGTTTCTAATATTATTTTCATGACTAAAGTCAGCCGCCGCGCGGTGTGAGCCACTTGATGAAATGACTTAGGTCAGCCGCCGCGGGGAAACGGTTAAATTCAACGAGATTATTGTTTTCTATAAAATGTAAATTTTTCGTTTTTCTTATTACTAAACTTGTTTTTCTAGACCAAAGAAGATCTTTTGAAACAAATTGACGAAGATACAAATCTGCCTCCATCAATAGCTGACTCCGAACCAACTAAAAGTGAAACGACTAAACCGGAAAAGGCAGAATCTGACAAAACTACCTCAGAACCCAAAACAGTTACTGAAAAGGCAAACCATAAATCATCTCAAAGTTTGGAAAAAAGTGAAGAGAAAACTAATGATGCCGTATCCTCAGCACCTGATGTAGCTAAAGAACTTCCCCAAGATTTAGCAAAGGGTTCCGAGTCTTGTAAGACGAAGGAGGCCGATGAACCGGAGAAAAGCGCAGACTTAGATGTTTCTGCGGATAGTATCACTCCACCTTCAAAGCGTTTCAAAAGTTCCAACTCCCCTAGTAAAAGCAAAAAAAAGAAACCAGATCTAAAAGATACGGAGGAGTCCTCTGATGATGAGGAGGAGGAGGAAGAAGAAGAAGATGAGGGGGAAATAGAAGAAAAGTTGATGATGGTCACGGGTCCCGGAGAAGGAGCAGAGTGTGAAGGAGTTCCTGATGTATTTTTTAGTGAAGAGATATGCGAAGATGTAATGTATTTCTACGGTGAAGGGTCTGGTGAAGATTGCTGCACCGGAAACCCCGCTGTAGAGGCCGCCGCGGAAGCCGACAAGGAAACCACTAATCCCGACAATAACAGCTTACAAAATAACTCGCAACCTGATGACGCTGAACAAAACTTAATAGCCACTAAATCTATTTCGAGTGATCCTGTTTTTTCTGGAACTTCAAAAACAATCAATGGTGCTGATAATTGTAAAAACGTAGATTTAAGTAAAAATTCCGAAGGTGCTGTTTCATCAGAAGAGAATTCCAAGGAAGCTACTAAGGAACCAAACTCCCAACTGGATGATTCTGAACTAAAAAATACAACTTCAGCACCTCTCCCTGTAACCAAAAGGTTCCTCCAAAATATTCCTAAACCCAATCCGAGCACAAATTCAGATAGCGATAGTTCCGTTAGTAAAGTAAAGTTATGGAGTGTGGATTCTCTGTGCAGTAAAGCCTCGGCGCCTGAATCTCTGGACCCTCCTGCGACTGATAACAATAGTGGACACCACACTCACAAGACTCACTCACAAGTATTACCTAATACCCATAGTTTAATTAGTCCAAATAATGAAAACCCTAATGTAAATAGTATGGAGAAAGCCCCGTCTGCCCAGAGTGAAGCCTTAGTTAATAGTGACAAATTAAGTAATAATGAATCTGCTAAAAATAGTGATCAAGGAAAGGATGCGGAGCAGAATACAAGTGACCTTCCCAAACAGTTCTTCTTCGGGCGCCCCGGCTGCCTGAAGCTGTCTCCCGATTCCGCAGCCAAATCCGATGCTCCGGAGGATCTTTCTTCGCCCCAAAAGAAAGACGCCGATCAGAGCACTGTTAGTATAGATTTGGCAACTAATGACAATGATGTAGCTGAAACTAATGTTAAGAAAACTTCTGTACAAGACGTTAAATCGACAGCTAATGAAAGCAATGAGCAATCAGACATGTGTAATAAAAAGGAAGAATCAACTGTAGTTGTAGAAAAACAAGAAATAGCCAATTGTAAAAAAGAATCAAGTAAATCAGAAAAAGTAAGTATCGAAAAGATTGAAGAGACTTCAAAACAAAGTGAAAAGATATCAGAACGAGACGAAAAGATTTCAAAACTAAATGAAAAGATTTCGAAACCAGATGAAAAGAGAAAAAACCAAGGTGCGAAGAGTTCTAAGCAAGGTGAAGAAAGTTCAAAGAAAGATGAGAAGAGTTCTGTAAAGTTACCAAATGATACCAGTTCAAAAAGAGCACACATTGTTGAGGCATCCAGCACAGTTAGCAAAGAAGTTACGGTGAATGCTGAGCTTCCCAAAGAAGCAACGGATGAAACAGTTACACCACCTTCAGAACCAGTTACACCCCAAGATTCACAAGCAGAAGGGAAGTTAATACAAGAATCTCCATCGAAAGAAACCAAATCTGATGGTGAAAAAGTTCAGCACCCGGAAAATCTTAAAGTGTCGAAAAAACAATCAGCCAAAGATGAAAGCATTGTCTGCAATTTATCCAAAACTGTTAAATTAGATTCTGCCAGTAAAGATGAAGGCTCCCTCTCTCTACTAGATGTTAAGCCAGGTAAACACAAAGCTATTGAAGATGATGTTTGCGAAAGAACGAATTCAACAGACTCCCCAAAGTTGGAATCAATCGAAACAAAGGTGAAAAAACCCAAATTAAGTGCGGAGAATTCTGTAGATGAAGATCACACGGTGTCCAAGGGTTTAACCAAACAAATTGCAAAAACAATTCAAAAACAAAGTGTAGAGAAAAAGAATGAAACACCATCGGAATCAACACCACCAAGTGAAACGCGTAAAAAGCCTATATTAGGTCACAAGAAAACATCAATCAAAGACCTGGCTAAAGCTATCGATGCTATTTCAAGTAGAATCAACAGTGATAAGAAAACTAAGGAAAAGACTCCCACAAAAAAAGACCCCAGCTTAGATGACTCCGGTATCCAATTTAAAAAAATTAAAGTTGATGGAAATGCTGAAGTAAAAGTTGAAGATATTGAAATGCGTGCTTTAACAGAAACTTCTTTAAAAAATGATAAAAAGGTCAAAACAAAATCAAAAGATGGAAAAAGAGAAGCTAACAAGACCGTCGCTGTTGTTAAAAAGCCTTTAGTAATTCCACAAACAAATAATTCAGAGTCAAATGATTCTGATGAACACATCCCTCTGCAAGCGAGGAGAAATAAGAGGACAGAATCTCCAAAAGTAAAGAATGAGCTGGCCAGTGTCAGCAGCAAGAAATCCAAAACTGCCGATACTCTTTCCAGCAGGAAACGAACAGCGGTAAACAGCAAGTCCGCCACTCCGAGTGTGGATGACAAGGAACCTAAAAAGGGCAAAGGAACCGCCGGACGGAAACGAGGCCATGAAGAAACAGAATCTCCTTCTGAAGAAGACTACTTAGAAACCCCTAAAAGCAAACGGTTGAAAATGAAACCCAAAAAGACTAACTCCAAAATTAGGTAAGCAATTCCGAAGTATTACATGTTATTATATGAACACTTAATTGTACAGAACTTTCCAATAAACTGTTGGGAGTAGGAAGCAAGCTAGTATCCCGCTTTGAGTTTAAAACTCGAAACGTCCTATTCACAGGGCTGTGAACCAGAATGACCAAGTTACCTAATTTTACAGGAAAAAAGTGGAAGAAAAGAAACAGCTACAAGATTCCTCAAGTGATGAAGAGGACGACACACCAATTCGCAAAGGTATTAAAATATTTACAAATCTTTCTTTTATTAAATCTTCTTAGATTTCCCTGAAAAATTATGTAAAAATGAGGCAAAATCTTAAAAAAACAAATATGTTATAGGAAAAATGAAGAAATCTCTGAAAACGCCCAAGAAAAAAGAGAAAGAAAAATCAGCTAAACATGGGAAAGGCAAAAAAGGTAAAAAGTCTACATAAATAAATTATTCTAAAATCTTATATATAAAAATCTCGTGTCACGGTGTTTGTGGTCGCACTCCTCCGAAACGGCTTGACCGATTTTTATGAAATTTTTTATGCATATTTGGTAGGTATGAGAATAGGTTTTAAAGTATATTTCATACCGCTAGGTCAGGGGTCGGCAAACTTAATAGCCGAAGAGCCAAATATGTACATTAACAACGATTCAAAAAAAATGAGAGCCAAATCTGTTTATTGATTTAGTATTAATTATAATTTTAGAACTTCATTAAATTATGGGTACGCAGAATAAAACTTGATTTCGTACGTAATAAAGATTTTATTCATTGATAAAAAATAACATATAACTAAGGAATCCATAAATTTAAATCATGATGACTGACAAACACTTAATGCAAAACAATGTTCTTGCGTCTCCGTGGAAAGTTTGAGTAAGTTTGGTTTGCATGTTGTTATTCTTAATTTTAGGTACGATTACAGGTTCTCGTCAATAAGATGACTTCTTAGTTTAATTTTGATAAAGTTCATGCTTAAAAAGATTGTTTGCATGAATATGTAGAACCAAAAAAGGAAAGACAGGAAACGCGAGTTTTTTCATCTGATCATAAGAATCAGGAATAATATTCCAGGCGCTGAAGATGATCATGCCTTCCCTCTCCTGGTCTTTCAAAGCAGACCATTTCAGTTGTGAACTAAGCTCACATTTGTTCTTCTCCAATATTTCCAAATCAACTCAAAGACGTTCAAATTTAGAGCTCCATATTTCCGTGTTTTTTAAATCCAGCAATTCTATTTCTAAGTTACCAATGACAATGCCAAAAGCAGGTCGCTCTGCTGTTTTTAAATTCCAGAAACCTGCTGAGAAATGCTACCCTCATGTTTAAAATGGTTGTTATTTTGTTTTGAGATTGTTTTGAGACAGTGTTCGTCAATGGAGGAATTATTTTCTTGGTGATGCTTCAGCAGACTCAGTGAAACAGTGTTTCTCTTTCAAAATCTTCAGCAAAAATGAATAATTTGTTTTAGAATTAAATGTCTTCTAACATTGAAAAAAACGTGTTTCCTTTCGGCATATTGCGCGCCTGTCCGTGGACATTTGTGCCAGAGCCGCACTTACAGGACCAAAGAGCCGCATGCGGCTCCGGAGCCGCACTTTGCCGACCTCTGCGCCCCTATCCAGAAAAAAAAAATTTTTTTTTGACCATTTTTTTTTTGGCATCAAAAAATATCTATGACCCCAAATTTTATCCTACCCCCCAACCCTTCCATTTTTTAATCACAGTTTTAATATTTTTGCATGACCAAATTTAACCGTCTTTCGTATTTCAAACAGAACGAAATTATATGTTGTTGAATGACTGGACATTTTGATATTTCATTCGGCATCATGTTCTCGCGTGTTGAAACTTATTTGTGTTGGCTTAAGACAGACTGACAAAAAATATCGTACACTCAATTGCTCTTCGAAATTCATATTGATTTTCTTTATTTTATTTTCCTACTTTAGTTGGTGTTTTTTTGTTTTTATCAGCAGTCATCATCTACAGCGCTTCATTCCTCTTTCTATCATAGATCCCATCCCCACACACACTTACAATACATTAGTTATTTTTTATTTAACAACCAAAATATTCACTAGAAATAATTTATATGGCAGAACAACGTTTGTCTGGTCAGCTAGTAAATATATATTATGTCAACGAATTAAAATGTTTATGTTGCCATATGTGTAAAAAGTTATTCATAATGAATTTTTGTAGGTAAGAAGGGCAAGAAAAAGGGGTCAGATGAGTCGGGTGGTGAAGAGGGCGAGGGTGCCCGCACGGCAGAAGATGAGGACACCCCGGTGAGGCAATCGAGGAGGATCGCACAGCTGAAGATCCGCGAGGAGGCCCAGAGGCGCATGCTGGAGGAGGTGGCGTTGAGGGAG